>OY731403.1:44141716-44301728 GCA_963425845.1 Sphenostylis stenocarpa
AGGAGTAGTATCCGGAGGTTCCACCACGTGTCCATCGAAGGGATCGGCTACATCAGAAGTAGTATCTCGAAGGCACGCGACCACAACATTTCCCCAGAGGATCATCCGCCACAAGACGGGACATCCGAAAGGCAACCAGGCAAGAGGGTCAACTCCTTTACCCCCCAGTCGATCATCCTGACAACAGAAGGCCAGCAGTCAACTGGATGGGTAAAGGGGGGCAGCTGTAGACCCAAAATCTTGCCCGGCCTCCAAATAAAGTCGAAGGTCCCCTATTCGAAGACGGCCGGAGCCTAACAAGCCACTAGGAGAGACTATTAGGCTCCCATACCAAGATAGGAGGGTTTTTTGGCCCAAAATAAAGTTTCTCGCGTTGAAGGGGACTCCCGGGTCAAGTCTCGCTCAAGCGAGTACGTCCGTCGCTTGAGCGACAGGTGCCGCAAACAAAGGGGACTCCCGGGTCAAGTCTCGCTCAAGCGACTGGTATACTCGCTTGAGCGACGGATGCTCCAACGAGACCGGGGTCTCGTTGACTACGAAAACGAGACCGGGGTCTCGTTCACCCAGACCGGGGTCTCGTTACCTACGAAAACGAGACGGCGGTCTCGTTGTACGAGATGGCGGTCTCGTTGTACGAGACGGCGGTCTCGTTTTTTTATGTTAAACGAGACGGCGGTCTCGTTGTACGAGACGGCGGTCTCGTTGCTTATGTTAAACGAGACGGCGATCTCGTTGCTGTCAGACGAGACCGGCGGTCTCGCCACCTGACAGCGCGGAAACCTATAAATAGGGGCTCTTCCCCCCTCATTTCCACACCCCACAGCTGCATAGCTCTCCCTTCTCTCTAAAACTTCTCTCTAGAATCCCTCCGACGCATTTCCGGAGTTTCTGAGTGTTTTCAAGAGTGATTTTCGGCGTTCGAGAGGTTTCCGACGTCTTGTAGAGTGAAGGGCTGCCATAAAGCACCCTATTTTCCCGAGAATTAATATAAAAAGCGTGCTTCGGAGGTTCAAATTCTCTCTTTCCACCTTTACCGCTTTTATCTTAAATTATGCAGTAGACATTAGGGCCATGTAGTCATACTTTTAAATTCCGCAGAATAAAAAGGGCAAAAGTGCGTTTTTCTAGTTTATCAATAAAAATAAGCCGACCTATCATAGGGAACCCGAAAGGGGCGTCGCAAAGGGACTAATACTCCCTTTGCACGTAACCAACTCCCTTACCCAACTCTGGTTCTAATGACCAAAGTTGGTTTTCGAAAACCAACGCTTTTTTAAAACCCCTTTTCCGATGTTTATGGTAAAAATATCGGTGGCGACTCCATAGAACCCAAAACAAATAAGTCCTTGGGTTAGCCCGGTTGTCGGACAACTCAAGGACACTTTTCGAAAACCTCGTCTTTAGGTTAGCCCGGTTATCGGACAACCTAAGGACGTTGTAACCACCAATAAAAACGCGAAAACAAGAGGGTCGATAAAACCATCGCGTCGCTCCGACCGCCTCGTTTTTGACGGCGGCGACATCGGGTCATGCACGGAACTCCGTGGCAACATCCTTAGACCAAAAGAAGAGAGTTATCACCTTGAGTTGGTGGTTTCCGACAACGGTTGTAGCCCCGTGTGCCAACAAGCCAGTCGTATCTGCCACCCACTCCCTATAGGTATTCACTCTTGCCCCCGGGTATAGAGGGACCGTTGTGTGCAAGGGTTTTTGTGTGCAATTTATATTTCAGACAATTTGCAGAAATAATCATACAGCAATTATTAAAGCCATACAATAAAACATACAGAAAAGGGTAAAGGCGTAATTTCAAATCTTTACTTAGTTTGAATTTATCCGTCACTAAATGGGATCAACTCTCTAGCTTTCCCAGCGGAGTCGCCATCTGTCGCCGCCGTCCGTTCCGACGTCCTGGGACATCTCGAACGTTTATGCGAGCGTTTGCGAAAAGATGGTTGAGACTCGCGTTTTTTGTTAAAAATATGTTCATTGCTTCCGAGGCGCTCAACGCCGAACTATCCTCTAATAGAAGCAAGGTTTTCGAAAAGGGTTCTTCTCGGAGTCGCCACCAATGTTTTGACCATAAACATTGGAAAAGGAGAAAAAGGCATTGATTTTAATAAAAACCAAACTTGGCCATTATAACCGTAGCTCGGGCAAGGGAGTTAGTTACGTGTGGGGAAGGTATTAGCACCCCACAACGCCCCTTTCGGGTTCCCTATGACGGATTAATTCATTTAAGTTAAGATTACAAGAAATTACGTGATTACCCTTATTTTATTGCATAATGTTAAGAATGGCTATCTACATGATTTTATTTCTTATTGCATACAGAAAGCAATAAATAAAGCAGTAAAAGATAAGAGAATTGAACAGAACCTCTGTAGCAAGCTTTGTATATCAAATCTTGAATCACAAGGATGCTTTTTGGCAATCCTTCACTCTACAAAGGCTCTCCTCTCCAAATACAAGATCGACTCGACTCAATTTTACAGAAGAATCGAATGCTGGAATATGATTCCTTAACTGATTGTTACCTTAAAATGAGCTTCCAATCAGAGAGTTCATTCGAAGAGGGAAGAGGATAGACAAGTACTGGGAGTTGTCTGGTGTGTTGAACAGTGCCAAATGAGCTTCCAATTTATAGTTTTTCGCTGCCTGCACCCTTGGGACGCGCGTCTGGAGTGGGACGGCCGTCTGGGTTGGGATGGCCGTCCCAAATGCCACTTTTACACTGACTGGGACCACCTGGGGAGCTGGGACTGGCAGTCCCATTTGGGACGGCCGTCCCACTTGGCCAGGGAAGGTTGGGACGGCCGTCTCGACCTGTTTTGGCCAGCTTTCGTGTTCTGGGACCCCCAGGAAGCTTTCCTTTGTGTATTCGGACGTCATTTGATGCCGATAAACGTCCGTTGAAGCTTTATCTTCATATAGGAAGTCTTCTTGGCCTTTTACAGAGATGGCAGGAGAGCCTTGTCTTTGTTGTAGGAAGTCTTTTTAGCCTTTATTGAGAAACCGTTTGAACTCTGAGTTAGTTGTAGGAGGTCTCCTTGGTTTTTATTTAAGAAGCCGGGCGAACTTTATCTTCGTGTGAAGTTTCCCTAGCTTTTATTGAGAGGCCAGGCAAAATTAGGGTTCTACAGAGGGTGCTTGGGAATGCAGGAGTTGAGAGAAAGGAAGCTCTGGAGGCAAGGGTAGTTGTGAGGAAGCCCCCAAGCGCGGCCCCTATATATAGGGAATTTTTTAAAATCGAGACCGCCGTCTGGGTGGGCGAGACGGCGGTCTCGTGTCTCCTCTAAGTCGAGACGGCGGTCTGGTCCATCGAGATGGCGGTCTCGACATTGGGCATAAGCGAGACGGCGGTCTCGTCGATCGAGACGGCGGTCTCGTTTTTGCCTGTGTCGAGACGACGGTCTGGTTGGTCCAAACGGCGGTCTCATGTTGTTGGGTAACAGAGACGGCGGTCTGGTTGGTCTAGACGGCGGTCTCGAATTACGGAAGAGATTTTTATTTTTTTGTCTTTTTTGTTGTTTTTTGAAAGAGGTAATAGGACCTGGTCTAAAAACATTTTATGCATGCAATGTTTTTATGTTTTGATGTCCTATAATGCCTATTTTGATTAAGTTTTCAAAAGGATTTAACCAACGTGTCTCGTTGCGCTGAAAGCCTTCTGATTCGCTGCGTTTACTCTTGGCTGTACCATGCCGGACTTCTTGTGACCGAAGGGTAATTTCTTTCTTTTTCTATTTTCTCTTTTTTTCTTCTTTTTTGTATTCTTTTGTAGAGCGCTTTTGTCATGTAGTGTCCCTTTTTCCTTGCTTTAGGGATTTCAATCCTCTTGTTGATTATACGCCTCCATATTCCCAAATTAATTATTAGAATATTGTTGTGAGGGTCAAGAGAAAAGAAGCAAAGAGGTAAAAATCAATGGTTTGTGTTTTAGAGGGTTGATTTTTATTGATAAAAGGGTTTTGTAAGAATTGCTGCTTATGGTTAAGCCTGAGTGTTTAGGATTTGTCTAAGCAAACATTTTTCCTTTCTTTTTTGTATTTGCGCTCTTTGGTTTTATTTCCATTGCTTTTATATGGCTAGCTGATTTCCCTAGATCGCCCTTTGGGTTTTCGAACTAGGATACTGTGTTTTGGCCCTAACTTTTGTCTAGGTTCCTTCTTTTGTAAAATTTTGGAAAATCCTAGCGGACCTGTCGCCACCGTCTCAAAAGAGAGAAGGTCGGTCGGAGCGATGCGATGGTTTTTCGACCCTTTTGTTTTTCGCGTTTTTTATGTGTGGTTACAACGCCTTTAGGTTGTCCGATAACCGGGCTAACCTAGGGGCGAGGTTTTCGAAAGGTGTCCTTGGGTTGTCCGATAACCGGGCTAACCCAAGGACTTTATTTATTTTGGGTTCTATGGAGTCGCCACCGATGTTTTTACCGGAAACATCGGAAAAGGTTTAAAAGGCGTTGGTTTTCAAAAACCAACTTTGGTCATTAGAACCAGAGTTGGGTAAGGGAGTTAGTTACGTGGTAAAGGAAGTATTAGTTCCTTTACTACGCCCCTTTCGGGTTCCCTATGATAGGCCAGCTTTTTATGTTAATAAATAAACCGGAAAATACTCTTTTGCCCTTTTTATTGTGCGGAATTTAAAATGATGACTACATGGCCCTAATCTATTGCGTAATTTAAATTAAAGCAGTAAAAAGTAGAGAGGGAGAATTTGAACCTCCGAAGCAAGCTTTCTTTGTTATTTCTCTTTAAAAAGAGGGTGTTTTTTGGCAACCCTTCACTCTACAAGACGTCTGAAACTCTTTTAGACGCCGAAAAAAAGCTCTCAAAGGCACTCAGAAACTCTGGAAATGCGTCGGAGGGATTCTAGAGAGAAGTTTTAGAGAGAAGGGAGAGCTAGAAGCTTGTGGTGTGTGGAAATGAGGGGGAGAGGACCCCTATTTATAGGTTTTCGCGTCTGGCAGTGGCGAGACCGCCGGTCTCGTTTGACAGGGTCGAGACTGCCGTCTCGACCTGGCAAACGTGGCGAGACCGCCATCTGGGGAAATGAGACCGCCGTCTCGCCCTTCGCAGGTGGCGAGATGGCGGTCTGGGAAATCCAGACGGCGTTCTCGTCTAAACAAGGCGAGAAAACTTATTTTTTGCGCAGAAACTCCCTCCTATCCTAGTATGGGGCCTAATAGTCTCTCCTAATGGCTTGTTAGGCTTCGTCCATCTTCAAATAGGAGGTCTTCTACTCTTTATTTGGAGGCCGGGCAAGATTTGGGGTCTACAGACTGCCCCCCTTTACCCGACTAGTCAACCGTTGGTCCGTTGTGCCGACAGATTGACAGGAAGGCAAAGGAGTTGACCCTCTTGCTCGGTTGCCCTTCGGATGTTCCGTCTATGCGGCGGTGATCTTCTCGGGGAAAATTGTGTATTCATGCACTTCCGGATACTCCTTCGATGGTAGCCGATCCCTTCGGTGGACACGTGGTAAAACCTCGGGATACTCCTTCCGACGGTAGCCGATCCTTCGGTTGATGGGTATGAACCCCCCATCAGGCTGGTAGATGCAGTCCGTTGTGTGGGACTGGATGGGTATGAGCCCCCCATCAGGGTGGTACAGTCCGTTGTGTGGGACTGGATGGGTATGAGCCCCCCATCAGGGTGGTAATGCGACTTACTGATCCGGCTCGAGCGCAGATCAGGCGCGCGTGCGCAGGTTGATAGGTATAAACCCCCTATCAGGCTGGTACAGTCCGCTGCGTAGGACTGGTGGTAGTGGCGGCTTACTGCTCGGGTAGCTCATGCGCCAGTCTCTCTGGGGAGTGTTTTCTGTGTTTGGTTGATTGTTCTTGGACCTCTTGAATGATCGTCCGGGCTGTGCCGGGAACTTTTGATGTTCTTTTGATGATGATTATCCGATCCTTGCTGGTTGGTCGGATGGGTCTTGGTTTTGTTCGACTCTTGCTTGGTAGCTTAATCCTGCCTTTTTTCTCGCAGTTTAGGATTTTGGCTTTTTTTCTTGAGCATATGCCTTTTCCTTTTTTTTTTTTTTTTTTTTACGCTGGCTTTTGCAAGAGATGGAAAAAAGATGTATGAAATAAAATTTTATTGATGGGGGAAATTTTATTACAACCCTATTTTTGCAAGCACTATCCCTAGGGGCTATCCTCTGGGCCCGATCCCTGGGGAGGGAAATGCTGGTACATGTGGTACCGGAAGTCCACATGCTCTTGGACTTCATCCCGGTATTCTTGCTGGAATGTCGTCCAATCGTGGCGCATGTCCCGTTGGTGCCTGGTACATTTCTCCCAGCCGGTGTCAAAGGCATCCCGCCTTTCGGATAGTTGCTCCCGCCTCGGGCTATTTGCTCTTGCCTCACGGTTATGTGGTCGAACTGCCGGCATAGATTGCTCATGTGGCGGTGCATGCCAGCCGAAGTCGTCCGCATACCGTGGCGGCTGCTGCTGCTGCTGTTGGAAATCGGGAGGTGTAGGCAGATCCTGCATTGCGTCATGGAGCTCCAATGCAAAATCCAGTGTGGGATGGAGGGCCAACTGGGTCCCTCTGCGAATCAGCATTCCCATGCTGACCAAAATTGACCCACCGATGGATTCAGGTCGCAGGTTGGAGGCCAGCTCTTCCCGGCCAAGGCACCCCAAACTCTCTGCCAGGGGAGTGATGAGTGGAGCCATGAGGACGGCCCCCGTGGATCTGTGCCCGAAGTCCTTGAGGGCTTTCAGGAAGAAGTACCTGGGGTTGCAGCGCTGCTTCTGGCTCATGCAATATAGTACGAAGAGGTCAGGGAGGGATATTTTCCTCCCATGTATGGTCCCTGCCAACAGCTTGTGGCAAATACGGAGTGCAGGGGGAAGCGCGGATCCCCTCATCAGCGTGGGCAGTGTGGTGGCTCTCGTGAGCTCATGCCACATCTCGGCGGCGGTGAGGTTGGTGGGCCGCGAGCAGATCGCCTCACGGTACTCCTGGGTCATGGAGTCCTCGGGCCGGACGAACCCGATGGCTACGTTGAATTCTTTGAGGGTGGAGGTCTAGTATTGTCCACTCATAAAATAGGTCACCATCCTGGTGGGCAGTAGGCCCGGGACCGTGGAGGGGACCTCAGAGTAGGAGACGGAGGCTAGGAACTCCAGTACCGCTTGCGGGTACACATGTGTAGGTGGTGGCTGTAGCAGGAAGCCCCACCCGATGCTATCTAGATGCGCCCGGACGTCGTCCTCCCATCCAAATTCCGCTAGGATGCTGAAATCCAGCTTGAGCATTGGGTGCCACTGATAGGTCTGGATATTTTCAAGGCGGGCCTGGTGCTGTGGCGACAGTTGAGAAGGGTCCTGGGATGGCGGTGCTGCAGAACTACTGGCACCGGCGGTGCTCCTTCTCTTCCTGGAAGCGCTTCTGCTAAACATTCTGACCAGAGGGTGCTAGGGAGTGCAGGAGTTGAGAGAAAGGAAGTTCTGGAGGCAAGGGGAGTTGTGAGGAAGTCCCCAAGCGCGCCCCCTATATATAGGGAATTTTGCAAAATCGAGACCGCCGTTTGGGTAGGCGAGACGGCGGTCTCGTGTCTCCTTCAAGTCGAGACGACGGTCTGGTCCATCGAGACGGCGGTATCGACGTTTGGCTTAATCGAGACGGCGGTCTCGTTGATCGAGACGGTGGTCTCGTTTTCGCCTGTGTTGAGACGACGGTCTCGTTGGTCCAGACGACGGTCCCGTCTTGCTGGGTAGCCGAGACGGCGGTCTGGTTGGCCCAGACGGCGGTCTCGAATTACGGAAGAGAGATTTTTTATTTTTGTATTTTTTTGTTGCTTTTTTTGTTATTTTTTGAAAGAGGTAAAAGGACCTGGTCTAAAAACATTTTATGCATGCCATGTTTTTATGTTTTGATGTCCTATAATGCCTATTTTGATTAAGTTTTCAGAAGGATTTAATCAACATGTCTCGTTGCACTGAAAGCCTTCTGATCTGCTGCGTTTACTCTTGGCTGTACCATACCGGACTTCTTGTCACCGAAGGGTAATTTCTTTCTTTCTCTATTTTTCTCTTTTTCTTTTTTCTTTTGTAGAGCACTTTTGTCACGTAGTGTCCCTCTTTCCTTGATTTAGGGATTTCAATCCTCTTGTTGACTATATGCCTCCATATTCCCAAATTAATTATTAGAATATTGTCGTGAGGGTCAAGAGAAAAGAAGTAAAGGGGTAAAAATCAATGGTTTGTGTTTTAGAGGGTTGATTTTTATTGATAAAAGGGTTTTGTAAGAATGGCTGGTTAAGGTTAAGCCTTGGTGTTTAGGCTTTGTCTAAACAAACATTTTTCCTTTCTTTTTGTATTTGCGCTCTTTGGTTTTATTTCCATTGCTTTTTAAATGGCTAGCTAATTTCCCTAGATCGCCCTTTGGGTTTTCGAACTAGGATACTGTGTGTTGGCCCTAACTTTTGTCTAGGTTCCTTCTTTTGTAAAATTTTTGAAGAAATCCTAGCGGACCTTATTTGTAACCCTAACTTTTGTCTAAGCTACCCTTTATTGTTGTTCGGGTATCCTATCGGGTCGACCCTATCTTTTGTGTAGCCCCCTTAGTGGGTTTCCTACCGGGTAGTTTGCCCTTTTCTTTGGCCTTTGGCTTCTCTGGGCTTTTTCTTTTTTTGTGGATTTTTTTTTTCACAGTATTGGCGAAGCATGACTTTCTTTAAGGATGAGGTGAAGTCTTATTCTTAGGTGCTTCTAATCAACTAGCTCGATGGTAATAGCAATGGTAAATGTTGATTATTTGGAAGCGCTTTTTATTCTTCTTCTTTTTTATGTTTACTTAGACAGGGTTATTTGCGTGGTCTAGTCAGAAGTAGAAAGAAGAGAAGTAGATAGAAAGAATCATTCTTTATTAATTAATAAGGGAATATGTGCCCTAAAATGCCCGGGGGTCGGGCTCGCCCCGGGGGATAGTCTCTAACAATCATGGGGTTTACATCCCTTAAATAAAGAAAAAGATTTCCTAATGACTAAGGTGGCTCTTGACGCTTGCACCCCTCCACTTCGGAAAATTTGCTTGAGTGTGCGGAGGGGAGACTTCCCTTTTCTCCTTTCTGCTCGGCCCTTAGCAGGGTCATATCCTAGGCCATACTTGCAAGGATTGTCTTTGAATTCTGGGGGTTCCCTCATGCCTTGGGAATCTGCCCCCAGTCCTTGGCCAGGATGGTAGCCATGCTTCAACATCATACGGGCTACCTTTGTGTTTCTGGGAAGTCGCTCTATACTGGCAATTTCGAGCGCTTGAAAAGATGTTTCAAGAGCCTCTTCAGCCGCATCCACATAAGGTTGGATGGACGGTCCGCTGATAAGGATATCGTCTTCTGCTTGGACCGTGACCAGTTTGTCGCCTACTATGAATTTGACTTTCTGGTGGAGCGTTGAAGGTACTGCCTTAGCGTCATGAATCCAAGACCTGCCGAGGAGACAGCTGTATGCTGGAGTAATGTCCATTACATGGAAATCGACGTTGAAGGTAGTGGGTCCAACTTGGATTGGCAAATTGATCTCTCCCACTACTTCTCGTTTTGATCCGTCGAAGGCTCGAACGATGGTGCTGCTTGGGTGCAGACGGGTTCCTTGGATAGTCAACTTATCCAGTGTGCACTTGGGCATCACATTCAAGGATGACCCGTTATCCACAAGAACTTTGGCGATGAGGTACTCCTTGTATTTAACCGAGATATGCAAGGGCTTGTTGTGTTTTGACCCCTCCAGGGGGAGTTCTTCCTCTATGAAGGTGAGGTGATCGTTTGCCGTGATGTGACCGACGATCCTCTCGACCTTTTCTTGAGATATTGTGTGAGGTACATGCGCTTCGCTCAAGACCTTCAGCAGGGCGTTTCTATGTGGTTCCGAGCTCATTATCAAAGATACCAATGTGATCTTTGCAGGTGTGCGATTGAGCTGGTCTATAATGGAATACTCACTCTGCCTTATGAACTGGAGTAATTCCTCCGTCTCCTCTTTGGATTCATTATTTTCTTCTTCTTCTTCGGACTTTTTATTTTTTCCTTTATTTTTGAGGACCTCTTCTTGTGTGTCCTTGGGGGAGTAGATTCTTCCACTTCTATTTGTGCCCCCAATGCCGGCTATGTTTGTTATTTCTTCTTTTATCATTGAAGATTCCCCATATCTCCATGGTACAACTTTATTTGACTCGTAGGGGAAAGGACGTGGCATAAATAGTCGCACTGGCGTCCTTGCCCCCTCTTCTTTACTCTTGAGGACCAATGACCAAGGTTTATTTTCCTCTTGCGACGATTTGACCGTTGGGGTGAGCTTTATTAGGAGTGGCTTTCTCTCCATTCTTCTGAGTTGGAAGACGTGTTAGTTAATCCTTCCTTTTTATTATCTTATTTATTAAGCGTGAAAGAGGGGAAATTTAAAATATGCGAATGAATGCTCATGCATGCAAGTAGACAGTCATTGAACAAAAAGAGGATTTTATTTATTCAACAGAAGGTGTACATTCCCCTATTCTATACTGCGAAGCAACTTTTGGCAAAAGCGGAAAACTTTAAAGAAACCCACAGGAGGGTCTTGATTCCTTTGTAGTTCCCTCTCAGCTTCCCGGACATGACGGGCAAGTGCTTCGCTTTGTTTGCGGACCGCCTGGCTCATATCTTCACTGTACTGTTGAGCCTCTTTGATCTTCGCCTCTTGATGAACGACCAAGGCTTGTAGTTCATTGAGCTTTTCAATGGCTTGGTCTTTCTCTTGAAGTACTTGGCTATACTGAGCTAACCCTTCTTTTTCTTTGTGGTGTAGCTCAGAGAGACTTTTGGTGAGTCTCCTGTTGGCCTCTCGCTCTTGGCGGATGTCTAACCGAGCCTTGAGGAGCCCTTCCGACAACTCCCTGATCGTTTGAGCCTGCTTAGCTGATTCAGCCTCAAGGTGTGCCGTTTTGGCGGTTATCTCTTACAATTGGCTATCCGAACTGGTTCTCGCAGCTTTGGATGTTCTGGATAGCTTGTTCGTTAGCGTCGCACATTGGTCCTTGAGGCGCTCTATTTCATGATCATTTTTCTTGCCTTGCCTTCGCAGACCATCAATCGTGAGGATAGATTCTTGCTCTTTTTCCTCAAGGGCCCTCATCTGGGCTCCCATGATCTCTATCCTCTGGGTCAAGGCGTCGATTTGAGCCTGCAGCCCTTCATTTCTGGCGCTCGTGGTGGGTGTGGTGGATGATTGAGCCACTCCTCTTCTATTTCTCCATGCCTCATAGTCACCGGTGACAGACCACCCGAGCTTTTCCTAGCTCTCTGTCTCCCATGTAGACCGGCCTCTCCCATGCTTTTTTCACGACTAGTGAGTTGGCGATGGTGCATGGGTCTCCAAAGAAGCACAGTCCTCCAAGCTCCCCTCGGGAAATGGTAGTTTGGGCCCTCATGAGCTGCCTCATAGCTACTTTAGGTGAGTAGGCTATGCAGCCCCTGAGTCCGATCAAGGGAACACTCGGGTAGTCTCCACATCTGATGAGAACCGGGCCAGGTCGGAACCAAGGACAAACCCAGGATATACTGTTGGCGTCGTTGCGTTCCCACTCATCCCTCCATTCCGAGGTCGGACGACGCCGGAGGGGGATCTTGGAGAAACTTCTCAAAGGGTCTGGGAATATCCCCATGTGACTCGGAGGCGTACGGGTGAGTGGCGCTCCACACAAATAGCAATGAAGAGCAAGAAGCGGAGTATTTTGCCCCGCTTCGGTGACAGAATTCCACCGAGAGCAGTGGTCTCGGCAAGAATAGCAGGGCAGTGGACTTTTCGAATTCACGTCCCGAGCGAAGAAGGCGTCCATGACGACTCGATCTATTGTGTCGAAATGGAAGGGGAACAAGATTGTTCCAAAAATTATGAGTGTCGTGGTTTTGTTGAAGGCAACCCACTCGTCCTTTCAGCCAGGTAGGACAGGTGGTCTTCTAACATTGTTAATTTCCAACCCCGGGTGTTCCCCTTCTTTATCGGGGTACTCGGCGAAATGGTAACTGAATAAGGGCAGCGACTGGTGTTGCGGGAGTATATGCCTCGTGGCGAACATGGACCCCGGCTGATTTGGGCCACCTCAACATGGTCTCATACTCCTCTAGGGTGGGCACCAATTCGAACTGCGGAAACTCGAAACATCGCAAATTTGGATTCCAGTAGTGGATTAGTGCCCTTAAGAACACCTGATCGACACATATCTTTAGGAGGTCTAAAATCCGTCCGTAGGATTTTTCGAAATCAGCGCGGACCTCCGATGGCATTACTGTGCTTAGCCGTTCCAACCTCTCAGTATGGAAACGGGGAATGTCCACCTTCTTTGTCTGTCTACTTGTCTCGTCCATCTCTAAAACAAATATGCATGTTTGATGAAATGGATGCCTAATTGAATGAATGTGAGTGTTTATTTTCTATTTATCATGTTTTTCTACATGATGTTTGCGTATTTTCATTTTGGAAGAATAAACTATCTATATGAGTGTTTTATAATATTTTTGGACCAGGTCTTATTCATGAATTTTGGAAAAATGGATTTTTTTTTATTTGTTTATTTTATAGCCTTTTATCTCTTCTGTCGGAACTGCGTGGCTACTTAGCTTACAAAGAACCTGAAACCAGGCTAGCTAAAAGGCAGACTGTCCGAGATAAAATATGGCTTTATGTGAAAGAATATTTAGCGTCCCTTATCTCTTCTGTCGGAACTGCGTGGCTACTTAGCTTACAAAGAACCTGAAACCAGGCTAGCTAAAAGGCAGACTGTCCGAGATAAGGGTGTTTATTTGCGAAAAATATTTTTTGGTATTTGTTTTGTTGTTTGTTTATGCTATGCAACATACAAATGCAACAATCAAATACAGACACAGTTCAGTCATCCCCGAACAGGCTAGATTTCGTATTTTCGAGGTAGGGTTTTCCTGCAGAAAAGTGCATTGCCCAGGGTTGGTTCTAACTGTTCTCACCAGGCTAAGGCCCGCAAGGTGCCCCCATTATAGGGTCCCCACTCTCCAGCCGTCCGACCATGCTTAGCACTAAGGCCATAGTCAGTCTTATTGCCAAAAGAGGAAGGTTATCACCTTGAGTGGTGGTTTCCGATCACACTGGTGGGCTCAAGGCCCTCACTACAGCGAACCGTACCCGCCACCCACTCCCTATGGTTATCTCACTTGCCCCCGGGTATAGGGGGAACTGTTGTGTGCAAGGGATTGTGTGCAGTTTATATTTCAAGCAATTTGCGCAAGTATAAACAAACAACAATTTATTAAAGCCAAACATTAAAACATGTTATAAATATAAGTTAAGGGCAAAAGTGTTATTTTCTTGGTTTATTTATTTTTTAAGTTGGCCCATCACTGAATGGGATCAACTCTCGAGGCTTCCCCAGTGGAGTCGCCATCTGTCGCCGCCGTCTGAAAAGAGAGGCGGTCGGAGCGACGCGATGGTTTTTCGACCCTCTTGTTTTCGCGTTTTTTTATGGGTGGTTACAACGCGTTTAGGTTGTCCGATAACCGGGCTAACCTAGGGGCGAGGTTTTCGAAAGGTGTCCTTGGATTGTCCGATAACCGGGCTAACCCAAGGACTTATTTATTTTGGGTTCTATGGAGTCGCCACCGACGTTTTTACCGGAAACATCGGAAAAGGTTTTTTTGAAAGGTGTTGGTTTTCGAAAACCAACTTTGGTCATTAGAACCAGAGTTGGGTAAGGGAGTTAGTTACGTTGTAAAGGAAGTATTAGTTCCTTTACTACGCCCCTTTCGGGTTCCCTATGATAGGCCAGCTTTTATTGTTAATAAAAAAACCGGAAAATATGCTTTCGCCCTTTTTTTATTGTGCGGAATTTAAAGTTATGACTACATGGCCCTAATCTATTGCATAATTTAAATTAAAGCAGTAAAAGTAGAGGGGGAGAAATTAAACCTCCGAAGCAAGCTTTGTTTTATATTTCTTTAAAATAAATGGGTGCTTTTTGGCAGCCCTTCACTCTACAAGATGCCGGAAACTCTTCTGGACGCCAAAAAAAGCTCTCAAACACACTCAGAAACTCCGAAAATGCGTCGGAGGGATTCTAGAGAGAAGTTTTTAGAGAGAAGGCAGAGCTAATGCTTGAGGTGTGTGGAAATGAGGGGGGGAGGACCCCTATTTATAGGTTTCCGCGCCTGTCAGTGGCGAGACCGCCGGTCTCGTCTGACAGGGTTGAGACCGCCGTCTCGTCCAACGAGACCGCCGTCTTCGCCACTTGCATGAGGCGAGACGGCAGTCTCGTCCCAACAAGGCAAGAAAACTTATTTTTTGGCACAGAAACTCCCTCCTATCCTAGTATGGGGCCTAATAGTCTCTCCTAATGGCCTGTTAGGCTTCATCCATCTTCAAATAGGAGGTCCTCTGCTCTTTATTTGGAGGCCGGGCAAGATTTGGGGTCTACATTTCACACAGTTCTTCCACTTTCTCTCTTGCAACCTCTTCAAATTCTCTTCCTAGAACCCCTCCGAAGCATTTTCTGGAGTTTCTGAGAGTTTCCTAGAGTTTTTATAGCATTTCCGAGAGATTTCCGACGTTGTAAAGAGTGAAGGGTTGCCAAAAAGCACCCTAATTTTCAAGAGTATTAATATAAAGCTTGCCTCGGAGGTTTCTTCATTCTCCCTCTCTCTCCTACTATTTTTATTTCTATGATTATATTGCATGATAGACATTAGGGCCATGTAGTCGTTATTTTAATTCCGTTAATAAAAGGGTAAAAGCGTCTTTTCAAAAAGTTTATTTATAAAATAGCTAGCCTATCATAGGGAACCCGAAAGGGGCGTCCTAAGGGAACTAACACTTCCCTTACATGTAACTAACTCCCTTACCTAACTCTGGTTTTAACTACCAAAGTTGGTTTTTGAAAACCAACGCCTTTTTACTCCTTTCTCGATGTTTCCGGCAAAAACATCGGTGGTGACTCCATAAGAACCCCTCAAAATTAGTTCTTGGATGAGCCCGGTTATCGAACCATCTAAGAACACTCTTTCAAAAACCTCGCCCCTAGGTTCAGCCCGGTTATCGGACAACCTAAAGGCGTTGTAACCACACCCATAAAAAACACGAAAATTGGAAAGTTGGAACCATCGCATCGCTCCGACCGGTTCGTTTTGACGGCGGCGACAATCCATTTGATATAATTGAAATTTCATCAATGAGGCATAAGCAAGAAGTAGGCGTATATCCTCTAACCTGGCAACAGGAGCATAAGTTTCATCATAATCAATACCTTCCTCCTGGCAGTAACCTTTAGCAACAAGTCTGGCTTTATTCTTTGTTATATTTCCATCTTCATTAAGTTTGTTTCTAAATACCCATTTTATTCCATTTAATTCCCAGACTTGATTCCTTTCAAATTGATTAAGTTCTTCTTGCATTGCTATGCACCATTGGTCATCTTTAAGAGCTTATTCAACACTTTTGGGTTCTATCTGTGAAACAAAAGCTACATACATGCAAAAATTTGTCATATTTCTTGTTCTTACCCCTTTTGAGATATCACCAATTATATTATCCATTGAGAGTCCTCTTGGTGATTGTCATTCTTTTGCTAATTCAATTGGTTGAGATGGCTCATTCTCATTCAAATACATTTCTTCTAGAGCCTCTCTTATGTACTCATCATCACCTGCAGATTCTTTATTTGACTCAAGAGGATTTCCCTCAAGGTCTACAATTTCATCAAAAGTGGCATGTACAAATTCTTCAACATTTAAAGTTCTTCTATTGAACACTCTATATGCTTTGCTAATTAGTGAATAACCTAAGAAAATGCCCTCATCGGCTTTTGAGGCAAATTTTCATAAGTTATCTTTTCCATTATTTAAAACAAAGCATTTACATCCAAATATTTTCAAATGAGCAACATTAGGCTTTCTACCATTTAACAATTCATAAGGAGTTAATTTTATGATTAGCCTTATAAGCATCCTATTCAATACATAACATGCATAACTTAAAGCATCAGCCCAAAAATATTTAGGAACATTTGATTCATTTAGCATTGTTCTAGCGAGTTCCTCTAGTAACCTATTTTTCCTTTCTACTACACCATTTTGTTGGGGAGTCCTAGGTGCAGAAAAATTATGCAAAATACCATTTTCCTCACCATAATTTTCAAACCATTCGTTTTGAAACTCTCCACCATGGTCACTTCTTAACACCTTAATTCTTAAGCCTTTCTCATTTTGGATTTGCTTGGCAAACTTCCTAAAGATCTTAAAAGCTTCACTTTTTAATGTTAAGAAAAATGTCCAAGTATATCTAGAAAAATCATCAACAATCACAAGAGCATAATAATTTTCACCAAAACTTTTTATCCTAGATGGACCAAATAAATCTAAGTGTAATAGTTCTAAAGGTTTTGATGTGAAAATAACATTGTTAGATTTAAAGGATGATTTCACTTGTTTACCTTTTTGACATGCATCACATAATCTATCTTTTTCAAATTTTAACTTAGGCAAACCAACAACTAATCCTTTGATATTAATTTGTTTAATTTATGCATATTTATATGAGCTACTCTCTTATGCCATAACCATGGGTTCTCTTCCTTAGTAACTAAACATGTTATACTAATGTTGTGTTCACAATCTAAATCAATCAAATATATATTATTATGCCTAATGCCCTTCAATGCTATATTTTCGGAATCTATCAAATGTATGGTACAAAATTTACTTTCAAAGATTACCTTGAATCCTTTGTCACAAAGTTGACTTATACTTAGGAGATTATGCTTTAGCCCATCAACAAGAAGCACATCCTTTATCTCCAAAGTATTTTCACCACCAATATTTCCAATTACAAGTATCTTTCCTTTGTTGATGTCCCCATAGGCTACATATCCTTGTTCTTTAGCTTTGAAACTTACAAATTTTGTTTGGTCTCCGGTCATATGTTTTGAGCATCCACTATCAAGATACCACATAGACTTCTTGGATTTGGAAGTTTCCTACAAAACAAGAACATAGTAATCTTAGGTTCCCACAACTTTTGGGTCCTTGGGGTTAGAGACAAACAAATCATTTAACTATAGGAACCCAAAAGTATTTTCCTTTAGGAACACCAAAATGCTTAATTTTACATCTATTTGAAGTATGACCATGTTTCATACAATAAAAGCATGCATTAGATGTAATTTTAGAATATGATACATTTCTAACTATTGACGTTTTAGTTCCTTTTTCAACCCATACTTTTCTATTTTTAATTTTAGGCTTTTTCAAGGGAACATGATGGTTTTCTCTATTTTTGAACAATAACAACTTTCTCCTTATAATTATCACTTATTTCCTTCTTGGATTTATCAAGAAAATGTCTAAGTAAATCACTTTCATATTCATACTCTTTACATGATGCACATGCTATATTCTTATTATCCTTTTCTTCTAAACATACACTTTTTGTTTTTAAGGACTCCACCTCTTTTTCGGATTTATTCAAACACTTTTTCACATATTTGTATTCATTTTTCAAGTCCTTAAAAGCATTAAACAATTCTTCATATGTATTTTGTAATTCATCAAAGTTATTTTCATCATCACTTGAGGAAGAGTCGGAATCACTAACCTCAAAGTCGGAAGATATATTATCTTTTGCCATCAAGCAAATGTTAGCTTCTATTTTCGAATCACTTGACTTCGAACTTGAGTCACTATCATCCCAATCAATGTAGGCTTTCTTCTTGAAGAATTTCTTTCCTTTGTTATCTTCATTCTTCTTGTTTGGACATTCAATTTTTACATGTCCTGTTTAACCACAACCATAACATTTGATATTTAGAGAAGTACTTTCTCTTACCTTTCCCTTACCTTTTAAGGGTTGCTTCCCTTTGGCTTTCATAAACTTGGTAAATTTCTTTATCATAAGACTCAATTGTTCTTCTTCTTCATTTTCTGAGTCTTCTTCTTCCTTCTTGTTCTTACTCTTGGAAATTTCAGTTTTGAAGGCTAGGTTCCTCTTTTGGTGTTGACCTTCTTCATCATTTAGTCTTCTAAGTTCAAGTTCGTGCTCTCTCAACTTTCCAAAGAGCGCCGCCATAGACATTGTTGCTAGATTTTGTGACTCCGTGATGGCCGTCACCTTAGGTTGCCATTTCCTATCCAAAGATTTCAAGATTTTTACATTTAATTCATCAACATCAAAAATTTTACCTAATCCAGTGAGATGATTCACAATGTGTGTGAAACGCTTTTGAACGTCAAATATTGTTTCCCCTTGTTGCATCCGAAACATCTCATATTCTTGGATCAATGAATTTTTCCGTGCTCTTTTTACATCGTCGGTACGTTCGTGGGTTACTCTTAACATTTCCCACATTTCTTGAGCACTTTTACAAACAGAGATCCTGTAAAACTCATCAAGGGTTAAAGCAGATGAAATAATATTTCTAGCCCTAACATCATATTGGGCTTTTCTATTTTCCTCAACCGACCATCTAGAAAATGGTTTTGGTACCTCTTCTCCGTTTTCAGTAATTTTAGGAATAAAAGGTCCATTTAAAATTGCGTCCCAAACACCTCTATCAACAAACTCTAAAAATATTTGCAATCTAACTTTCCAAAATGGATAATTTTGCCCCGCAAAAAGTGGGGGTCTATTGATAGAAGCACCCTCGGCAAACGTTTGATTTTGTCTGGGCATTTTTGAAAATTGAATGAATATCAAAGCAAGCTCTGATACCACTTGTTAGAATAGCACAACGGAATGTTTGCATTTTCAGACAAAAACCAAGAGGGGCGGTGAATTGGTTTCTTAATAAAACTTAGGGTTTTAAAAATTTTCCCAAATTTCACCGATTAAAATGTTGTGTAAAGTAAATAGAGAAGGGATAGAAGATTACCCAATGGATTTATACTGGTTCAGATCAAAAGACCCTATGTCCAGTTGCTAATCACTCAAACAGAGGATTAACGTTGTCATTATAATCATAGTTTTACAAACAAATAACAATTGAAAAGATAAGGTAAAGAATACACCTCTCTTGAGTCACACAAGAGATGAACACCTCCTTTGAATCCACAAAGGATGAAGAACAATTTTCCCTAGAGACGGCACAACACACAATCTACCAAGAAAACCCACTCAGTGATTCTTATCGCTTCTAGCCCACACTAGGTTTCAAAAGCCCCTTTTTCCTCCAACAAACAGTTCTCTGACAGTCACAGCTCTTAACTTTTGTTTGAAAAAGGTTGTTCAATTTCCAGAGAGCCTTAGAGAACCTTAAGTAGAAAGATTAGGGTTTGGGAATTGGGGATTTTCGAAAATAGATGAATTGGGAATAGGGTTTTCGAAACTTGGTCCAATTTTGAAATTCAAAACACATATCTGACAGAAATAATCGATTATATTGAGTGTTAATCGATTATTCCAGAGCCAAATTCGCAGGGAACTCAAAACAGCTTAGTTTAATCGATTAACTGGGCATTTAATCGATTAACAACCCAGTTAATCGATTAACAGAGGGTTTAATCGATTATTCCAGAGAGAAGATGCTGAAAATGGTTTTCTATTTGTAATAATCGATTATCCTGCTATTTAATCGGTTAATCCAGTATGTTTTTGATAAAAATGAGTTTTTAAAGCCTTTAAAGAGTGGACTATGTGCTAGCTATCTTGGACTCTAATATTACGGACTCAAAATCATAAAAACAGAGTTATTACATAACATTATAAGTCTTCAAATCTTTAAGTCCTTTATTCTTGAATCATCATCAAAATTTTCAAGTTTCATATCCATGTATGTTCAACATTCATATCCTTGTATGTTCAACAGGTGTAACCCTGGCTACTTCTTTCTGAGGGCTCTGAAGGACTTCGGGAGTCGCCTCGTCGGAGCTATCCTCATGGGTCATCTCATCACCCTGCTGGCCGAGATGTGGGGCTGCCCCGACGGGGAGGACATTCCCTCCATCCTCCGACCCGAGTACATCAGCGGGTCCATGCTCGTCAGCATGGGGATGCTTATTAGGCAGGGGTCCCAGGTGGTCCTCCACCCTGCGCTCACCATGACCCTAGACATCCAGGATCTGGATGCAGCGCAGGAGCTCCCGATCTCCCAAGAGTTCGAGCAGCAGCAACAACAGTAGTACGGGGATGATTTTCCTGGCGTCCATTGTCACATGGATGACATTAGCCAGCAGCTGGACCAGATGTCCCTGAGGCACGACGTCTTTGAGACGCGGCTGGAGACCATCAGCCAGAGGCAGGAAGGAATTATTCAGGGCCTAGATACGATCAGCCAGAATGTGCTCAGCATGATCCGAAGCCAGGAAGAGTTTTAGAAACACATGCTCCAGCAATTCCCTCCTCTTGAGCCGTCTTCAGCCTCGCAGTCGAGTCTGCCATCGCCTTAGGAGCATTATTGTATATATGTAATCATTGTAAAAATTCATGATATATATATATATATAAATAAAATCTTTTGGATAAAAATTGTTTGTCTTTATTCTCTTCCAAAAAAGAAAAAGTCGAGTGTAATAAAAAGAGACTAAAAAGTAAAAAGGCTTACACATTATCCAGAAAAAAAGAATCCAAAATCCAAAATCGCGAGAAAAAAGAATAAACCGCGGAAAAAGGCGAGATTAATCCCAAAACATTAGCCATTATTATCCCAATAGAGAGAAAAAAGGCAGACAAGCAAAGATGCCCACCTGCTTAGAGGTGTTACCCAAAATCACCAGAAATCCATGACAACCA
The DNA here is from genome assembly GCA_963425845.1 of Sphenostylis stenocarpa. Taxonomy (NCBI): domain Eukaryota; kingdom Viridiplantae; phylum Streptophyta; class Magnoliopsida; order Fabales; family Fabaceae; genus Sphenostylis; species Sphenostylis stenocarpa. The sequence continues at coordinate 44,162,448 of OY731403.1, forward strand.
GCAAAGTTGGATGACTACAACTGGAAACTCAAAAACAAAGAATCCCCAACAATCAACAAGTTGGACGACTATTAGGAAAAGCCAAAAAAATCAAAATAATCCTTGGAACACCAGAAGACTTTACCAGAAAAAGTCCAAAAACATTTACCAAAGCAAGATCACTCTCCATGGAGTCGGCGCATGAGCTAAAGCAATAAGCCGCGACCACCACTTCAGGACAAGGAAGGTCCCGAAGACAAAGACCTGCACGCAGGCAAAACCCGTGCATGAGCCAGAGCAGTAAGTAACAACAAGTCCTACAAAGTGGACTTTCACACCAGATGGGGGTGCGTACTCGTCAGGCCTTATAAAAGGGGGCTTACTAGACAGGGGTTCATACTCGTCAAACCAGATAGGGGCGCGTACTCATCAAGCCTTACAAAAGGGGGCTCAAATCGGATGGGGGTTCATACTCATCAATTGAAGGGGTCAGCTACCGCATCAAAAGAGCATCCTGGAGGATCACACTTAGTGTCCAGAAGGTCGGCTACCACAACCAGGAAAGCAACCGAAGGACAACCGGGCAAGAGAGTCAACTCCTTCACCCTCCAACCGATCTTTTTGGCATGTTGAGCCAACAGTCGGCTAGTCAGGTGAAGGGGGGGGGGGGGCAGCTGTAGACCCCAAATCTTGCCCGACCTCAAAATAAAGAGCAGAAGACTTCCGTTCGAAGATGGGCAAGGCCTAAAAGGTGCCTAGAATAGATGAATAGGCCCCATATTAGAATAGGAATGACTTTTGTACGAGACAAATAAGAAATTCCACCTAGAGGGCCGAGACCGCCGTCTCGCCATCGGCTAAGGGCGAGACCGCCGTCTCGCTACTTGCCAATGACGAGACCGCCTTCTCAATTATCGAGACAGCCATCTCGCCACTTGCTGAAGTCGAGACCGCCGTCCTGTTTGGCAAGACGGCGGTCCCAACCTGACAGGCGCGAATTTCTATAAAAGGGGGGGACGTCCTCACCCTTTACACAACACAGAGCAAATTTCTCTTCTGTACTTTCTCCAAATTATTCTCCTAGGATCTCCGAAGCATTTTCGGAGTTTCTTAGTGTTCTTAGTAAGCGTCCCGTAGTGTTGTGAGAAAGAACAATCAGCACTGTAGAGCGTGGAGGTTTCCAAAAAGCACCTTTCTTTTCCAAGAACATTAATACAAAGCTTGCTTCGAAGGTTCCTACATTTTCTATCTTCTTTTACCGCTTTTTTATTACATCTATATGTGCATTAGTTGTTAGGGCCATGTAGTCAACAATTTAAATTCCGCAAATGAATAAATAAGGGTAAAAGCATAATTTTAAGTTCTTTATTTATAAAATAAACAGTCCATCATAGGGAACCCAAAAGGGGCATCGTAGGGAAGCTAATACCTTCCCTACATGTAACTAACTCCCTTACCAAACTTTGGTTATAATGGCCAAAGTTGGTTTTTCTAAACCAACGCCTTCTTTTTCTTCCTTTTCTAATGTTTTCGGATAAAACATTGGTGACAACTCCAAAACCCTTTTTTGAAAACCTCGCCTTTAAGTCCAGCCCGGTTATCAGACAACCTTAAGGCATTGTAGCATCACTTTTAAAAAAATGCGAGTTGAAGCAAAACCATCGCGTCGCTCCGACTGCCTCTTTTGACGGTAGCGACACTCCTTTAATGAAAATAATCAATTAATTCGAAAGTGTATCGATTAAAATAGTTCCAGTGAATGTTTTAAAACATTTTAATCAATTATTTCGAAAACCTATCAGTTAAAAATTTGTTATGTAAGTTTTAAGAACATTTTAATTGATAAAGCTCATATAATATCAGTTAAAACAATTTGCTAAAAACAATTTAACTGATTACTTTGGTTTTTAATGGATTAAAAACATATTTAGAGGCATTTTCAAATTATTTCAAATGATGAAACCTAATGCAGCAGAGAGATATGAATGATGATACCTATGTATAGATGCAGACTCATTAATCACTCTACCCTTTTAACCCAAGTAACCTTTGACTTCATCAGATTAGCCTTTGACTTCATCAAATCAACAAGATCTTCATTTTATCAAATGATTCAATAAGATCTTCATCACTTTTAATTTTGTTCTTTCAAACCTTAAAGATTGGTTTTTCATGAAGTATGATAAAATCTATGATATACAACAATTATATGTGTTATCACAAGATATATTGTAATTATCAAGAGATTAAATTTTGTACCTATAGCCTATCTACTTACACACACACAAACGGAAATAATGATTCTTCATATGTCTTCATCAAATCCAACAAGTGCTTCAAAAGTGAGATCACCGTCTCGTTTGACGACACCGCCGTCTCGCCATTTGCCAAAAGCGAGATCACTGTCTCGTTTGGTGAGACTACGGTCCCAAATGTCGAGACAGCGATCCCGAATGCCTTGACGACCGTCTCGACCTTGTCAAGTGAGACGACCTTCCCGATTTGACGACCACAAATTTCTATAAATAGGACCTTCGTTCAAGGAGGAAAACACACAGAAAAACACAGAAACACCCAAAAATCACATAGTTATTACTCCGATACTTCGTTTACTTGTTGTTTCTACTTCAAGAGTCCAATTCTAGCTCATTTAGGCAAGTTTTAATTCAAGAAAGGAGTGTCTGTGTAGAGTGCGGGGTTTGCCAAAAAGCGCCCTTTACAAGAGTGTTTATAAAAGCTTACTTTGAAGGTTCCTCTATATCCCTTACTCAAATTTATCGCTTTTATTAGTTACCATCTCTGTGCATTAGTTATTAGGGCCATGTAGTCAATAATTTAAATTTTGCAATGAATAAATAAGGGTACAAGCATAATTTTAATGTTCTTATTTTAAAAATAACAATCCATCATAGGGAACCCGAAAGGGGCGTCGTGGGGAAGCTAATACCTTCCCCGCACGTAACTAACTCCCTTACCTAACTCTGGTTGTAATGACCAAAGTTGGTTTTTCTTAAAATCATCCCCTTCTTTTTTCCTTTTTCAATGTTTTTGGTTAAAATATTGGTGGCGACTCCAGAACCCACTTATGAAAACCTCACCCTTAGAATAGTTCGGTTATCGGACATCGTAAGAGTGATGACCACACTTTTAAAAAATGCGAGTCGAATCAAAAGACCATTACGTCGCTCCGACCGCCTCTTTTGACAGCGGCAACAACCACCAAGTAAAAATAGACGGTATAAAATTCTCTCATAGTCAACCCCCATACTTTTCCTGTGCACCAACGCCTCTTGGAAAAGTCCCTATCATATTACCACAAAGTAAAAAAACAAACGGTATAAAATTCTCTCATAGCCAATCCCCATACTTTTCCTACGCACCAACGCCTTTTAGAAAAGTTCCTATCATATTACTACCAATTAAAAATAGATGGTATAAAATTCTCTCATAGCCAGCTAACCTCCATATTTTCTTGCGCACCAACACCTCTTGGAAAAGTCCCTTCCCCTGCTTTCCATAGACTTACAAGCAACAACTCTAGCCGCTCGACAAAGCCTTGGATGGAGCACTCTTGCTAGGCTCATGCTAAAGACTTACGGAGGAACGAAACCCCTTTACCATGACTCGACAAAGTCCTCTAGGTAAAGAAATCATTATGAATTTGTGGCTATCAAAGAACTCATATTGTTCCCACACTTATACACACACATATGCATACAACATCTCATCGCAGATCAAACATACCAAGATTCATCATGTAATTACATCATATCACAATTCAAGTATTTTTTTTCCTTACATTTAAGGATTTTAACATATAACTCCCACAAATTCTGCCACCCTATGAAGAAACATTTTATATGTTGTAAGTAATTACCGATGAATATATTCGTCAGAAGCTGCTGTAGGTAATTACCGACAAATACATCCATCAAAAACTATTGTAGGTAATTACCAATAGATATATCTGTCGAAAAGTGTAATAGGTAATTATCGATGGATATATCCGTCGGTAATATCCTAATTTCTTCCTTATTCAATTTAATTTTTCAATAAACCATTTTCCCTGCATAATATCACACATTTTATATCAGAGGCAACACCAAATCCAGTTCCACTATTTCAGATCAAATTCAACTTAAATATAAGACAAATAACCTCAATTGAATTCAAACATAGTTAAAATAACCTCAATTCAAACAAATGACATATAGTTCAAAATATCTATAATGAAACTTAATGTGTAAGAGTAACTATGGTTAGAAAGTAGAATAATATCAAATACAATATTGTTTGACAAAATATCTAAGAATGGGTATAATCAGGAGATTGTTGTCCTTGTTGTTTTGGGTTGTCTTGTTGTTCTAGGTTGTCCTATTGTTCTGTGTTGTCTTATTGTTATGGGTTGTCCTATTGCTCTGAGTTGTCTTCTTCTTGTTGAGGTTGTTGTTGCTGACTATCCTGTTAGTTGTGTTGGAGTTGCTGAATGAGGGATTATGCACCAGGAGGTAGGAATTGAGTGACTGCACCCACAAGTGATTGAAGCTCCTGAAATTGGTGCTCTAGTTGCTCATTATGCTCCCTGGTTCGACGAATCTCTTCCCTCAATTGATTCATCTCTTCAACATCAACAGAGGAGTTGGCTGCTTGAGTCTGATGCTTGAGAGTATCAGACCCACCCTGGTAATAATGACCAAGTTGTCCAGCTCCATATAATCTTCCCTTATTTTTCCCTCCAACAGTGTCTACCCAGCAGCGAGACCTAATAACATCATCCTCTACAGAGTCTGTAGGAGTAGACTCTGCTTTGCCAACACAGGAACCAGCAGATGACCTAGCTTTTGAAAGTCTACTATGAAATTTCTCCTATTAGTACAAACAAATAAATGTTGTGATATGATCAACTTTACATATCATAAAATAAATCAAAAATGAAAAAACTTACATGTGTCTTCCTAGACCTTTCATCAACAAAATGACCTGTATTTTTTTTATATGGGTCTGCTGGAAAATCTCATCAACAAACATTGATCTCTCAAGCTCTTTTGCCTGCATTACATTGACAAAATAAGAATTATATACAACTTAGTTAGCCTTATATAATCCTAAATATATGTTTAAAAGACTTACCATACGCATGACATGTTCATGTGTGGTGATGAAGCCACCTGTGTGTAGGCTTCCCCCTTTTCAGATGCTCTATTCTTTTGGCCTGCACACATTTAGAGCGATACATGGGTGAGCTCCAATGTTCTAATAACATGCTCTAAACATGTTCTCCAATCCAATCTGGCCTTTGTCCAGTAAATCTTACGTCCCGAAACATATCACTAAGTTTGTGAGATGCTTTGGAATGAAATTTATTCTTTATTTGATTTTCATGTTCTAGTCTCCATTGAACCTTCATATGTAGTAGACATTATTGTACAAATTATATACATATAAGTATATAAATAAAAGGAAGAAACATGGTGTTACTTATATTAAATATATGAATAAAAAACCTTGAAAGAAACATGGTAGTTGATATAACTAAATCTGAATAACTGAGTTATCCAATGTACCTGCTAAAAATATACAAATAGAAATTTTAATAAAGTTACTCATTTAGCACATGCAGAACAATATCAAAGAGCTAGGTGGCAAGAGAGATGAATTGAAGAAACTCTTCAGTCACATAAATGTCGAAAATAGCCAGGAGGACTTGCTTACACCTTGCAGCTTCACTGTCCACGAGAATAATGGTGTTATAGCAATTGAAATCACCGGTGGCTTGAAAGAGGAAAAGCCTAAAGTTTCAAAGTTAGTACAATTACCCACTTGGTAATTTTATACATTTTTAAATCTAAATAATAAATATACACATAAGATTTAGGGATTTATTTATTTATTTACTGTGTTGAGTACTTTTGAACTAATTCAAAATAAAGGTCTTATTTTTAATCATGGAAATCACGTGTGTTTTTAGATCCTTTTCTATTTATAATGAAATTTGATAGTTTCAATAATGCGCAGACTCTGTCAGGTTTTCAGTTTGGGAGATTTTTTTCACAATAAAATCACTATAAATTATATAAATGCAAGTCTAACATAATGATTAACTTGCTGGAATAATAGATTGGAAATTAGTTAGACAAATGTGTAAATTATAAATATTCAAGTGATGCAAAGGGAGATAAAGAATGAATAGAAATATTGAGACTAATGTTTATGATTGTTGATTTTCCATTTTAATTTTCTTGAAGAATGAAATTAGTTATAATATAAAATCTTACAGAAAATAAAAGTTTATAATTCTGATATTTTCTTAGTCTTCTCCCAATACTCAAAATTTCTTTATTGTTCAGTGAAATTAATAACATACATTTTCTTAGTATTATTCATTTAAATTTTCTTGTGGTTGATATTTTCTTAGTATTGTTTATTAGAATTAATAACATAAATTACTAATGAAACATGAATCAGACATAATGATACTGATGAAATATGAAAGAAATATATTATAGTTTTACTTTTGCATTAACATAAAGAGTCATGAAAATTATCTTGTGATATTTTGAATCCATCCCTACATATATTTTTTATGTTTCATTTTTTTTTCTCAAACTCTTTTATGGTAGAGGCTAAAAAATCATACGAATAAACATTTTCAAAATTTACAATTAATTAATTAATATACCTATATTATCAACATAAATATAAGTCATAATGTAACATTGAATAATAAACAAATGAAATATGGAGATAAATTTTACTTATATCATCCATAATTTTATGATTGTAATGTTTTAGGTACACTTTATATTATTTTGATGTCATCCTTGGTTGGTTATATACAAAGATACATTATTGTTGTCTAATAATAGATTTCAATGTTGCTCAAGCCTAACATCAATATACCTAAAATCAATGTTAAATTAAATATATATTTTTTTCTTACAAATAAGTTCAATTAAATGTCTAGATCATGAATGTTCCAATTGCTTATCTTACTACTTGAATCTCCTCTTTGATCATAAGGAATGGAGTGATGATATCTTTTATATCTTCAACTATCGCTTTTTTAAAAATAGGACATGACCGTTGTGTGTATTATTGGTCCTCTCAACAGGAATGGAGTGATGATTAACTTTGTGGTTGAGTTACTTAGGTTCACAATCTCTCCAACAAGAGGAATTTTTACCATAACATGAATTTTAGATTGGGAACTAGTTAAACAAGTGTATATATAGATATATAACTATAAGTTTAAAATGTGCCTTTTTAGCATAATTCAGTTTCATTTCTGTCCTAGGTTACTAATTACCACTCTAACATTTAAAATTAATGCTTAAAACAAAGATTAATAGGGTATAAATAGTGAAAAAAAATGAAAGACTAATAAAAAGAAAAAGGTTATGAAATGGAGGCTGAAGGAGCAGATACATTTCATTTGGGCTAATAACGTATTTCAAGAAAGATTCCCACATCTCACATGCCAAAGATTCCTCCATATATTCTCAGTAAAATCATAATCACTTTTCTTTTGAATTTTTTTATTAAAACACACACTCTTTATTTGTAGAAAAGTAGTTACCATAAAATGTTGCTAGAAAGACTCCTTATTACTATTAGGAATCACTTCCCATGTCGCCCCAAGGCTAAATGAATTGTTACTTAATACTCTTTGTAACAGCTTGTGATGCAACCCTAGACGGAAGAAACCTAATTTCAAAGAAAAAGTTATACAATGTATATATATATATATATATATATATATATAGTAAAAAGAACTAAAACTTAGTTATAATATATATTGAGAATTGAATATAAATATTACCCTCGACCATAAGGTTCAATCATGGGTTGATCATGGAGAGCAAGGTCATCTTCTGCAATCTCTGAATTGACATCCCCACTAGACTGTGATGTTCTAACTGCAATCTGTGGGGATGGAATTTGTGTAGGTGGATGTTGTTGCGAGGTGGAAGGACCTGACACCATAGCATGGAATGGTGATGCAGATGAGTTGGGTCCCACAACTAGGGTTGGGGATAAGGTGGGTGTCACAATCGGGGCTGAGGATGATATAGGTGGTACTACAAAAATGGGTGGTGTTGTCAGTGGTGTGGGTATAATAGGCACAACAGAAGGGGATGATGTTATCAGTGGTGTGGGTATAGTAGGCACAACAGAAGGGGATGGTGTAGATCCTACCATAGAGGATGGTGATGGATGAGGTGCAACAAGTGGAGACAATATGTTTGTGGGAAGTACCTTCAATACATAACATGACCTCCTTTTTTTTGCTATCCCTTTCCCTTTATTCCCACCATTCGATGGGGGTTTACGTGAGTTAGAACCTCTTGTAGTCATATCTATAGGAAAATAAAATTAGACATAAATAATGATGTAAAAACATATATCAAATTAAGTAAAAAGGCTTAATAACATTACATATAACAAATATGGATACAATATGTCTTAGCTATAAATAAACATTATAAGACATAATTATCCTAATTATGTTGAAAACTAAAGTCTTCTTCTTATTCTTCATCTTCATCATCCTCATCCTCATCTTCATCTTCATCTTCATCCTCAGTTTCTTCCTCTTGACTTTCCTGATCCTCTTCATCTTCCTCTTCATCTTGCTCTTCTTCCTCCCCTTCCTCTTCCTCTTCCAATTCTTCAGGATCAATGTCAAAGTCTTGTAAATCAAATATACCTTCAACTTCAATGACTTCATTACCATGTAACATTTCATCTAGTTGGTAAGGGACATCCTCTTCCACACCATCATATTCAATGCGACCTCTTGGTTTTGTTTTGATTGTAACACACCAACCACGTTTATCTATTCAAAATGATGGATATGGGACATAATACACTTGTCTTAGATTAGGTGCAAGGGTAAATGGATCAAATGGTTCATATCTTAAACACATTCGAATATCTACAATATTATATTTAGGATCTACTTTTGTACCTCTTCTAGATGGATCAAATCATTCATAGTAAAAAACCACAACTTTTTTGGGATAACTCTAAGAATTGTATTCCAACTCATATATTTTAATAATTATCCCAAAAAAACCATTTTCACCACTTTCTGTCAAACCCTTAACATAAACTCCACTATTTATCACCTTTTTCCCTTTTCTCCATGCATCTGTATGAAATTTGTATCCATTCACAAAGTATGTGTGCCATTCTTTAACACATCTCATGGGATGATTGGACAAATCTCTTAGGTCTTGATTTCTCACCGTACATGGCTCATCTGTGGATCTACAAATTTAAGAGACATCAAATATTATATTACTATATCTAAAATATATTTAAAATAGAATTATAAGATTCATACTTGCTCCTTGAATCATATAGGAAAATTTGCATGTATCCGAGCAGAAGCCTGTGATTCAATTATTTGTTCTGACTGCAAAAATGAACTAGCCAATAGTAGACCATTTCAACGATCAATTTGAATGTCGTAGAAAATTTGACAAAGAAATTGAAAAATAATGTTATTTGAACCTACTCAAGATATGGTTTAACTTCAACACAGTTGATTAATATATGAACATGAGTGGATTTTAATTCAGCAACAGTTAACCAGTGATTTAACTCCCGTCCTGAAGGATGACCAACTTGTCGGAGGATTGATAACATTGAAACTTGTGTTTGGCTTTGAAATTCCTTTTCATTTCTACGTTGTCGTGGTAATAACATGAAGTTGTTGAAATAATGAGAATAGAAGTAAGTTGTGAAAGCATTAAGGGGGACATTCATGGAAATGTGAAACATGTCCCTACATTCCCAAGAGATGATTTTGATGATGATTCAAGTCAACAACATTCAAGACTCAAGCAAGCCCAAGATATGATTTTGATAAAGATTCCATTCAAACATCAAGCAGGCCCAAGATGATTCCTAAAGACTAGATAGAGTCTTGGAATACTGGATATATAGGTACAAGTTGATGAAGTGGTATTATGCATAAGCCTCTAAAGCACAAGTGTGATAAAATTTTGTAACGTGACATTTTTCATTGTCATAATCAATTATGATGCATCAGAAATGGAAAAACGATTTTCCCTCAATCATAATTGATTATACTAGTAATATAATCAATTATGGCAGTTCAAATTTGAAAAATATATCCATTTTGAAGAATGAATGTTTTTTAATACATACTGATTTTTCTCTATGAAAGTATTAATGACCAACGACTATTTTTTTATGCTATTTTCCTCTTTAAATGAGTTTTGATGAAAAATAAAAAATACACAATTACAGAATTCGAAAATACAATTTTACATTCATCTAGTTTTAGGAAAAGAATTCTGAGCAAGGCAATAGAGATATTTTACACCTTCTGAAAAAACCATCTTCTCTACTGCCTTCTGCACTTTCATTGTTAATCACACTTGTTCTTGGAGGTTGTCATTCTACAGGCTTCTATAATTTATTGTCTCCATTACCAGGTGTTACTGTTCTTATTTTTTTAGGAAGTTGATGTTAAATTCCCTCTTTAGGGTTTAAGTGGTTGCTATTAAATCCCCTTTTTAGGGTTTAAGTGGTTGTTGTTCATCCCTTTATTTGTTCAGGGGAGGTGTTCATCCTTAGTGGGATTCTAAGGAGGTGTTTTCATCCCTTTGATTTATTCGGGGAGGTGTTCATCCTTAGTGGGATTCTAAGGAGGTGTTTTCATCCCTTTGATTTGTTTGGGGAGGTGTTCATCCCTAGTGTGATTTTAGGGAGGTGTTCATCCTTAGTGGGATTCTAAGAAGGTGATTGTCTTTTTAATTAGTTTACTCTTTACTAGTTCATCTGCTGAGTTGATTGTAATTTGTAAACTAAATTTGAAAGATAGTGAATTGGGGTCACTCTTGTGATTAGAGTTGACTAGGAACTGGATATAGGGTTGGCTATATGCGAACCAGTATAAATTACTATGTGTTTTTCTCTTCCTTATAATCTATTTATTTCCTTCCCTTTATCTCTTTGATTATATCGCTTTTGCTATATCTGTATTTTATCTGATAATTAAAACTCAATTTAACAAATTATTGACATCACAAATAAATTTTAATTTGGCATCTATTTTAATTTGTGCATCTATTCACCCCCCCCCTCTAGATGTCATTTTTCTAACAAGTGGTATCCGAGCTTAGTTAGATAAATTATTTCTAAAAGATTTGTCAAGATGTCTATGCAGAATGAGGTTTACAGGGAAGGAGTCTCAATAAACTGACCTCCACTATTTGAAGGTGAAGACTCAATTTTGGAAGGCGAGAATGAAAATATTTTTACAAATACTAGATTACGGTGTTTGGGATGCTGTACTCAATGATCCCTACATTCCAATGAGAACAACGGAGTCTGGAGCTGTTCCAAAGACTTTTGACTAATGAACGCTGGATGAAAACAAGTGTGCCCAATATAATGTAAGAGCCCGAAACACTATTGTTTCTGCCTTAACTCGTAATGAATTTTTCAGGGTCACACAATACAAGACGACAAAAGAAATATGGGACACTCTTGAAGTGACACATGAAGGAACAAATGAAGTAAAGCGAGCACGTAAGAACACACTCATCCAGGACTATGAATTGTTTCAAGTGCAGCAGAATGAAAGTAGCACGGATTTCCAGATACTCTTCACACATATAGTATTTGGAAAGAGTTTTGACAATGAGGAGTTGAACACAAGATCTTGAAATCCTTAGATAGGAATTGACAACCAAAGGTCACTGCTATTACAAAATCAAAGGATCTCACAGAAATGAATATTGCTACTCTATTTGGAAAGTTGCGAGAGCATGAGATGGAACTACAAAGGTTAAAAAATGGTGAATAGAACCAAGCCAAGACGATAGCTCTAAATGCAGTAAAAACTTCACAGAATGAAAGCGAAAATGAAGGTAAGTTTTCAGATTCCAATATATCTCTTTTAGCTAAACAGTTTTCTCGTTTAATGAAGAACAAGAAAAAGAGACAACAAAGAAAAATAGGTACGAGTGCTATGGATGTGGAAAGCTTGGTCATATCAAACCAGGTTCTCCGGAACTTAAGAAAGAGAAGAAAGATAAGAAAGAGAAGAAGAAAGAGAAGAACTATATCTATAAGAGAAAATGCAAAGCTTATAATGATTCTTCCACAACACAAGAGAGTTATTTTGAAAGGAGTGATGGAGAAGAAGAAGCAAATCTTTGCTTGATGAAAAAGAATGATGATGAAGCCGCATCACAAGAAACCTCATCACAAGTAAGTAGCACAAAATCCTCAAATGCATAGGATGAGTTGCTTGAAGCCTATCAAGAAATGTTTGAACATCTTGAAAGACTAGCTAAGAAACATACTGCACTTAAACAAAAGTTTCATGCATTATAAAATACTATTGGTATTCTTGAAAAAGAAAATGAGTGCTTAAAGAAAGATGTTGATAAATTTAAAACTTTGGCTAGAGATAAAGAAGTTGCTAAACCTTGTGAAAATTCTAATCATTTGGAAAATGAGATTTTCAAGTTGGAGAAAATAATGAGCAAGTTTTCAAAATCTTCTGAAAATCTTGATTCTATATTAGGTTACCAAAGAGGGGATTCTAGCAAAGCTGGACTTGATTACAATCCTAAAGAAAGTCTAGAACTTCATGTTAGACAAATGGCATCTAGAGGAGGGTAAATAGATGCATAAATTAAAATAGAGCCAAATTAAAAATTTATTTTAAGATGTCCAATATTTATTAATTCAATTTTAATTATCAAATTGAACAAAGATAAAGCGGAAGCGAAATAATCAGAGAGATATAAGTGCACAAATATAGGGAAAACAAAATAGAAGAGTAATACAGTGAAGGAAAAAGAGTGATTAAGGGAAATGAAGAGCACACAGTACTTATACTGGTTCGGGTATAGCCAACCCTACATCAATTCCCAATCACCTCTAACACAAGAGTGACTTCCAATTCACTATCTTTAAAATTCAGTTTACAAATTACAATCAACTTAGCAGAGGAACCAGTAAAGAGTAAACTAATTAAAAAGACAATCACCTCCTTAGAAACTCACTAAGGATGAACACCTCCCTAGAATTCCACTAGGGATGAACACCTCCTCTGAACAAATCAAAGGATGAAAAGCACCTCCTTTGCAACCAACACACAAAGGATTAACACCTCCCTAGAATCACACTAGGGATGAACACCTCCCCGAACAAATCAAAGGGATGAAAATACCTCCTTAGAATCCCACTAAGGATCAACACCTCTCCGAACAAATCAAAGGGATGAACAGAGAAACACACTTCTCAAGAAATAGTGCCCACAAGAAAACCCTTAGTTTGTAGGCAAAGAAAATAAGAGCAACAACCTAAATCCTAAAAAGGAAATTTAACAACAACCACTTAAACCCTAAAGAGGGAATTTACCATCAACTTCCTAAAAAATAAGAACAGTCACACCTGGTAATGGAGACAACAAATTATAGAAGCCTGCAGAATGTCAACCTCCAAGAACAAGTGTGATTAACAATGAAAGCACAGAAGGCAGTAGAGAAGAGAGTTTTCTCAGAAGGTGTAAAATATCTCTGTTACCTTGCTCAAAATTCTTTTCTCAAAACTGATTGAATGTAAATTGAATTTTCGAATTCTGTAATTGTGTATTTTTTTATTTTTCATCAAAACTCATTTAAAGAGGAAAATAGCATCAGAAAATAGTCGTTGGTCATTAATACTTTCGTAGAGAAAAATCAGGATGTATTAAAAATATTTAATCTTCAAAACAGATATATTTTTCAAATATGAACTTCCATAATCAATTATATTACCAGTATAATCAATTATTACAGAGAGAAAAATATTTTTCCATTTTTGATGCATCATAATGGATTATGACAGTGAAAATTTTCATGTTACGAAATTTTATCACACTTGTGCTTTGGAGGCTTATGCACAATACCACTTCATCAACTTGTACCTCCATGTCCAGTATTTTAAGACTTTATCTAGTCCTCATGCTTCATCTTGGGCTTTCTTAAATCATCATCTTTTTCAGAATGTATATCTAGTCTTCAGACTTCATCTTGGGGTTGCTTGAGTCTTGAATGTTGTTGACTTGAATCATCATCAAAATCATCTCTTGGAAATGTAGGGGCATGTTTCACATTTCCATCAATCTCCCCCTTAATGCTTTCACCTCATAAAACTATTTTTGTGAAAAAGTCAAGGAAAACAAATGTGAAACCAATTTAAAAAACTTCAAGAAAATCATTTAGACCTTTTCAAAGAAAACCAACATGTTTTTATTGCATGAAATTAGGTCATACATCAAATAGATGTTACATAAAGCATTTTGGTATATCTAATGGCAAATATGAATGGTGCCTAAAGGGTCAAAGCATTTACACATGTCTAGATGATAAAATTCTCGCAAAAATAATTTTCTACTGTGATAATTGATTATGTTGACTTCTGGAGCATGATTTCTTGTTGTCATAATTGATTATGTTATTTCTGTATGTACTGTGATAATAGATTATGTTGTCTTCCAGAGTGTGAATTCTTGTTGTGATAATCTATTATGTTCTTTTTCGTTATGCTGTGATAATCTATTATGTTCTTTTTCGTTAAGCAGTGATAATCGATTGTGTTGTCTTCTAGAGTGAAATTTCTTGCTATCATAATCGATTATATTGATTCTGAAGGTGTTGTGATAATCGATTATGATAGAAAATGTTTGAAATTTTGAAATTTGAAAATTGAAAGTTTGAATTTTAAAAATCTGAATTTATGAGAATTTGAAATTATTAAAGTTTGGAATTTGAAAGTTTAAATTTTTAAAATATGAATTTATTAAAATTTGAAATTATTAAAGTTTGAAATTTGAAAGTTTGAGATTTTTGAAATTTGAAATTTTGCAGTTTGAGATTTTGAAATTTGAAATTTTTGCAATTTGAGTCTTTTTTTTCAATTTGAAATTTTGCAGTTTGAGATTTTTGAATTTGAATTTGAAATTTGGTATTATAAATTTGAATGTGAGTGTAGACCCCAAATCTTGCCCGACCTCATAATAAAGACCAGAAGACCTTCTATTCGAAGATGGATGAAGCCTAAGAAGCCATTAGGAGAGACTATTAGGCCCCATACTAGGATAGGGATGATTTTTGGCAAAAAAATAAGGATTTTTACCTTTTAAGGTCGAGACGGCTGTCTCGGATTTGAGACCGCCATCTCGCCTTGCGCAAATGGCGAGACGGCCGTCTCGTTTGGCGAGACGACCGTCTCACCATTCCTACAAGGCGAGACGGCCGTCTCGACTTGACAGGCGTGAATCCCTATAAATAGTCGTGTCATTCCCCTAATTTCACACAGTTCTTCCATTCTCTCTCTAGGCAATTCTTCAAATTCTCTTTCTAGAACCCCTCCAAAGCATTTTCGGAGTTTCTGAGAGCTTTCTAGAGTGTTTTATAGCGTTTTTGAGATATTCCGGCATTGTAAAGAGGGAAGGGCTGCCAAAAAGCACCCTAACTTCAAAGAATTAATAGAAAGCTTTCTTTGGAGGTTTCTATACTCTCTCTCTCTCTCTACTTTACCGCTTTAATTTTAATTATGCAATAGATATTAGGGTCATGTAGTGATAATATTAAATTCCGCAAATAAAAGGATAAAAGCGTATTTTTCATCGGTTTATTTATTTAAAACAGCTGGCCTATCATAGGGAACATGAAAGGGGCGTCGTAAGGGAACTAACACTTCCCTTACACGTAACTAACTCCCTTACCCAACTCTGGTTCTAATGACCAAAGTTGGTTTTTCGAAAACCAACGCCTTTTTACTCCTTTTCCGAAGTTTCCGGTAAAAACGTCGGTGGCGACTCCAAAAGAACCCTTCAAAAACTAGTTCTTGGTTTAGCCCGGTTATCGGGCAATCCAAGAACGCCCTTTCGAAAACCTCGCCCCTAGGTTCAGCCCGATTATCGGACAACCTAAAGGCATTGTAACCACACCAATAAAAACGCGAAAATTGGAAAGTTGGAACCATCGCGTCGCTCCGACCGCCTCGTTTTGACGGCGGCGACAGATGGCGACTTCACTGGGGAAGCCTAGAGAGTTGATCCCATTTAGTGATGGGCCAGCTTAAAAGTAAATAAATCAAGAAAATTATGCTTTTACCCCACCTTGTATTATAACATGGTTTAATGCTTGGCTATAATAACAGTTGTTTGTTTATATTTATGCAATTGTTTGAAATACAAATTGTACACAAACCCTTGCACACAACAGTTCCCTCTATACCCGAGGGCAAGTGAGAAATCCATAGGGAGTGGGTGGCAGGTATGGTTCGCTGTAGTGATGGCCTTGTGCCCACCAGTGTGATCGGAAACCACCACTCAAGGTGATAACCTTCCTCTTTTGGCACAAAGACTGACTATGGCCTTAGTGCTAAGCATGGTCGGAAGGCTGGAGAGTGGGGACCCTATAATGGGGGCACCTTGGGGGCCTTAGCCTTGGTGAGAACAGTTAGAACCTACCTTCGCCAATGCACTTTTCTGCAGGAAAACCCTACCTCGTGATTAAAATGACTTCTTGCCTGTTCGTGGATGATCAAATTGTGTGTGCATCTGTTTGTTGCATTTGTCTGTTGCATAGCATAACCAAACAACGGAAAAATCACAACAAATTCTTTTGCAATAAACACCCTTATCTCGGACAGTCTGCCTTTTAGCTAGCTTGGTTTCAGGTTCTTTGTAAGCTAAGTAGCCACGCAGTCCGACAGAAGAGATAAGGGACGTAAATTATTCTTTCGCATAAAGCCATTTTTTTTATCTCGGACACTCTGCCTTTTAGCTAGCTTGGTTTCAGGTTCTTTGTAAGCTAAGTAGCCACACAATCCGACAGAAGAGATAAAAGGCTATAAAATAAAAATAAAAATAAAAATAAATAAAAATCCGATTCCAAAACCATAAATGGGACCTGGTTCAAAAATATTACCCCCATATAGGTAGTTTATTTTTCAAAAAATACACAAGTATCATACAAAACATGATAAATAAAAATAAACACTCGCATTCATTCAATAAGCATCATTTTCATAAAACATGCATTTTGGTTTTAGAAAATGGAGGGGACTAGTATACAACTGAAGAAGGTGAACATTCCCCGATACCATGCTGAAAAATTGGAACGGCTTTGCGCGGTAATGCCACCAGAGGTCCGCTCCAACTTTGAAAAATCCTATGGACGGATTCTCGACCTACTGAAGATTTGTGTCGACCAAGTTTTCGTCAGGGTATTGGTTCACTTCTGGAACTCCAGTCTGCGCTGCTTCGAATTCCCGCAGTTTGATATGGTGCCCACCTTGGAGGAGTACGAAATCATGTTGAAATGGCCCAAATCAGCCGGGGTCCATATACGCCACGGGGCATATACTCCTGCAGCACAAGTCGCTGCCATCATTCAACTATCATTCCGGCAGACCACCCTGATAGGAAAAGGGAACATCCAAGGTTGGAAGGTCTCAATGTTAGAAGACCATCTGTCCGATTTGGCTGAGAGGACAGAATGGGTCGCCTTTAACAAAACCCTGGCCTTAATAATATTCGGAACAATCTTTTTTCCCTTCCGCCTCGACACAGTAGATCAAGCCGTCATGGACGCCTTCTTCGCCTGAGACGTGAACTCGAAGAGTCCCTTGCCTGCAATTCTTGCCGACACCTTGCTCTCGGTGGAATTCTGCCACCAAAAGCAAGGAAAAATACTTTGTTGCTGCTCTTCACTACTCTTTGTGTGGGGCATTACACATTTTTATGCCTCTAGTCACATGGGGATGTTCCCCGATCCTTTGAGGAGCTTCTTCAGAATCCCCCTCCAACGACGCTTAACTTCATAATGGAAGGACGAGTTGGAACACTCGGATGCCAACAATTTATCCTGGGTCTGCCCTTGGTTCCGACCTGGTCCAGTCCTCATCAGATGTGGAGATTATCCGAACGTACCCTTGATAGGACTCAGGGGTTGCATAGCCTACTCACCTAGAGTAGCTATGAGGCAGCTCATGAGGACCCAGACTACCATTTCTTGAGGGGAACTCGGAGGACTGTGTTTCTTCGGAGACCCATGCACAATCGCCAACTCACTAGCTGTGAGAAAAGCATGGGAGAAACCAGTCTTTATGGGAGATAGAGAGCTAGGAAAAGCTTGAGTGGTTGTCTCCAGTGACTATGAGGTGTGGAGAAAAAGAAGAGGGATGTCTCAACCATCCACCTCACTCATTACAAACACCAATAGTGAAGAGCTGCGGGCTCAAGTCGATGCCTTGACCTAGAGGATAGAAATTATGGGAGCCCAGATGAGGGCCCTTGAAGAAAGAGAACAAGAATCTATCCTCACCATTGATGGTCTATAAAGGCAATGCAAGAAAAAAGGATCATGAAATAGAGCGCCTCAAGGACCAGTGTACTGACTCTAATGAGCAAGCTATCCGAGCATCCAAAACTTCCAGAATCGGCTCGGATAGCCAACTTCAAGAAATAACGGCCACATCAGCATGCCTTGAGGCCGAATAAGCAAAACAGGCTCAAACAATCAAGGACTTGTTGCAAGACCTCACCAAGACTCGGTCAGAAATATGCCAAGAGCGGGAGGCCAATCCGAGACTCAACAAAAGTCTCACTGAGCTACGCTGCAAAGAAAGAGACGGGCTAGCTCAGTGTGGCCAAGTACTACAAGAAAAGGACCGAGACCTTGCAAAACTCGATGAACTACAAGCCTTGGTCGTCCATCAAGAGGCGAAGATCAAAGAGGCTCAAAAGTACAGCGAAGATATGAGCCAGGCAGTCCAAAAGCAAAGTGAAGCACTCGCTCGTCATGTCCGGGAAGCCGAAAGGGAATTACATAGATATCAAGACCCGCCTGTGGGTTTCTTTAGGCTTTTCCGTTTTTGCCAAAAGTTGCTTCGTAGTATGGAATAGGGGAATGTACACCTTCCAACAAATAAATGAAATTTTTCCTTTATTCAACAGTTGTCTACTTGCATGCATATCATTCATCTTCATATTTAATTTCCCCTCTTTCACGCTTAATAAATAAGATAATAAAAAGGAAGGATTAACTGACACGTCTTCCAAATCAGAAGAATGGAGAGAAAACCACTCCTAATCAAGCTTTCTCCAACGGTCGACTCATCACGAGAGGAAAATAAGCCTCGACCGTTGGTCCTCAAAAATAAGGAAGAGGGGGCAAGGACACCAGTACGACTATTTATGCCATGTCCTTTCCCCTACGAGTCAAATAAAGTTGTACCGTGGAGATATGGGGAATCTTCACCAATAAAAGAGGATATCACGAATATAGCCGGCATTGGGGGCATGACTAGAAGCGGAAGAATCTACTCCCCCAAGGACTCACAAGAAGATGTCCCCAAAAATAAAGGAAAAAAATAAAAAGACCGAAGAGGAAAAAGAAAATAAGGAATCCAAGGAGGAGACAGAAGAATTACTCCAGTTTATAAGACAAAGCGAGTATTCCATTATAGACCAGCTCAATCACACACCTGCGAAGATAACATTGTTATCTCTAATGATGAGCTCGGAACCGCACAGAAACGCCCTGCTGAAGGTCTTAAGCGAAGCGCATGTACCTCACACTATATCCCAAGAAAAGGTTGAGAGGATCGTCGGTCACATCATGGTCAGCGATCACCTCACCTTCACAGAGGAAGAACTACCCCTCGAGGGGTCGAACCACAACAAGTCCTTGCACATTTCAATCAAGTGCAAGGAATACCTCATCGCCAAAGTTCTTGTGGATAACAGGTCATCCTTGAACGTGATGCCCAAGTGCACACTAGACAAGTTGACTATCCAAGGGACCCGTCTGCGCCCAAGCAGCACCTTCGTTCGAGCCTTCAACGGATCAAAGCGAGAAGTAGTGGGAGAAGTTAATTTGCCAATCCAAGTTGGACCCTCTATCTTCAACGTCGATTTCCATGTAATGGATATTACTCCAGCATACAGTTGTCTCCTCCGCAGGCCTTGGATTCATGACGCTAAGGCAGTACCTTCGACGCTCCACCAGAAAGTCAAGTTCATAGTGGACGACAAATTGGTCAGGTCCAAGCAGAAGATGATATCCTGATCAATGGACCATCCACCCAACCTTATGTGGATGCAGCAGAAGAGGCCCTTGAAACATCTTTTCAAGCGCTTGAAATTGCCAGTATAGAAAGACTTCCCAAAAACACAAAGGTAGCCCGCATGATGATGAAGCATGGTTACCATCCTGGCCAAGCACTGGGGGCAGATTCCCAAGGCATAAGGGAACCCCCAGAATTCCAAGATAATCCTTTCAAGCATGGCCTAGGATATGACCCTACTAAGGGCCGAGCAAAAAAAGGAAAAGGGAAGTCTCCCCTCCGCACACTCAAGCAAATTTTCCGAAGTGGAGGGGTGCAAGCGTCAAGAGCTACCCTAGTCATTAGGAAATATTTTTCTTCATTTAAGGGATGTAAACCCCATGATTGTTAGAGATTATCCCCCGGGGCTAGCCCGACCCCTAGGCATTTTAGGGCACATATTCCCTTATTAATTAATAAAGAATGCTTCTTACTATCTGCTTCTTTTCTTGCTATTTCTGACTAGACCTCACAATAACCCTGTCTAAGTAAACGGAAAAAGAAAAAGAAGAATAAAAAGTGCATCCAAATAACCAAAAATTCGCCATTGCCAACACAATCAGACTGGTTGATTAGGAGCACCAAATAATACTTTACTTCACCATAAAGAGAGTCATGCTTCGCCAATATTGTGAAAAAAAAAATATATACACAAAAAAAAGAAGCCAAAGGCCAAAAAAGAAAAGGGCAAACTACCCGGTAGGAAACTCACTAAGGGGGCTACGCAAAAGATAGGGGCGACCCAGTAGGATACCCGAAAAAAATAAAGGGTAGCCTAGGCAAAAGTTAGGGTTACAAAATAAGGTCCGCTAGGATTCCCTAAAAATACAAAAAAGGAACCTAGACAAAAGATAGGGCCAAAACACAATATCCTAGTTCGAAAACCCAAAGGGCGATCTAGGGAAATCAACTAGCCATAAAAAGCAATGGAAATAAAACTAAGGCGCAAGTACAAAGGGAGAAACGCTTGCTTAGACAAAAAACTTAAACACCTAAGCCTAACCCTGGCCAGCCATTCTTACAAAACCTTTTTCCAAATAAAACTAACCTTCTAAAACACAAGCCATTGAATTTACCTTTTTACTTCTTTTCTCTTGACCTTCACAACGATATTCTAATAATTAATTTGGGAATATGGAGGCGTATAGTAAACAAGAGGATTGAAACCCCTAGAGTGGAGAAAGAGGGAAACTACATGACAAAGAGTGCTCTACAAAAAGAGAGGAAAGAAAAAGGAAAAACAAGTTATCCTTCGGTCACAAGAAGTCCGGCATGGTACAACCAAGTGCTAAAACACAAATCAGAGGACATTCGACGCTACAATATACGTCAGTAAAATCCTTCTAAAAAAACTAATTGAAATAGGCATTAGAGGACATCAAACATAAAAACATTGCATGCATAAAATGTTTTTGAACCAGGTCCTATTGCTTTTTAGACAAAAAATAACCCTTAATTCGAGATGGTCGTCCGGAATTCCCAGACCGTCGTCTCGGTCTCCAGCAAACCAGGACCGCCATCTCGACCATCGAGACCGCCGTCTCGACTTGGCCATGTAGACCCCTAATTTTGCCCGGCCTCTCAATAAAGGCTAAGGAGACTTCCTATAACAAGATAAAGCTCGCCCGACATCTCAATAAAGGCCAAGAAGACTTCCTATATGAAGATAAAGCTTCAATGGATGTCTATCAGCATCAATCGACGTCCGAATAAAGAAAGGAAAGCTTCCCGGGGGTCCCACAACACAAAATCTAGCAAAAACAGTTGAGATGGCCATCCCAGAAGTTGGGACGGCCGTCCCACATGTCCAGACAACTCCAAACACTTGTCTTCTCTCCCTACTTCGAATGAACTCTTCGATTGCCTTAAAAAGGTAACAATCGGTTAAGGAATTGTATTCCAGCATTCGATTCTTCTTTAAAATTTAGTAGAGTCGATATTGTATTCGGGGAGGAGAGTCTTTGTAGAGCGGGGGATTGCCAAAACGCATCCTCACAATTCAAGATTTGTAATACAAAGCTTGCTACGGAGGTTCTTTTCACTTCTCTTCTCTTTTACTGCTTTATTTATTGCTTTATGTATGCAATATAAAATAAAATCATGTAGATAGCCATTTTTTAATATTATGCAATAAAATAGGGTAATAGCGTAATTTCTCATAATCTTTACTTAGTGAATGAATCCGTCATAGGGAACCCGAAAGGGCCGTTGTGGGGGTGCTAACACCTTCCCCACACGTAACTAACTACCTTACCCAACTCTGGTTATAATGGCCAAGTTGGTTTTTACTAAAATCAACGCCTTTTTATCCTTTTCCAATGTTTACGGTCAAAACATTGGTGGCGACTCCATAAGAACCCCTTTTCGAAAACCTTGTTTTTATTAGAGGATAGTTCAGTTGTTGAGCACCTCGGAAGCAATGAACACATTTTAACATAAAACGTGAGTCTAAACCATCTTTTCACGACCGCTCGCATAAACGTTCGAGATGTCCCTAGACGTCGAAACGGACGGCGGCGACAGATGGCGACTCCACTGGGGAAGCTAGAGAGTTGATCCCATTTAGTGACGGATAAAATTCAAACTAATTAAAGATTTGAAATTATGCCTTTACCCTCTTCCGTATGTTTTATTGTATGGCTTTAATAACTGTTGTATGATTATTTTCTGCAAATTGTCTGAAATATAAATTGCACACAAAACCCCTTGCACACAACAGTCCCTCTATACCCGGGGGCAAGAGTGAATACTTATAGGGAGTGGGTGGCAGATACGACCGGCTTGTTGGCACACGGGGCTACAACCGTTGTTGGAAACCACCAACTCAAGGTGATAACTCTCTTCTTTTGGTCTAAGGATGTTGACACGGAGTTCCGTGCATGACCCGAGGACTGAGTGATTGAGAGGTCCCTATAATGGGAGCACCTTGGGGACCTTTGGCCTTGGTAAGAACAGTTTAGAACCACCTAAACCAAGCACGTTTCTGTAGGAAAACCCCACCTCGTAAATAGCATGGCTCTGCTCATGGATGAATGAATTGTGTGTGCATTCGTTTGTTGCATTTGTATTGATGCATTAGCATAGGGTAATCATACAACAAACAAAATAGTGAAAAACCCTAAAAATCATAAAAGTGATAAGATAAACCACTTTATCTCGGACAGTCTTCAGTTAAGTTAGCCTGGTTTCAGGTTCTTTGTAAGCTAAGTAGCCACGTTGACCGATAGAAGAGATAAAGGGTCATAAAAAATATAAAAACAAATTAAAGCCATAAAAATATCTTTTGCAATAAAAAGATTTTCGACAAAGTCGTATCATTCATACCACCTCATCCAATAAGTGGTAAAACTAAGAGAGAAAATAAATGCACTAAGAAAAGTATGCATAAACATCATCATAATAAAGTCTCTCATAAACACATTCATTCTAGGATTTATTAGATATCCTTAGACAATAGCGAAAGAGACCCAAGTGCATTTATCACCTTCCTAAGAAGAGATAAGTGCGCTAAGGTATGTTGGCAACCTTTGAAAAAAGGAAGTTAGCACATTAAGGTGGGTATGGTACCCTTAAAACTTGGGCTTTTGAGAAGATACCAAAGCTATTGTCTAAGGCATATCTATTTCACACTAATCATTTGAAATAAAAAGCTATAATAAAAATCGTTAAAATCATTTAGAAAGTGGTTGGTCTTCCGCCCGTCCTCACGCGTGCTCAGAAAGCTAAAAAGATGGAACAGCTAGAGGAACAAAACCGAAAGCTCACCATTGAGCTTAATACGCTGAAAGAGCAAATGGCTCAAATGTTGGAAATGATGCGTCAACAGATATCCATAAAGAGGGTCCTCAAAGTGGACAAGCCTCTCATCAAGAAGAAGAAGAGGAACCTCACGATGAGCATGACCAATCTGATACAAGAGCAGTATATATTCATGCTCAGGAAATATCAAAGCAACAAATTACTGCCCTTGAGGAGAGGTTGAGAGCCATGGAGGGGCATAACTTTGATGTCAAAGAGGCGGCTGATATGTGCCTCGTTAAAAACATCCAATTCCCTAACAAATTCAAAACTTCGGACTTCCCAAAATACATGGGAATAACTTTCCCCAAAAGCCATCTTACAATTTACTGCCGTAAGATGGCTGCGTATGCTGACAACGAGAAGCTCTTGATCCATTGCTTTCAGGAGAGCTTAGATGAATCAACCCTAAACTGGTATATGCAACTGCAAGGAGGGCAAGTCCAAACATGGAGACATCTGGCAGGTGCTTTTCTTCGTCTCTATAAATACAATATTGATCTGACCCTTGAAAGAGCAGATCTACAATTGCTAAGCAAGAAAAATGATGAATCCTTTAAGGCATACGCCCAAAGATGGAGGGAATTTGCAGCACAAGTAGAACCTCCTCTGTTCGAAAAGGAAACCACATCCATGTTCATCAATTCTATGATTGGTCCCTATTATGACAAAATGATAGGGAACACATCAACACTCTTTGCGGATGTGGTAATTATAGGAGAAAGAGTAGAGAAAGGGCTAAAAAGCAGAAGAATTGCACAACATACTTCCTCCAATTCCTCTACTCCAAACGTTAAAAAGAGTTTTGGAAAGAAGAAGGAAGGAACCGTGAATACAATCAACATTGCCACTCCTTCTTCTTCCTCACAGCAGACCAAGACACGCAGACAAGAGAGGAAATTCACTCCAATACCTACCTCCTATGGAAGTCTGCTGTTAAAATTGTTGGATGCTAAACTCCTCGTGCGCATCCCTCCCAAGAAAATGGAGCCACCATATCCAGAATGGTATAAGCCAAACGAAAAATGCAATTATCATTCGGATGCAGGGTGGATTACCTTTGACGCATCTACTCCAAAAGTAGATGACCAACCCTTATCTAAGCCCGAATAAAAGATGAGATAAGGAAGATCAGCAAATTAGGGCTCATCATTTTGCCATCTCTAAAAAAAATATAATAAAAATAAATACAAAAATATAATAATTAAAAAATATTAAAAAGCTTCTGATGTATCTCTCGTGATCCTCGCTCATGATCACGGGATTTTTGATTAAAATGGGCTTTGTAAATATTTCTTTCTATCAATACAACGAGGCATTATTCATAATATTCATATTCTTTTTCATTCTTTTCCCTCTCACACATTTAATAAAGAAATCTAAAACAAAGCATAACCATACAGTTATCTCTGTGATTGAAAACTCTCTGGAAGATCCGAAAGCCGCAAGCGAATGGATTGAGTCAGACAGTGAGGAGGGGACCATTTCCCCGGACATGCAAAGACTGTTAGAAAAAGAAGCTCAATCAATACAGCCCCATCAGGAGAAAACTGACGCCATCAATTTGGGACAAGAAGATAATAAGAAAGAAGTAAATATTGGTACCCAAATTGACGATGATGTCAGGGAAAGGCTAATACAATTACTAAGAGAATATGTGGACGTATTCGCATGGTCCTACCATGATATGCCTGGAATTGATAAAAGCATAGTGGAGCATAGATTACCGCTAAAAGAGGGATTCCGGCCCGTTAAGAAGAAGCTCAGAAGAGTAAATCCAGAATGGTCCTTGAAAATTAAGGAAGAAGTAGAAAAACAGTTGGATGCCAATTTTCTGATTGTGTCAAAATACCCTGAATGGTTGGCAAACATCGTGCCAGTTATAAAGAAGAATGGAAAAATCAGAGTATGTGTAGATTACAGGGACTTAAACCGTGCAAGTCCAAAAGATGATTTTCCCTTACCACATATTGATATGCTGGTAGATCATACTGCTACAAATACTCTTTATTCTTTCATGGATGGATATACAGGGTATAACCAAATTAAATTGGCTGTTGAAGATAGAGAAAAAACTTCCTTCATTACGCCATGGGGTACATTCTGTTATAGAGTAATGCCTTTTAGACTCAAGAATGCAGGGGCTACTTATCAAAGGGCTATGGTAACATTATTTCATGATATGATCCACAAAGAAATCGAAGTATATGTGGATGATATGATTGCCAAGTCCAAAAACGAGATGGATCACCTCCAATACTTAAAGAAATTATTCAATCGACTTCGGAAATACCAGATCAAGCTTAATTCGGCTAAATGCACATTCGGAGTACGATAAGGAAAACTCCTTAGGTTTATTGTCAGTAAAAAAGGAATTGAGGTAGACCCTAATAAAACAAAGGCAATCGTGGAAATGCCCCCACCAAGAACAGAAAAAGAAGTTAAAGGGTTCTTGGGTCGAATAAACTACATCGCACGGTTCATCGCGCAATTAACAGACAAGTGTACGCCCATCTTCAAGTTATTGCGTAAAAACCAACCGAAAGTTTGGAATAATGAATGTCAACAAGCTTTCGAAAAAATCAAAATGTGCCTAACCAATCCCCCAGTATTGGTACCACCTGTGGAAGGAAAGCCCCTGATTCTTTACCTTTCAGTACTCGACGAGTCCATGGGATGTGTGCTCGGTCAACAAGATGATACGGGTAAAAAAGAACAAGCCATATATTACCTTAGTAAGAAATTTCTAAACTATGAGACCCGTTATACACCACTCGAAAAAACATGTTGTGCATTGGTGTGGGAAACTCAGCGCCTTCGACAATATATGGTCAGACATACAACTTGGTTGATCTCCAAAATGGATCCAATCAAATACCTGTTTGAAAAACCCGTCTTGACCGGAAGGATAGTCAGGTGGCAGGTACTCCTCTCAGAATTCGACATTGTTCATGTCACACAGAAAGCTATCAAAGGTAGTCCTTTAGCAGACTACTTGGCACATGGACCAACTGACAAATATCAATCCCTCCAAGATGATTTTCCAGATGAGCACATAATGCACATCCAACATGACGAACGTGAAAATAATGAATGGATCATGTTTTTCGATGGAGCTTCAAACTTATTGGGACATGGGATCGGAGCTATTTTAATATCTCCCGAAAAGAAGTATATCCCAGTAACAGCCAGATTAAACTTTGATTGCACAAACAATATGGCAGAATACGAAGCCTGTGCTCTAGGTATTCAAGCAGCTCTAGATCATGGGGTGACTAGACTTAAAGTATTCGGTGACTCATCCCTTGTTATTTACCAACTCAAGGGTGAATGGGAAACTAGAAATTCCAAATTAATCCCTTATTTGGAGCACATCCATAATATGACTTCAAAAATGGAAAACATAAGTTTTGAGTACATCCCTCGGGAAGATAACCAGATTGCAGATGCACTGGCAACATTATCATCCATGTTCGCATTAGGACAAGAACATGAGATGCCCATCATCCAAGTCAAAAGGCACAATAAACAAGCCTTTTGTATGACGGTGGACAGTGAAAAAGATAAAACCCCTTGGTATCAGGACATAAGGCGATACCTGACAAAGGGTGAATACCCCGAGGGAATCAGTGACAATGACAAAAGGATCATTCGGAAAAGGGCCATAGGGTTTATGTTGATAGGAGAAACCCTTTATAAAAAGAATTTTGATTCCACTTTGTTAAGATGCGTCAATCTCGAAGAAGCGCAGATATTGATTAAAGAAATACATGAAGGAACCTTCGGGACTCATGCACCAGGGCATATCATGGCTAGGAAAATCCTTAGGGCAGGATATTTTTGGTCCACAATGGAAAAGGATTGTCATCAGTATGCCAGAAAATGTCACAAGTGTCAGGTACATGCGGACAATGTACATGTTCCACCGGTACCTCTCAATGTTATGGCTATCCCTTGGCCATTTGATATGTGGGGCATGGATGTTATCGGACCTATTGAGCCTAAGGCATCCAATGGCCATCGATTCATTTTGGTAGCTATCGATTACTTCACTAAGTGGGTAGAAGCTGCATCTTATGCACATGTGACTAAAAAGGTAGTGGTCACCTTTGTTAAGAAAAATATCATATGTCGATATGGCATCCCACATCGTCTTATTACTGATAATGGAACCAACTTGAATAATAAGATGATGGAGGAATTATGCCAAGATTTCAAAATTCAACACCATAATTCCTCTCCCTACCGGCCCAAAATGAATGGCGCAGTAGAAGCAGCCAATAAAAACATCAAGAAGATTGTTCAAAAGATGGTTAAAACCTATAGGGATTGGCATGAAATGTTGCTTTTTGCTCTTCATGGTTATCGAACGTCTGTACGAACCTCAATAGGAGCTACTCCATTCTCCCTTGTATATGGAATGGAGGCCATATTGCCAATAGAGGTCGAAATACCTTCCCTGCGAATTATAATGGAAGCAAAATTAACAGAAGTTGAATGGGTTCAAAGTCGATACGATCAATTAAACCTTATCGATGAAAAGCGGCTGAACGTTATATGTCATGGACAAGCCTATCAAAAGAAGATCAAAAAGGCTTATGATAAAAAGGTCCACCCTCATACTTATCAAGAAGGGGATCTAGTGATAAAGAAATTGCTTCCAGCCCAAAAGGATAAAATTGGAAAATGGGCAGCAAATTACGAAGGACCCTTTGTGGTCAAACGAGCTTTGTTAGAATCGCGCAGCGGAATGTTCGCGTGGTTGGACAAAAACCAAGAGGGGGGGGTGAATTGGTTTCTTAATAAAAATTAGGTTTTCAAAATTTTCCCCAAATTTTACCGATTAAAGCTGTGTAAATGTAAATAGAGAAAGGGATAGAGTCTTACACAGGAAATTTATACTGGTTCGGATCAAAAGACCCTACGTCCAGTTGCTAATCACTCAAACAGAGGATTAACGCTGTCACTATAAACAAAGTTGTTACAAACAAATTACAATGAAAAGATAAAGATAAGAAAACACCTCTCTTGAAATCCACAAGAGATGATGAACAGCTTTCCCTAGAGACGGCACAGCACACAATCCACTAAGAACTCCACTTAGTGATTCTTATCGCTTCTAGCCCACACCAGGTTCCAAAAGCCCCTTTTCCTTGCAACAAACAGTTCTCTGGCACTCACAACACTTAACTTTTGTATGGAAAAGGTTGTTCTATTTTTCTGAGTGCCAAAGAAGAGTTTAAGTAGAGAAATTAGGGTTTAGGAATTGGGACTTTCGAAACTAGGGTTCTTGGGAATAGGGTTTTCGAAAATAGGTTTGATTTGAAATTAAAACTCAAAATCTGACTGGTTTAATCGATTAAAAGAAGTGTTAATCGATTAAACCAGAGCCAAAAATCAACAGAACCCAAATCTCTCTATTTTAATCGATTAAAAGGTGGTTTAATCGATTAAACCGCCTGATAATCGATTAAAAGTTGGTTTAATCGATTAAACCAGTGAGTTGTTACAGAAAATTATTTTTCTCACTGTTTTAATCGATTATTTCCCTATTTAATCGATTAAAGCCGAGCCTGGATGATAAACTTGAGCTTTTTGAAGCTTCTAAGATTCAGACTATGTACCGACTATCTCAAACACTAAAATTACAGACTCAATCTAATTGAAACAGAGTTATTACAATACAAAACAAGTCTTCAACACACTAAGTCTTTGAGTTCTTGAATCATCATCAAAATCAACAATCTTCATGTTCATCAAGTGCAACATCAAGTCCTTGAATGTTCAACAAGCTTTCTCAGGAGGGGCACTTATCCTCACTAATATGGATGGAGAGGAACTTCGACATCCGATCAATTCTGATGCGGTGAAGAAGTATTATGCTTGAAGACATTGCTCATGACCCGTCAGGAATGAAAACCCGCAAAGGCCATCCCTGGGCAAAAGATAGGGTCTATATCCCTCGCTAGGATACGTCCTAGGCAAAAAGTATAGGTAAAAAAAAAAACTAACTAAGAGCAATGGTTACCTCAGTCGAAAACCGAAAGGCGGCTAAGGTAACATTCTTCCAGAAGCAAGCAGTCTGCATAGTCTTCACTCTGAGCTCAGGCATCTCAACTGAAGCAATTAGGAGAACCAGGG
This sequence comes from Sphenostylis stenocarpa, assembly GCA_963425845.1. Taxonomy (NCBI): domain Eukaryota; kingdom Viridiplantae; phylum Streptophyta; class Magnoliopsida; order Fabales; family Fabaceae; genus Sphenostylis; species Sphenostylis stenocarpa. The sequence continues at coordinate 44,192,517 of OY731403.1, forward strand.
GGCAGATAGCATGGACATGACTGTTTAAGCCTATACAGTATAGCCAACCCTGACCACCCATTCTTCTAAATACCTTTTGAAATCCTTCTATAAAAGAAATAAAACTTTTGCAGAGAAGTGTTCAGAGAAGTGTTTTTACTTATAATGTTCAGAGAAGTTTTTTTACTTTTGCAGAAATAAATCCTTCTAAAATTACTTATAATGTTCAGAGAAGTGTTTTTACAGTATTTTAATCGATACAACTTGATTTTAATTGGTTAAAACCACTTGGAGTTCAGGGTGATCGATCAGAATATAATTATGACCGATCAGAATCAGATATGATCGATCAGAATTTAGTTATGACCGATCAGAACTCTTTTAATCGATTAAATCTCATTTCAATCGATTAAAACAACTTAGAAAATTTCTACACAGCGTTTTAATCGATTAAAACTTATTTTTATCAGTTAAAATAACTTGAAAAGTTTTACAAGAAAGTTTTGCAGTATTTCAATCGATTGAATCGCGGAACAATCAACTTAGAAGATTTTTTGTTAAGTGTTTTAATTGATACAAACGTTGTCGGATCAGTTAAAACAAATCTGTTAAAGAATCAAGAACGTATTAATGGATTAAAAGAAGTTTTAACAGATTAAAACTGCACTTTTAACAGATTAAAAGAATCTTTTAATAGATTAATTAATACAGTTGTTTTGAAAATCTTCTATAAAAACAGAGTTGCTTGAACTTTTTAAACAATACATTGAACATCAGTTTTTACACATCTTTGAGCAATCAATCAAGCAAAATTTAGCACTCTTTTCAAGAAAGATTCGCATCAGTTTTTGAGAAGTTCTTTGAAAATCTTTCTTGAGGCAACTTGATTTCTTTTGAAGAAGAAACACTTACAGCAGAATTGCATAAACTGCTGGAATTTGGTTGTAGAGGTTATCAAGAATTGGAATTTGGTTCTTGGTGAGAGGTTGAGTGCAGGAACTGGAATTTGGTTCTTATGGTAGATTAAGTGTAAGATTGTAAATCTGTAAAACATTTGATCTAGTGGAACCCAGCTGGAATTTGGCTGGAGAATGGACGTAGCCCTGGTATTGGGTGAACCAGTATAAAACACCGGTGATATCTTTCTTAACCTTTCTCTATTTTAATTATGTCGCGGCATTTATATTGATTGATTGCTTTGTAATTCAAGAACAGATCTAGAATCTTAATTTTTGAATTAGATAATCTGTTATTTGCTAAAAACTTTTAAAGATCAATTCACCCCCCCTCTTGATCTCAGCCTCTTTTTCTAACAATTAGCATCAGAGCGAGGTGCTTGAAAGTTATTCAAGTTCTTCGATCCATGGCTGGAAACAAATTTTCTGAGGGTGCTTGTATTGATAGACCTCCACTGTTTTGTGGAACAAATTATCCTTTTTGAAAAATTAGGATAAAGATCTTTATTGAATCTGTTAGTATAAATGGTTGGAATATAATTGAACAACAAACTGATATCGTTAACAAAGATTGGTCTAGCTTAAATGACTATGAAAAGAAATTAATCCAGGATGATTGTATTGACAAAAATATTATCATTCCTGCACTTAACAGAAACGATTTTTTTAGGTTAGCACACTGTCAAACTTCTACACAAATGTGGAAGATTCTTGAAATGACCTATGAAGAAACAACAGAGACATGCTTAATCGTCAACTTGGATTCACCAAAAACCAGTGTAAGTTCTGACTCTATGAATTATAGCTCATTACAAGATGCTTTTTATGAAATACATGCAGTAGCAAAAAAATTAGAAACTGAAAACAAAAGATTAAAAAGCATGAATAGGTTATTAGAAAACAAGATCACTATTCTTGAAAAGAAAATAGTTGATGAAGAAACCAAGAATGAAAATCTGGAATTAGATAATAATTCTGATTGCATGTGTAATATTAGAGATTGCAAAAACTGTCCTGAGTTACAAAAACAAGTATCATACTTAGTAAAAACTGCAGCTAAACTAGCACAAGGAAAGACTAGTCTTGATATGATACTTAATTCTCAGAAATTAGTTGTTGACCGTGGTGGCATAGGTTTTACACCGTCTATTGGAAAGAAAACCAGAGCATTTAAAAATTATTTTGTATATAGTAAGTTTGTTTCGTCTCCGTTTGTCAAATGTTTTTACTGTATGGAAAAAGGGCATTCTGTTAAATATTGTAGAATTAAGAAATATGCCATACCTAAAGGTAGAATGAAGTGGATTCCCAAAAATTCACTTCATATAACATAATTGGACCCAGTAATTAAAAAGGGGTACCAGAAATATGCCTAATTTGTTTTGCAGGAACAAAATCTGGAAGCCCCTGTGTATCAAATCAGCGAATTCCGTCTCGGATTCTCGGACTCGAGTATTTTAATTGATACAAAACTATTTTAATCGGTTAAAATCACTTACAGAGAATACCAGAAGAACTATCCGTACAGTTTTAATCGGTTAAAATACGAATTAATCGATTAAAATGTTCTTTGGAATATAGTTTAACTGTGTTAATCGATTAAAATGGTTTCATATCAGTTAAAATCATTAACAGAATAAAATTAACCGATTATTCCTCGTTTAAATCGATTATTATTCTGATACATTCTCTCAGAACTTTATTAATCGATTGAGTATCAAATAAATCGATTAAAATTATTCTTCCAGTGCAGTAATTAATTGTTTATTTCAACACCTGTATCATTTTGTACTGCAACTATACAAATTTCATTTCAGGCAAGACAAAATGAAGATCTCTAGTACCTTGACAGTGGCTGTTCCAAACACATGACAGGTGATATTACAAAATTTTGCAATCTAAAACTAAAGAATGGCGGGACGGTTGTCTATGGTGATAATAATAAAGGAAGAATTCTTGGAATAGGTGACATCAAATGTGCAGAATCAGGTATGATTAACAATGTTTTATATGTTGAAGGTTTAAAACATAATTTGATTAGTATTAGCCAGCTGTGTGATAAAGGACACAAAGTTATCTTTGGGCAAAATGAATGTCAAATTATCAAATCAGACTCAGAACATGTAATGATTACTGGTAAGAGGATCAACAATATTTACATGTTAGATACTAATTCTGCTAAGAATTGTTGCTTAATTTCTAAAGAGAATGATTCCTGGTTATGGCATAGGAGGTTAGCTCATATTCATATGAATCATCTAAACAAATTGATTTCTAGAGATCTTGTAATTGGCTTACCTAAACTCAAGTTTGTGAAAGACAAAGTATGTGATGCATGTAAAAAGGGGAAACAAGTCAAAAACTCTTTTTCACAAAAAAATATTGTTTCAACATCTAGACCTCTTGAACTTTTGCACATGGATCTCTTTGGTCCTTCTAGAACTATGAGCTTAGGAGGAAATCTATATGCACTGGTTATTGTGGATGATTACTCAAGATTTACCTGGACATTGTTTTTGAAATTAAAATTTGATACTTTCCATTTGTTTAAGAAATTTGCAAAACAAATTCAAAATGAAAAAGGCTATTTTATCTCTTGTATTCAAAGTGATCATGGGGGAGAATTTTCTAATGAAAATTTTGATAAATTTTGTGATAAACATGGTATCAAATATAATTTTTATGCTCCTAGAACTCCTCAACAGAATGGTGTAGTTGAAAGGAAAAATCGTTCCCTTGAAGAGCTTGCTAGGACAATGCTTAATGAAAAAACACTACCAAAATATTTTTGGGCAGATGCTGTTAGCACTGCTTGCCATGTATTAAACCGTGTTTTAATTAGACCTTTTCTTAAGAAAACCCCTTATGAATTATTCAAAGGTAAAAAGCCAAACATTAACTATTTTAGAGTATTTGGAAGTAAAGTTTTCATCTTAAACAATGGAAAAGAAAATCTTGGAAAGTTTGATTCCAAATCTGATCAAGGTATATTCTTGGGGTACTCATTAAATAGCCATGCTTATAGAATCTTTAATAAAAGGCTGAATACTGTAGAAGAATCTGTCCATGTTATATTTGATGAGACTAACCCGAATATGCAGAAAATTTCTGAATATAGTACAGAGGAAGACATTTTAACTGATAAAATGTATCAGTTAAAACTGTCAGAACCAACAGTTTCTCAAAAATAGATTGAAGAAATTGAAGAAACTGAAGAGAAACTGCCCAAGGAATGGAAAACTCCAAGAAACCTTTCAATTGACAACATCATTGGTGAAATAAATCAGGGAGTTTCCACTAGAAGATCTCTAAATAAGTTTTGCAATCACATGGCATTTGTATCTCAAATTGAACCTAAAAACATATCTGATGCATTAAAGGATAATAACTGGATTAATGCTATGCATGATGAATTAAATCAATTTACAAGAAATGAGGTATGGGAATTAATTCCAAAACCAGATAATGCCAATATTGTAGGAACAAAATGGGTTTTTAGGAATAAAATGGATGAAAACGGCATAATAACTAGAAACAAGGCCAGATTAGTTGCTAAAGGGTATAATCAGCAAGAAGGAATTGATTTTGATGAAACATATGCTCCAGTTGCTAGATTAGAAGCTGTTAGACTATTACTTGCATATGCTTCAATTAAAAATTTCAGGTTATTTCAAATGGATGTCAAAAGCGCTTTCTTGAATGGCTACTTGAATGAAGAAGTTTTTGTTACCCAACCACCTGGGTTTGAAGATCATATTCATCCAGAATATGTTTATAGATTGAAGAAAGCTCTGTATGGTCTCAAACAAGCCCCAAGACAATGGTATGAAAGGTTAAGTAACTTTCTTATTTCAAAGGGCTATTAAAGAGGTTTGGTTGACAAAACTTTATTTCTAAAGAAAGTGAATAATGATGTAATTCTGGTTCAAGTATACGTTGATGACATCATATTTGGAGCTACTAATGAGTCTTTATGTAAAGATTTCATCAAAGATATGCAGGGGGAGTTTGAGATGTCTATGATGGGGGAACTTAACTACTTTCTTGGATTACAAGTTAAACAACTTCAAGAAGGAAGCTTTCTTCATCAATCCAAATACTGCACAGAACTCTTAAAGAAATTTGAGATGGAACACTGCAAGGAGGCATCAACACCTATGTCCACAAATTGTTATCTTGACTCTGATGAAAAAGGAAAATTTGTTGATGAAACTAAATATAGAGGGCTTATTGGTTCTTTGCTATATTTAACAGCAAGCGGACTCGACATTATGTTCAGTGTTTGTATGTGTGCCAGGTTCCAATCGCACCAAAAGAGTCTCATCTTACCGCTGCAAAAAGGATCCTCAAATATCTCAAAGGAACCTTAAATGTTGGGTTATGGTATCCAGGTGAGTCAAAACTAAATCTAGTTGGATACTCGACTCAGATTTTGCAGGTTGTAAGCTTGACAGGAAAAGCACCAGTGGCACCTGTCATCTCCTTGGAAGCAGTCTAATTTCATGGCACAGTAAAAAGCAGTCATGTGTTGCTCTTTCTACAGCTGAAGCAGAATACATTGCAGTTGGGAGTTGTTGTGCTCAATCTCTTTGGATCAAACAACAGCTTGAGGATTATGGTTTAATTCTCAGAAAAATTCCTCTCTTGTGTGATAATACTAGTGCTATTATGTTAACAAAAAATCCAATCCAACATTCTAGGACAAAGCATATAGAAATAAGACATCATTTCATTAGAGATCATGTTTTGAAAGGTGATTGCGAAATCTTCTTTATAGAAACTGAAAAACAACTAGCAAATATTTTTACAAAACCTCTTGCTCGTGATCGGTTTTTCAAAATTCGCACTCGAATTAGGCATTTTAGATGCATCAAACATTACTTAGATTTCAAAAACTGGTTGTTTTAATCAATAAAAAAATCTTTTAAATCGATTAAAAGAATTTATACAACATTTTTCCTTACTGTTTTAATCGATTAAATGTCGAAATAATCGATTAAATGCACTTATGTTTTATATTTCAAAGTCCTTCACTGTTTTAATCGATTAAACCTTTATTTCAATCGATTAAAATCATTAAACATGAATTTTTAATCGATTTTATCCTGTTTTTAATCGATTTTTATTCTGGAAAGAAAAATTAAAGGCTTTAGTTAATGGCTGTTCTTGTAACATGCTACTAAAGCGTGATTCCCTTATATTTACACGTGTTAATTGTATTCATTACAAACGTGTTAATGAAGATAAGTTTGAATCAACTTTGATTGATCTTTACATGAGTAAGATATCATATTTTTTTCTATTTTCAAAATCTTTTCAATACATACCTATGCATTGTTTCTCTTCTATTCCCTATTTTATTGATGAAGTCAAAAGGGGGAGAAATAGTTGCTTTTACTTTTGATCAATTTAAAGGGAGAAATAACTCTAAATTTAGGGGGAGCAACAATTTAGGGGGAGAAATAGGAAGATAATTCATTTTTGATTACTCACTAATCTGTATTATCAGGTGACTTCTTTTGCAGAGTTTTTTTTTCAAAAGTGGTGTTTGTCTTCATCAAATAGGGGGAGACTGAAAGTGATGAAGATCTCATTGAAATACTTTGGCAAAGATCTCATTGATTTGATGAAGTCAAAGATGAAGTCAAAAGCAACTTTGCAGTGGACAAAAGTCACTAAGATAAAAGAGTAGAAGAATTAGTGTGTCTTCAGCTATGCTTAGGTATAATCATTTTATCTTTTCTGCTGCATGAGGTTTCTTCACTTAAAAGATTTTGCAAAATGCCTCTAAAAATGTTTTTAACAATTAAAAACAAAGTATTTTGACAAAAGCTTTCTTAAACAAGTTTTTAACTGATACAACTTTGATAGAACCGATTAAAATTACTTATAATGTTCAGAGAAGTGTTTTTACAGTAGTTTAATCGATACAACTTGATTTTAATCAGTTAAAACCACTTGGAGTTCAGGGTGATCGATCAAAATATAATTATGACCGATCAGAATCAGATATGATCGATCAGAATTGAATTATGACCGATCAGAATCGGTTATGATCGATCAGAATTTAGTTATGACCGATCAGAACTCTTTTAATCAATTAAATCTCGTTTCAATCGATTAAAACAACTTAGAAAATTTCTACACAGCATTTTAATCGATTAAAACTTATTTTTATCAGTTAAAATAACTTGAAAAGTTTTACAAGAAAGTTTTGCAGTATTTCAATCGATTGAATCGCGGAACAATCAACTTAGAAGATTTTTTGTAAAGTGTTTTAATTGATACAAACATTGTCGGATCAGTTAAAACAAATCTGTTAAAGAATCAAGAACGTATTAATGGATTAAAAGAAGTTTTAACAGATTAAAACTGCACTTTTAACAGATTAAAAGAATCTTTTAATAGATTAATTAATACAGTTATTTTGAAAATCTTCTATAAAAACAGAGTTGCTTGAACTTTTTAAACAATACATTGAACATCAGTTTTTACACATCTTTGAGCAATCAATCAAGCAAACTTTAGCACTCTTTTCAAGAAAGATTCGCATCAGTTTTTGAGAAGTTCTTTGAAAATCTTTCTTGAGGCAACTTGATTTCTTTTGAAGAAGAAACACTTACAGCAGAATTGCATAAACTGCTGGAATTTGGTTGTAGAGGTTATCAAGAACTAGAATTTGGTTCTTGGTGAAAGGTTGAGTGCAGGAACTGGAATTTGGTTCTTGTGGTAGATTAAGTGTAAGATTGTAAATCTGTAAAACATTTGATCTAGTGGAACCCAGCTGGAATTTGGCTGGAGACTGGACGTAGCCCTGGTATTGGGTGAACCAATATAAAACACCAGTGATATCTTTCTTAACCTTTCTCTATTTTAATTCTGTCGCTGCATTTATATTGATTGATTGCTTTGTAATTCAAGAATAGATATGAAATCTTAATTTTTGAATTAGATAATCTGTTATTTGTGAAAAACTTTTAAAGATCAATTCACCCCCCTCTTGATCTCAGCCTCTTTTTCTAACACTTCCATCCAAGAAAAAGGAAGTCATCAAAATAAAAAAAGCCAACAGAAAGGCTTGATCATCCCCAAGTGGATCTTTGCCTACTCCAGAGGCAAAACAAAAGGATTACCTCACGACTCAGCTGCATCACCACATGAGTCATCGAGCACACTCATGCAGAAACTCCGCCACTTCCCCAAAGGAGAATAAGGACTACACAAGAGTCCATCAAAGAAAATACGGAGTCAAATCCTCCATATCACCAGGGGGTAACAGAAAGAAAAGAAAAACTTTTTCATTACCCAATAGAGGCCACAACGAAAAAAGGTGGAATAAAAAATCTCCAAGTAGAGCATATCGAGAAAAGTCTACAAAAAAAGGAAAACAAGAAAACTTCTATCTTCCAGCTCAAATAAGAGCTTCACAAAGCCAGGAGCCAAGACTCCATCATCAAAAGATTGGATCCCCAGGAAGCCAATAAACTCCACGGGATCGCCAAAAAGAAAAGAGAAAAAATAAGTCTCTTCATCCAGCAAATAACAAAAAGCCAGTGTGCATAAAAGGCGTACACATTTAAAAGCCAAATTTTCAAAATCGCAAAAAAAAGATAAAATCGCGAGAAAAAGGTAAAAAAATATTCCCCAGCAGAATAAGAGCATAGGCAAAGCCAGCTCAAAACAACAGCATCCAACAAGGAGTCAAAAACTCCATTCCTCCCTAGTGGGCAAGTCAAAATAGATTTCCGGGAGGGTAATCAAATCGCCGGCGGATCACCAAAAAGAAAAACTATCCAGCGAGCCTACTAGCAAAGGCAAAAACAACAAAATCATATCCTTGTAGACCCCTAATTTTGCCCGGCCTCTCAAAATAAGAGCTAGAGGAACTTCGCCCGAAGATGGAGTTCATCCGGCTTCCCAAAACCGAGGAAACCTCCCACAACAAAGACGGAGTTCACCCATTCACACAATAAAGACTAAAGAGACTTCCTACACGAAGACAAAGCTCGCCCGACATCTTAATGAAGGCCAAGAAGACTTCCTATATGAAGATAAAGCTTCAACGGACACACATCGGGATCAAACGACGTCCGAAAAAAGGAAAGGAAAGCTTCTCAGGGGTCCCGGAACGCAAAGACAGGCCAAAGCAGTTTGGGACAGCCGTCCCAAACTGGGACGGCTGTCCCAAACTGGGACGGCCGTCCCAAACACACCTGGCCGTCCCAAACACCAAAATTGCATGTGAGACGCACGTCTCACATTGGGACGCACGTCCCAAACCCCCCAAATTCAATTGGGACGCCCGTCCCAAATGCACCAGGCCGTCCCAAATTGTCCCAGTGTAAAATATGCAGTTGGGACGGCCGTCCCAACCCAGACGACCGTCCCAGATGTCCAGGCGAAAAATGGCTATAAATAGGAGCCTCATTTGTCTCATTCCACACACCAGACAACTCAGAAGACTTGTCTACTTCTCTCCCTCTCTCGAATGATCTTTCTGATTGCCTTTAAAAGGTAACAATCAGTTAAGGAATTTGTATTCTGGCATTCGATTCTTCTAGAAAATTTAGTCGAGTCGAGTCTGTAATCGAGAGGAGAGTCATTGTAGAGCGAGGGACTGCCGAAAAGCGTCCTTATTGTAACATAGTTGATATATAAAGCTTGCTACGGAGGTTCTTCTCAAATCTCTTCTCCTTTACTGCTTTATTTATTGCTTCATAAAATGTAAATAAAATCATGTAGATAGCCATATTTACTGTACGAATAAAATAAGGGTAACTACGTAATTTCTCATAATCTTCACTTAATGAATTAATCCGTCATAGGGAACCCGAAAGGGGCGTTGTGGGGTGCTAACACCTTCCCCACACGTAACTAACTCCCTTACCCAACTCTGGTTATAATGGCCAAGTTGGTTTTTATTAAAATCAACGCCTTTTTTCCTTTTCCAATGTTTCCGGTCAAAACATTGGTGGCGACTCCAAAAGAACCCCTTTTCGAAAACCTTGCTTTTATTAGAGGACAGTTCAGTGTTGAGCTCCTCGGAAGCAATGAACACAATTTTAACAAAAAACGCGAGTCTCAACCATCTTTTCGCGACCGCTCGCATAAACGTTCGAGACGTCCCCAGGACGTCGGAACGGACGGCGGCGACAGATGGCGACTCCACTGGGGAAGTCCGAGAGTTGATCCCATTTAGTGACGGATAAATTCAAACTAAGCAAAGATTTGAAATTACGCCTTTACCCTTCTGTATGTTTTTATTGTATGGCTTTAAATAACTGCTGTATGATTATTTCTGCAATTGTTTGAAATATAAATTGCACACAAAAACCCTTGCACACAACAGTCCCTCTATACCCGGGGGCAAGAGTGAATACCTATAGGGAGTGGGTGGCAGATACGATCGGTTAGTTGGCACACGGGGCTACTACCGTTGTCGGAAAACCACCAACTCAAGGTGATAACTCTCTTCTTTTGGTCTAAGGGTGTCACCACGGAGTTCCGTGCATGACCCAAGGACTGAAAGATTGAGAGGTCCCTATAATGGGGGAACCTTGGGGACCTTTGGCCTTGGTGAGAACAGTTAGAACCTCCTAAACCAAGCACGTTTCTGCAGGAAAACCCTACCTCGTGATTAAATAAGCGTGGCTCTGCTCGTGGATGTATGAATTGTGTGTGCATACGTTTGCTGCATTTGTATTGATGCATTAGCATAGGGTAATCATACAACAAACAAAAAAAAATGAAAAAACCCTAAAAATCATAAAAAAGCGAAAAGATAAAAGACTTTTATCTCGGACAGTCTTTAGTTAAGCTAGCCTGGTTTCAGGTTCTTTGTAAGCTAAGTAGCCACATTGACCGACAGAAGAGATAAAGGTTCATAAAAAAACATAAAAACAATTTAAAGCCATAAAAATACCTTTTTACAAAATTCTTGGCAATGTCGTATCATTCATACCACATTATCCAATAAGTGGTAAAACCAAGAGAGAAAATAAATGCACTAAGAAAAGTTTGCATAAACATCATTATAATAAATCTCTCATACATAAACACATTCATTCTAGGATACACCAATCATTTAAAAAACTATAATAAAATTGTTAAAATCATTTAGAAAGTGGCTGGTCTTCCGCCCGTCCTCACTCGTGCTCAGAAAGCCAAGAAGATGGAACATCTGGAAGAACAAAATAGAAAGCTTACTACTGAGCTTAACACGCTGAAAGAGCAAATGACGCAAATGTTGGAAATGATGCGTCAGCAGAATATCCATAAAGAAGGTCCTCAAAGCGAACAGGCCTCTCACCAAGAAGAAGAGGAGGAACCCAAGGTCGAGCATGACCAATCCGGTGCAAGGGCAGTACATATCCAGATTCTGGAAGTATCAAAACAACAGCTTACTGCCCTTGAGGAGAGATTAAGAGCCATGGAAGGGCATAATTTTGATGTCAAAGAGGCGGCTGATATGTGCCTCGTCAAAAATATCCAATTCCCTAACAAATTCAAAGCTCCGGATTTCCCAAAATACATGGGACTAACCTGCCCCAAAAGCCATCTTACAATGTACTGTCGTAAGATGGCTGCACATGCTGATAATGAAAAACTCCTGATCCACTGCTTTCAGGAGAGCCTGGCGGAATCAGCTTTGAACTGGTATATGCAACTGGAAGGGGACCAAATCCAAACCTGGAGACATCTGGCAGATGCTTTCCTTCGTCGCTACAAATACAATATTGATCTGACCCCTGAAAGAGCAGATCTACAACTATTAAGCAAGAAAGACGATGAATCCTTCAACGCATATGCCCAAAGATGGAGGGAATTGGCAGCACAAGTGGAACCTCCTCTATTCGACAAAGAGACTACATCCATGTTCATCAATTCTCTGACGGGTCCCTATTATGACAAAATGATAGGAAACACATCAACACTCTTCGCGGATGTAGTCATTATAGGAGAAAGAGTAGAACAAGGCCTGAAGAGCGGCAGAATTGCACAACAGAACTCCTCCAACTCTTCTACTCAATTCGTTAAAAAGAGCTTCGGAAAAAAGAAGGAGGGAACCGTAAATGCAATCAACTTGGCCAATCCTTCTTCTTCCTCTCAGCAAACCAAGTCACGTAGGTCAGAAAGGAAGTTCACCCCAATACCCACTTCCTATGCAAGCCTGCTGTTAAAATTACTAGATGCTAAACTCCTCGTACGCATCCCTCCCAAGAAGATGGAGCCACCCTATCCAGAATGGTATAAGCCAAATGAAAAATGCAATTATCATTCGGACGCTCCAGGACATTCTGTAGATAACTGCATGGCTTTAAAGCATAAGGTCCAAGATTTAATAGATGCAGGATGGATTACCTTTGACGCATCTACTCCAAAGGTGGACGACCAGCCCTTATCAAAGCCCGAGTAAAAGATGGGATAAGGGAGACCAGCAGATTAGGGCTCATCATTTTTACCATTTTTTGCAATAAACATAAAGAAAAAATAAAAGCTTCCGATGTATTTCTCGTGATCCTTGCCCATGATCACGAGATTTTTGGTTAAATTGGGCTTTGTAAATATTTTCTTCTATCAATACAATGAGGCATTTTTTTAATATCCATATTCTCTTTCATTCTTTTCTCTCTCATACATCTAATAAAGGAATCTAAAACAAAGCATAACCATACAGTCATGTCTGTGATTGAAAACTCCCTGGAAGATCTGAAAGCTGAAGACGAATGGATTGAGTCAGACAGTGAGGAGGGGACCATTTCCCCGGACATGCAAAGACTGTTAGAAAAAGAAGCTCAATCAATACAGCCCCATCAGGAGAAAACTGAGGCTATCAATTTGGGATCAGAAGATGATAAGAAAGAAGTAAACATCGGTACCCAAATTAATAATGATGTCAGGGAAAGGTTAATACAATTACTAAGAGAATATATGGATGTGTTTGCTTGGTCCTACCATGATATGCCTGGGATTGACAAGAGCATAGTAGAGCATCGGTTACCACTAAAAGAGGGATTTCGGCCCGTTAAGCAAAAACTCAGAAGAGTAAAACCAGAATGGTCCTTGAAAATTAAGGAAGAAGTAGAAAAACAGTTGGACGCCAATTTTCTAATTGTATCAAAATACCCTGAATGGTTGGCCAACATTGTGCCAGTCATAAAGAAAAATGGAAAAATCAGAGTATGCGTAGATTACAGGGATTTAAACCGTGCAAGTCCAAAAGATGATTTTCCCTTACCACATATCGATATGCTGGTAGATCATACCGCTACAAATACTCTCTATTCTTTCATGGATGGATATGCAGGGTATAACCAGATTAAATTGGCTGTCGAAGATAGAGAAAAAACTTCCTTCATTACGCCGTGGGGTACATTCTGCTATAGAGTGATGCCTTTTGGACTCAAGAACGCAGGGGCTACTTACCAAAGGGCTATGGTCACGCTATTTCATGATATGATTCACAAAGAAATCGAAGTATATGTGGATGATATGATCACCAAGTCCAAAAACGGAATAGATCACCTCCAATACTTAAAGAAGTTATTCAATCGACTTCGAAAATACCAGATTAAGCTCAACCTGGCTAAATGCACATTCGGAGTACGGTCAGGAAAACTCCTTGGGTTTATTGTCAGTAAAAGAGGAATTGAGGTGGACCCTGATAAAACAAAGGCAATCATAGAAATGCCCCCACCAAGAACAGAAAAAGAAATCAGAGGGTTCCTAGGCCGAATAAACTACATCGCACGATTCATCGTGCAATTAACAGACAAGTGTACGCCTATCTTCAAGTTATTGCGTAAAAACCAACCGAAAGTTTGGAACGACGAATGTCAACAAGCTTTCGAAAAAATCAAAATGTGCCTAACCAATCCCCCGGTACTGGTACCACCTGTGGAAGGAAAGCCCCTTATTCTTTACCTTTCAGTACTCGACGAATCCATGGGATGTGTGCTCGGTCAACAAGATGATACGGGTAAAAAAGAACAAGCCATATATTACCTCAGTAAAAAATTTCTAAACTATGAGACCCGTTATACACCACTCGAAAAAACATGTTGTGCATTGGTGTGGGCAACTCAACGTCTTCGACAATATATGGTCAGACATACAACTTGGTTGATTTCCAAAATGGACCCAATCAAATATCTGTTTGAAAAACCCGTTTTGACCGGAAGGATAGCCAGATGGCAGGTACTCTTATCAGAATTTGATATCGTTCATGTCACTCAAAAAGCTATCAAAGGAAGTCCTTTAGCAGACTACCTGGCACATGGACCAATAGACGAATATCAATCCCTACAAGATGATTTTCCAGATGAGCACATAATGCACATCCAACATGAAGAACTTGAGAATAATGAGTGGATCATGTTCTTCGATGGAGCTTCAAATTTACTAGGACACGGGATCAGAGCTATTTTAATATCTCCCGAAAAGAAGTATATCCCAGTAACAGCCAGATTAAACTTTGATTGCACAAACAATATGGCAGAATACGAAGCTTGTGCTCTAGGTATTCAAGCAGCTTTGGATCATGGGGTAACTAGACTCAAAGTATTCGGTGACTCTTCCCTTGTTATTTACCAACTCAAGGGTGAATGGGAAACTAGAAATTCCAAGTTAATCCCTTATCTGGAACACATTCGTAACATGACTTCAAAAATGGAAAACATCAGCTTCGAGTATGTCCCTCGGGAAGACAACCAAATTGCAGATGCACTGGCAACATTATCATCCATGTTCGCATTAGAACAAGAACATGAGATGCCCATCATCCAAGTCAAAAGGTACAATAAACAAGCCTTTTGTATGATGACAGACAGTGAAAAAGATGAAACCCCTTGGTATCATGACATAAGGCGATACTTGACAAAGGGTGAATACCCCGAGGGAATCAGTGACAATGATAAAAGGATTATTCGGAAGAGGGCCGTAGGGTTTATGTTGATAGGAGAAACCCTTTATAAAAAGAACTTTGACTCTACTTTGCTAAGATGCGTCAATCTCAAAGAATCCCAGAAACTGATTAGGGAAATACATGAAGGAGCCTTCGGGACGCACGCTCCAGGGCATATCATGGCTAGGAAAATCCTTAGGGCAGGATATTTTTGGTCCACAATGGAAAAAGACTGTCATCAGTATGCCAGAAAATGTCACAAGTGTCAAGTACATACGGACAACGTGCATGTTCCACCGATACCTCTCAATGTTATGGCTATCCCATGGCCATTTGCCATGTGGGGCATGGATGTTATTGGTCCCATTGAACCTAAGGCATCCAATGGTCATCGATTTATTCTGGTGGCTATTGACTACTTCACTAAATGGGTAGAAGCTGCATCCTATGCACATGTGACTAAAAAGGTAGTGGTCACCTTTGTTCAAAAGAATATCATATGTCCATATGGTATCCCGCATCGTCTCATTACCGATAACGGGTCCAATCTGAATAATAGGATGATGGAAGAACTATGTCAAGATTTCAAAATTCAACACCATAATTCTTCTCCTTATCGGCCCAAAATGAATGGTGCGGTCGAAGCAGCCAATAAAAACATCAAGAAGATTGTTCAAAAGATGGTTAAAACCTATAGAGATTGGCATGAAATGTTACCTTTTGCTCTTCATGGTTATCAAACATCTGTACGGACTTCAACAGAGGCTACTCCATTTTCCCTGGTATATGGTGTGGAGGTCGTATTACCAATAGAAGTCGAAATACCTTCCTTGCGAATCATAATGGAAGCAAAACTAACAGAAGCCGAATGGGTTCAAAGTCGATACGATCAAATAAACCTTATCGATGAAAAGCGGCTGAATGCTATATGTCATGGACAAGCCTATCAAAAGAAGATCAAAAAGGCTTATGATAAAAAGGTCCACCCTCATACTTATGAAGAAGGGGATCTAGTTATAAAGAAATTGCTTCCAGCCCAGAAGGATAAAATTGGAAAATGGGCAACAAATTACGAAGGACCCTTTGTGGTCAAAAGAGCTTTCTCAGGAGGGGCACTTATCCTCACCAATATGGATGGAGAGGAACTTCGACACCCAATCAATTCAGACGCGGTGAAGAAGTATTATGCTTGAAGACATTGCTCATGACCCGTTAGGAATGAAAACCCGCAAAGGGCATCCCTGGGCAAAAGATAGGGTCCATATCCCTCGTTAGGATACGTCCTAGGCAAAAAGTAGAGGTAATAAAAAAAAAAAAAAGAAACTAAGAGCAATGGTTACTTTAGTCGAAAACCGAAAAGGCGGCTAAAGTAACATTCTTCCAGAAGCAAGCAGTCTGCATGGTCTTCACTCTGAGCTCAGGCATCTCAACTGAAGCAATTAGGAGAACCAGGGGGCAAATATCATGGACATGACTGTTTAAGCCTATACAGTATAGCCAACCCTGACTACCCATTCTTCTAAATACCTTTTGTAATCCTTCTGTAAAAGAAATAAACTTTTACTCATTTATCAATAAAATTCCCTTTTATTTCCTTTCTCTTGACCAAATATTATGGAAATGCCTCTTTATTGATAAATCATAAATATGCGCAAAGACCTTTAATCAAAGATCAAGCATGCATCTAAAAAAGGGAAGCATAAAAAAATAATAAAGGAATAAATGCCTGCTTGGATATTCTTAGGTAAAAACTAGGGTAGCCTGCTAGATCGCAAACCCCAAAAAAGACGATCTAGGCAAAAGATAAGGCAACAACCCCCTAAGACATTCTAGGCAAAAAATTAAGGCAGCCCGCTAGATCGAAAACCCGTAAAGGGCGGTCTAGGCAAAAGATAGGGCCAAAACGAAAAGATGAGTAAAAGGAGGAGCCCATCATGGTCATAAAGAAAGGATTCCATCGGCATATTCATAAGAAGCCAACAGGAGAAGGCCAGTTACTTTCTAAATGCATCAAAAATAAATAAACAAATAGATTGCATTTAGGACATCCACACACAAAGTAGTTGCATAATACGACTTTGTCAAAATCAAGAAAAATAATTTTCTTCAAACAAGAATATTAAACATGCATATAAGGAGGCTAGTCTCCATACTTGTGATTGAAAACAGGAGGTGCCAGAATCCAGCCTCTAAATGAAAATCAAAATCGCAAAAGGCGAAATAAAAAACCATTTCAGCAGAATAAGGAGCTTCAAGGAAAATAGCTCCAACCATCAACCTTCTATACCAACAAAAGAAGGTACATCAAAACAGAAAAGCCAACAGAAAGGCTTGAAAATCCCCAAAGAAGATCCTTGCCTACTCTAGAGGCAAAACAAAAAAATTACTCCACGACTCAGCATCATCATCACATGAGTCGTCAACCATAGTCATTTAAAGATCCGACCACCATCCTTCCTTCCGAGAAAGAAGGAAGTCATCAAAAAAGCCAACAGAAAGGCTCAATAATCCCCAAGCGGATCCTTGCCTACTCCAAAGGCAACACAAAAATTATTTCATGACTCAGCATCACCACTTGAGTCATCAAACATAGTCATTCAGAGCTGCAATCAGCATCCTTCTACACCAATAAAAGAAGGAAATCATCAACATAGAAAAGCCAATGGAAAGGCTTGACCATCCCCAAGAGGATCCTTGCCTACTCCAGAGGCAAGACAAAAAGATTACCTCACGACTCAGCTTCGTCGCCACATGAGTCATCAAGCACACTCATGCAAGAGTCTCCGCTTTATTCCTCAAAGGAGAATAAGGACTACATAAAAGTCCATCAAAGAAAATACGGAGTCAAGTCCTCCATATCACCAGGGGGCAACAAAAAGAAAGAAAAGAAAACTTTTCATCCCCTAATAGAGGCCACCACAGAAAAAGGCCAAATAAAAATCTCCAAGAAAAGTATATCAAGAAAAGTCTACAAAAAGACAAAAAGAGGAAAACAAAAATTTTCCCATCTTCCAGCTCAGATAAGAAGCTTCACAAAGCCAGGAGCCAAGACTCCATCATCAAATTTGAATCCCCATGAAGCTGACAAACTTCTCGGTGAATCCCAAGAGAAAAAGAAAATCTCTTCATTCCGTTCAATAAAGAGCCTCACAAAGTCAGAAGCTCAAAACTAATCAAGGATTAGATCCCCAAGAGAAAAATTCCCCAGGGATCACCAAAAAGAAAAGAGAAAAAATATCTTTTCATCCAAAGAAAAAGCCAATGTGCATAAAAGGCACACATACAAATCTATTCCCCAGCAGGAATAAGAGCATAGGCAAAGCCAGCTCAAACAACAGCGTCAAATAAGGAGTCAAAAACTTCGTTCCTCCCTAGGGGGGCAATTCAAAATAGATCCCCGGAATGAAATTAATTCCCCAGTGGATCATCAACAACAAAATCCCCAAGTGGATCTTCGCCTAATCAAGAGGCATAATCAATAAGAGAACTCAAAATCCCCAGCGAGCCTACCAAATGAAGGCAAAACTACAAGTTTATATCCTCAGGGAATCGCGTATAAATTCCCAAATACAAATATCCCCAGTGAAAAGCAAAGTCTTCACTTCCAACAGGCAAGCAGAAAGCCAATATCCCCAAGAAACGGGAAATCAACCTATGCAAGAGGCAATCCAAAACCTAAGTCTTCACCACTATTGAAGCATATGCCTAAATCAAGAGGCACAACCAAATAGAAATCACATCCCCAAGTGGGTTCTTGCCTAAACAAAAGGCACAATCAACAAAAAGCTCAAATCCCCAGAGGATTTCCGCCTGATCAAGAGGCGCAACCAATCAAAATCCCCAAAGGATTCCTGCCTAAACAAGAGGCAACCAACAAAGAATCCCCGGTCAAGACCGGATGGCTAAAAGAAAAAGCCAAAACAATGAAATCCCCATGGCTAAACAGAAAAGCCAAAATCAAAGAATCCCCGGCAAAAGCCGGATGGCTAAAACAAGAAAAGCCAAAATACAGAAATCCCTGGTAAAACCAGATGACTAAAACAGAAAAGTCAAAAAGAAAAATCAATTACTCCCCAGAGACGCATGACCAAAAACAGTAAGCCGTCAACTCATCTCCAAAAAACAGATGATCATAGGATTGACTACAAAAAAGTTCATCCTATAAGCCTTGCGAAAAAGGCTTATCATTCACACCAGGTGGGGGTGTGTACTCACCTAAGCCTTGCAGAATGAGGCTTATCATTCACACCGGGTGGGGGTGTGTACTCACCTAAGCCTTGCGAAAAAGGCTTATCATTCACACCGGGTGGGGGTGTGTACTCACCTAAGCCTTGCAAAAAAGGCTTATCATTCACACCGGGTGGGGGTATGTACTCACCTAAGCCTTGCGAAAAAGGCTTATCATTCACACCGGGTGGGGGTGTGTACTCACCTAAGCCTTGCAAAAAAGGCTTATCATTCACACCGGGTGGGGGTGTGTACTCACCTAAGCCTTGCGAAAAAGGCTTATCATTCACACCGGGTGGGGGTGTGTACTCACCTAAGCCTTGCGAAAAAGGCTTATCATTCACACCGGGTGGGGGTGTGTACTCACCTAAGCCTTGCAAAATGAGGTTTATCATTCACACCGGGTGGGGGTGTGTACTCACCTAAGCCTTGCAAAATGAGGTTTATCATTCACACCGGGTGGGGGTGTGTACTCACCTAAGCCTTGCGAAAAAGGCTTATCATTCACACCAGGTGGGGGTGTGTACTCACCTAAGCCTTGCAGAATGAGGCTTATCATTCACACCGGGTGGGGTGCGTACTCACCTAAGCCTTGCAAAACGAGGCTTATCAAAAAACCTAGCAAAAATGCATCAGGTAGAGTAAAAATACTCATCAGGAGCATTGCAAAAAACGGGTGCAAAGACCTTGCTTCTATTAGAGGATAGTTCGGTGTTGAACACCTCGGAAGTAAGTACCCATAAGAGTTTAAGCAAAACGTAAACTCATACCAGGTGAGGGTAGGTACTCACCAAAACCTTGTAGAACAAGGTTCATACCTAGTGGGGATAGGTACCCACAAAAGTCTAGTAAAAATACAGACTTATACCCGGTGAGGGTAAGTACTCACCAGAGCCTTAGAAAAAGAAGGCTCAAACCAGATAGGGGTTAGTACCTATCAAAATATTTATCATCCGGAGGATCAGCAAGGAGCAGCATCCGAAGGATAGCCGGGCAAAAGGGTTAACTCCTTCCCCTACCAACTAATTTTGTCGGCATATTAAAACCAACAAATTAGTTAGGCAGGTTAAGGGGGGGCAGCTGTAGACCCCAAATTTTGCCCGGCCTCTCAAAATAAGAGCTAGAGGAACTTCGCCCGAAGATGGAGTTCATCCGGCTTCCCAAAACCGAGGAAACCTCCCACAACAAAGACGGAGTTCACCCATTCACACAATAAAGACTAAAGAGACTTCCTACACGAAGACAAAGCTCGCCCGACATCTTAATGAAGGCCAAGAAGACTTCCTATATGAAGATAAAGCTTCAATGGACACACATCGACATCAAACGACGTCCGAAAAAAGGAAAGGAAAGCTTCTTGGGGGTCCCGGAACGCAAAGACAGGCCAAAGCAGTTTGGGACAGCCGTCCCAAACTGGGACGGCCGTCCCAAACACACCTGGTCGTCCCAAACACCAAAATTGCATGTGAGACGCACGTCTCACATTTGGGACGCGCGTCCCAAACCCCCAAATTCAATTGGGACGGCCGTCCCAAATGCACCAGGTCGTCCCAAATTGTCCCAGTGTAAAATATGCAGTTGGGACGGCCATCCCAACCCAGACGGTCGTCCCAGATGTCCAGGCGAAAAATGGCTATAAATAGGAGCCTCATTTATCTCATTCCACACACCAGACAACTCAGAAGACTTGTCTACTTCTCTCCCTCTCTCGAATGATCTTTCTGATTGCCTTTAAAAGGTAACAATCAGTTAAGGAATTTGTATTTCGGCATTCGATTCTTCTAGAAAATTTAGTCGAGTCGAGTCTGTAATCGAGAGGAGAGTCATTGTAGAGCGAGGGACTGCCGAAAAGCGTCCTTATTGTAACAGAGTTGATATATAAAGCTTGCTACGGAGGTTCTTCTCAAATCTCTTCTCCTTTACTGCTTTATTTATTGCTTCATAAAATGTAAATAAAATCATGTAGATAGCCATATATACTGTACGAATAAAATAAGGGTAACTGCGTAATTTCTCATAATCTTCACTTAATGAATTAATCCGTCATAGGGAACCCGAAAGGGGCGTTGTGGGGTGCTAACACCTTCCCCACACGTAACTAACTCCCTTACCCAACTCTGGTTATAATGGCCAAGTTGGTTTTTATTAAAATCAACGCCTTTTTTCCTTTTCCAATGTTTCCGGTCAAAACATTGGTGGCGACTCCAAAAGAACCCCTTTTCGAAAACCTTGCTTTTATTAGAGGACAGTTCAGTGTTGAGCTCCTCGGAAGCAATGAACATAATTTTAACAAAAAACGCGAGTCTCAACCATCTTTTCGCGACCGCTCGCATAAACGTTCGAGACGTCCTCAGGACGTCGGAACGGACGGCGGCGACAATCCTCAGGGAGTTAATTACCTATAACACCCAATATGGATATCCTCAGTGAAATGCAAAGCCTTCACTCCCAAGAAAGCCTCTTCCTAAGGCAAGCAAAAAGCTGATATCCCCAAGAAACGGGAAATCAACCTACGCAAGAGACAATACAAGTCCAAAGTACAAAGCTTCCAATAAAGAATTTGCCTACTCAGAGGTATTATCAAGAGCAAATATCCTCAAGTGGAACATCAGCCTATTCAGAGGCGAAAAACAACAAATATAAAGCCTTCACCACTATTGAAGCATCTGCCTAAAAACAAGAGGCACAATCAACAAGAAATCAACAAATCCTCAATGGATTCCTGCCTAAATTAAGAGGCAATCATCAATAAACCCCGGCAAAAACCGGACGGCTAAATAGAAAAAGCCCGAAACCACAAATCCCCAGGAGATTCCTGCCTAAAATAAGAGGCAACCAACAAGAATCCCCGGCAAGACCGGATGGCTAAAAGAAAATCCAAAAACAAAGAATCCCCGGCAAAGCCGGATGGCTAAACGAAAAAGCCAAAAACAAAGAATCCCCGGTAAAACCGGATGACTAACAGAAAAGTCAAAAAGAAAGATCAATCACTCCCCACGAAATAGGCGCATGATCAGAAATAGTAAGCCGCCAACACATCTTCATAACTAGATGACCATAGGATTGACTATCAAAAAGTACATCCTCAGAGCCTTGCAGAACGGGGTTCATACCAGATGGGGGTAGGTACCCATCAGAGCCTTGCAGAACGGGGTTCGTACCGGGTGGGGGTAAGTACCCATTAGAGCCTTGCAGAACGAGGTTCGTACCGGGTGGGGGTAGGTACCCATCAGAGCCTTGCAGAACGGGGTTCGTACCGGTGGGGGTAGGTACCCATCAGAGCCTTGCAGAACGGGGTTCGTACCAGGTGAGGGTAGATACCCATCAGAGCCTTGCAGAATGGGGTTCGTACCGGGTGGGGGTAGGTACCCATCAGAGCCTTGCAGAACGGGGTTCGTACCAGGTGGGGGTAGGTACCCATCAGAGCCTTGCAGAACGGGGTTCGTACCGGGTGGGGGTAGGTACCCATCAGAGCTTTGCTGAACGGGGTTCGTACCAGGTGGGGGTAGGTACCCATCAGAGTCTTGCAGAACGAGGTTCGTACCAGGTGGGGGTAGGTACCCATCAGAGCCTTGCAGAACGGGGTTCGTATCGGGTGGGGGTAGGTACTCACCAGAGCATTACAAAAACGGGTTGCAAATACCTTGCTTCTATTAGAGGATAGTTCAAGTGTTGAGCACCTCGGAAGTAAGTACCCACAAGAGTTTAGCAAAATGCGAACTCGTACTAGGTGAGGGTAGGTACTCACCAAAGCCTTGCAGAACAAGGTTCATACCAAGTGGGGGTAGGTACCCACAAGAACCTTATTGAATATGGTTCAGAATCTAGCAAAGAGCAGATTCATACCTAGTGGGGGTAGGTACCCACAAGATTCTAGTGAAATGCAGACTCATACCTGGTGAGGGTAAGTACTCACCAGAGCCTTATAAAGTAAGGCTCAAACCAGATAGGGGTTGGTACCTATCAAAAATATTTATCATCCGAAGGATCAGCAAACTTCAAGCGAAGGAGCATCTGAAGGATAACCGGGCAAAATGGGTTAACTCCTTCCCCTACCAACTAACTTTGTCGGCATATTAGGCCAACAATTAGTCAGGCAGGTGACGGGGGGGCAGCTGTAGACCCCTAATTTTGCCCGGCCTCTCAATAAAGGCTAAGGAGACTTCCTATAACAAGATAAAGCTCGTCCGGCCTCTCAATAAAGGCTAAGGAGACTTCTTATAACAAGATAAAGCTCGCCCGACATCTCAATAAAGGCCAAGAAGACTTCCTATATGAAGATAAAGCTTCAATGGACGTCTATTGGCATCAATCGACATCCGAATAAAGAAAGGAAAGCTTCCCGGGGGTCCCAGAACACAAAATCTGGCAAAAATAGTTGAGATGGCCGTCCCAGAAGTTGGGACGGCCGTCCCACATGTCCAGACAACTCCAAACACTTGTCTTCTCTCCCTACTTCGAATGAACTCTCCGATTGCCTTAAAAAGGTAACAATCGGTTAAGGAATTGTATTTCAGCATTCGATTCTTCTTTAAAATTTAGTAGAGTCGATATTGTATTCGGGGAGGAGAGTCTTTGTAGAGCGGGGGATTGCCAAAACGCATCCTCACAATTCAAGATTTGTAATACAAAGCTTGCTACGGAGGTTCTTTTCACTTCTCTTCTCTTTTACTGCTTTATTTATTGCTTTATGTATGCAATATAAAATAAAATCATGTAGATAGCCATTTTTTAATATTATGCAATAAAATAGGGTAATAGCATAATTTCTTATAATCTTTACTTAGTGAATGAATCCGTCATAGGGAACCCGAAAGGGGCGTTGTGGCGGTGCTAACACCTTCCCCACACGTAACTAACTCCCTTACCCAACTCTGGTTATAATGGCCAAGTTGGTTTTTACTAAAATCAACGCCTTTTTATCCTTTTCCAATGTTTACGGTCAAAACATTGGTGGCGACTCCATAAGAACCCCTTTTCGAAAACCTTGCTTTTATTAGAGGATAGTTCAGTTGTTGAGCACCTCGGAAGCAATGAACACATTTTAACATAAAACGCGAGTCTAAACCATCTTTTCGCGACCGCTCGCATAAACGTTCGAGATGTCCCTAGACGTCGGAACGGACGGCGGTGACAGGCCAAAAACAAGACCGCCCTCCTGCTTGGCGAGACGGTCATCTCGCTTAAGGCCAAAGTCGAGACCGCCGTCTCGACTTCCCAGACGGCCGTCTTGACTTGCACAAAACCGAGACTGTCGTCTCGACTTCCCAGACGGCGGTCCTGAATTGAATTTTTCCCCTATAAATAGGGGAGGGGTCTTGAGGCTCTCCACAACTCCTCTGCACTCCAATTCTCAAATCTCTCACTTCCGAGCACCTTTTTGTTAAAATGTTCCGTGGAAGTCAGTCAAGGAAGAGAAGAGGACCTGCTGGCCCTAGCAGTTCCTCAGCACTTGCCCCTCAAGAACCCACGCAGCTCTCACCACTACACCAGGCTCACCTAGAGCACATCAGGGGGTACACATGGCACCCCATGTTCAAGCTAGACTTCGGCATCCTCGTCGAATTTGGATGGGAGGGCGATGTCCGGGCCAACATAGACAACATTGGATGGGGCTTCCTCCTGCAGTCTCCACCTGTAACATCCTGATTCTCAATACCCCTGGTTTGTTAAATTTTGACAAAATCTTTGTCAAACTTTTAATAATTAAATTATTAAGAATTGGGTAAAGAAACTGTAGAGTTTGATGTTTGTTAGATTATTTGTGTTTTTCTAGAATTTTTCTAAAATTTTTAGAAAATACATAAAATTGATCTGTTTCGCGGGCAACTGGACGCCTGATAGTAGTTATATAATTTAAGGTTGAAATTGAAAGAGTATGGACTTAACAATTTTAATTATCACATTTAGAAATTTGTTTTCTTGTATGCATTGAGTGTGGGTACATTAAAAGTTTATTATGTGTATAAATAAACAAGAAACATATGATGGTTAATATGGTTTGGAGTGATGTTGGAGTCTTAGGGGTTGTGGGTTCAAATCCTGGCTAGGGTAATAAGGAGAAAATAAAAATATTTTTTTTGTGATATAATGCGCTGAGCGCACGGAAATCCGCTGAGCGGATTGTAAGTCGAAATCTTATTACTTGCGGCCTCATATCCGCTGAGCGCACTAAAAATGCGCTGAGCGGATTATGTCTGTTAATCGATCAACAGGTTTTTTAATAGACTAAAATAGAGAGTTTTGAGATTCGCTGGGCGCATCAGAAATGTGCTGAGCGGATTGTGGTTTGAAATCTCTATTACATGCGGCATGTAATCCGCTGGGCGCATCATAAATGCGCTGAGCGGATTATTAGGTGAAATATTGACTTTAAAATGACAGAGTGTCATTACTCTGTAATCTGTAACCTAATTCCTCATTTCTCTCTTTCTCTCAAACGTTTTCTTACCTTCAAGCGTCATTTTGAGGGAGAAATCTTGGTTTTCTTGAGAAGCTCCAAGAGGTAAGTTGGTTTATCTCAATCTCCTCTACATTTCTACCATTTTATTTTTTAAAACGGTGCATTTTCTATTTTTATCCTCACTTGAATGAGCTTGAATGGGAGTAGGAAGAGTGTTATTGTAGGTTTTACACCAAGGATACTACAATAATGTTTAAATTGAGGATTAGAAGTGGTTAAGCTAAAAACTTTAAGAGTCCTAATTCGTAGGTACTATTCATTGAATTTTTGGGACTTGTGTGAACAGAATTAGGAATCAGTATCTTCATGAAAGTTGTAGCTCTTTAAGTTGTCGAAATTTACAAACTGATTTCACATTAAACGGATATTGGTAGCTCAAGTTATACCCATTTTACTGTCAAGTGTTCTAGCTGTGACGTTAAGATGTTGCCCTGTTTCAACAGCCTCGATTTTTGAAATACTGGGATTGATACGTATGAAATTAGGACTTTATTCCTTCATAAAAGTTGTAGGAAATTATATCCCCGAAATTTAGAAATTTGTTTCATGTCAATAGCTTATGTTTAGCATGAGTTATAGTCAAATTACCAAGGCATGTTCAGAGTGTTATTGTAATTGAGCCTAGTTGGAAACAACCACTGAAAACTGAAAACTGCATCTATTCTATAGGGTATTTGAATTTGTTTCCTTCATCAATATTGTAGGTAATTAAGTTATTGAAATTGTGGCTCAAATCTCATGCCAAAACAGTTTATATAACTCTAGAAAATCTCGAAATACTGAACCTTGTCCATGGTTGTTATTAGGATTCTTTCTACTCTAAGTGCCTACAAAATAGGATAATTTCTAAGTTAATTGTAAGTTGAATGTGAGCTTAAAATATTATTAGAAATGAATTAACAATACAAAATGAATTTAAATTCTCATGAGATAGAATCATAGAAATATAAGATTCTAACTAGCATTTTATTACGTATATAGATTTTGCTGAAACACAACATCAAGCTTTGAAAGGAATAAGTGTGAACGTATCAGGTAAGGGGTGGGTTATATAGTAAGGATTACATCATAAACTTGTTTGACCTTATTTGTTGAATTTGTCTAAATTTGTTATGATTGATCATTTTGATTTTATTATATGCTTGGTTGTGAAAGTGATCATGAATTGCTTACGTGTATGATGGTGTAAAATATATGCTTGGTACTCTATTATGATATGTATGGTCTTTGAGTGAGCATTTATATGCATGGTGGTTTTTCATGATAAAATTTATTGAAAATTAAATTGAAAGAATTGGATGATGGGTTGTGAACCCTATTTGAACTGTATTGGAAGTTTTCTGCTTGTAACAGGTGATTGGAAATTTTTGGGAAGTCTGTATTACAGGGGAAACTCTGTCAAATTTTTGGAAAAATGTGAATTTCTAAGAAAAACCACTTAGGGACTCATACATTACTCATTTGAAAATGGTGATTTGTGAAATCTGGGGAATCGGAGATTATGGACTCTGAGAATACGATAGGGAGGCCCTGAGGGAGGACTTGAGGATAGGAAGGGTAGTGGTTGGAGGCCCCAAAAGACCCAGGCTCGCTACCTGTTGTCGGGGATCCCACTGTACAAACTCTGCTATACCTGACTGTGCTCTTACCGTATATCAATGGTCAGTGAGCTACTGGGTTTATATTTGAGCATGGGTCTCAACAATCCCGTGGGTGGATTTTCCATGCCTAGTAGTGTCAACTCCTGGCTACCCCAGTACTGATTTGAGAAATGATTCGGGCCCGCATGCATAAACATTTTAGAAAACATATTAGGATCATGCATCATTAACATCAATCATTTGGAATTTGATTGACTTGTGAATGTTTATGATGTTGATTTTAAAATGATGTATGAACTGTTGCTCACCCTCTTGTCTTTCTGTTTTCTTTATTTCCTTTGTGCTTGCGGTACTCGTTGGACCTGATCGGTCATTGTTTGAAGAAAGGGGGAGATGGCACAGATTCCACACTCGATGAATATGTTACTCATACTCATTAGCTGGGAGCCACAATGATGGCAACATGTATTGGGATAAATATATCCAAACTTTTATAGATAGTCTTTTATAGTATATAGACCTACAGGGTAGTGAGTAGTAGTTACTCTTTTGTGTAGTTTGTCGCTCTCGTAGGAAGTATCCTCAATGTTGCCCTTAATATTTTGGAGGATTGTACTAGTATTTTATCTATATGTAATTATGAATGTTTACTTTTAGTACTTTTTAAAATGATGAAATGCAGGAATGTATTATTGAAAATTTATATATATTAATATTATGTACAAGGGAAAAATTATTATCCGTTAAAAAAAAAAAATTTTCTACTAAAAATTATTAATTCTTCTGATTGAGGGTTTATAAGGTAGGGTGTTACACCACCCACCCACGTGTACCCTCAGGCAGTGATGGAGTTCCTGGCCTCCATCTCTTACGCCGAGACTCCCGCCATGATCCCAGGCCTGTCACCGACGAAGATGGTGACATACTTTATGGGTGGAATGTACCGGACTACCACCCTGGACGAATTCAACGTGTCCATTGGATTCATCCAGCCCGGGGACATGCTGACCCGAGAGTACCAGGAGGCCATCTGTGCACGCCCCACCAACCTCACCGCTGGCGAGATGTGGGAGGAGCTCACCAGGGCTCCTACCTTGCCCACACTGATGAAGGGCTCAGCATTCCCCCCAGCCCTCCGCATTTGCCACAAACTACTGGGGGGAACCATCCATGGCAGGAAGGAAAGTCAGGGAAAGGTAACGCTCCCCGACCTCTTTGTCCTTTACTGCATGAGCTAGAGGCGTCGATGCAACCCTGGCTACTTCTTCCTGAAGGCCCTCAAGGACTTCGGGAGCAGGCCAGTGGGAGTCGTCCTCATGGCCCCCCTCATCACCCCCTTGGCAGAAAAATGGGGGTGCAGTGGCCGGGAAAAACTGGCCTCCAGCCAACGACCCGAGTCCATCAACGGGTCGATCCTGGTCAGCATGGGGATGCTGATGCGCCACGGGACCCAGCTGGTCCTTCACCCATCGCTGGACTTCACTTTGGATCTCCAGGATATCGTGGCAATGCGCGATCTCCCGACACCTCCCGAGTTCCAACAGCCACAACAGCAGCAACGACAACAACAGCAGCAGTACACAGACGACTTTGCTGGCGTAAACCACAACATCTACGATCTGTGCCAGCAATTTGAGCAAATATCTGTAAGGCAAGAACAGATGTCCCTAAGGCAGGAAGCCTTCGACACAAGACTGGAGACGATATACCAGTATCAGGAGGGAATGAGGCAAGACTGGGCAGTATTCCAGCAAGAGTACCGCGATGAAGTCCGGGACCAAGAAGAGTTCTGGAGGCATATGTACCAACAATTTCCCTCCTACGAATTGTCTCCCAACGAGAGCCCATCGTCTTAGGGATAATACTTATAAAATAGGACTGCTGTAATAAAATATTTCATAAATAAAAGTTTATTCCATGCATCTTTTTATCCCTTTCAAAAGTCAACGTAATCAAAAGAGGATAAAGAGTAAAAAGACTTGCGCTCAAGAAAAAAGCCAAAATCCAAAATCGCAAGAAAAAAGAGATAAAACCACGAAAAAAGGCAGGATTGAAACAAAGTCAACCACCTTGATCAACAAACTTCGACAACCAAGCAAGAGTCGAACGCAAACAAAGTCCAACCGACCAACCAGCAAGAGTTGGGTGATCACCATCATAAGATAAAAAAAAAGAATCCCCAGCAAACGACAAGGCTGGATGAACACCACAAAATCCCCGACACAGACCGGACGACCAAATCAAAAACAAAGAAAGCACATCTCAACAAGGGCGCATGACCCACCCGAGCAGTAAGCCGCCACCACCACCAATCCTACACAATGGACTGTACCAGCCTGATAGGGGGTTTATACCTATCAATCTGCGCACGCAAGTGCGCCTGATCTGCGCTCAAGCTGGATCAGTAAGTCGCAACTACCAGCCTGATGGGGGGTTCATACTCATCCAGTCCAACACACAGTGGACTGCAACTACCAGCATGATGGGGGGTTTATACTCATCAACCGAAGGATCGGCTACCGTCAGAAGGAGTATCTTGAGGTTCTACCATGTGTCAACCAAAGGGATTGGCTACCATCAAAAGGAGTATCTTGGAGGTGCACAACACAAATTTTCCCCAGAAGATCAATCATCGCAAGTCGGAACATCCGAAGGGCAACGGGGCAAGAGGGTAAACTCCTTTACCTCCCAGTCGATCTTCTTGGCACAGCAGACCAACGGCTGACTAGTCAGGTAAAGGGGGGGCAGCTGTAGACCCCAAATCTTGCTCGGCCTCATAATAAAGACCAGAATACCTTCTATTCGAAGATGGATGAAGCCTAAGAAGCCACTAGGAGAGACTATTAGGCCCCATACTAGGATAGGAGGGATTTTTGGCAAAAAAATAAGGATTTTCGCCTTTTAAGGTCGAGACCACCGTCTCGCCTTGCGTAAATGGCGAGACGGCCGTCTCGCCATTCCTGCAAGGCGAGACGACTGTCTCGACCTGACAGGCACGAATCCCTATAAATAGTCGCGCCATTCCCCTCATTTAACACAGTTCTTCCATTCTCTCTCTAGGAAATTATTCAAATTCTCTTTCTAGAACCCCTCCGAAGCATTTCCGAAGTTTCTGAGAGATTTCTAGAGTGTTTTATAGCGTTTTTTAGAGATTCTAGCGCTGTAAAGAGGGAAGGGCTGCCAAAAAGTACCCTAATTTCAAAGAATTAATAGAAAGCTTGCTTCGAAGGTTTCTATACTCTCTCTCTCTACTTTACCGCTTTAATTTTAATTATGCAATAGATATTAGGGCCATGTAGTCATAATATTAAATTTTGCAAATAAAAGGGTAAAAGCGTATTTTTCATCGGTTTATTTATTTAAAACAGCTGGCCTATCATAGGGAACCCGAAAGGGGTGTCGTAAGGGAACTAACACTTCCCTTACACGTAACTAACTCCCTTACCCAACTCTAGTTCTAATGACCAAAGTTGGTTTTTCGAAAACCAACGCCTTTTTACTCCTTTTCCGATGTTTCCGATAAAAACGTCGGTGGCGAATCCAAAAGAACCCTTCAAAAACTAGTTCTTGGTTTATCCCGGTTATCGAACAATCCAAGAACGCCCTTTCGAAAACCTCGCCCCTAGGTTCAGCCCGGTTATCGGACAACCTAAAGGCGTTATAACCACACCAATAAAAACGCGAAAATTGGAAAGTCGGAACCATCGCATCGCTCCGACCGCCTCATTTTGACGGTGGCGAAAGTGAGGAAGACCACTCAATCTTTTACCATGACTCAAGTTCTAAATGTGTCTGTTTGATAGTGTATGTTGATGACATTGTTCTTACAGGTAGTGACCACCATGGCATCTCCTAGATGAAACAACACCTTTGCCACCATTTTCAAACCAAAAATCTTAGCAAACTCAGATATTTCTTGGGTATTGAGGTGACACAATCTAGCGATGACATTGTGATATCTCAAAGAAAGTATGTTTTGGATATTTTGGAGGAAACTAGGTTAATGAGTTCAAAGCCTGTTGACACACCCATGGATCCTAATACCAAACTCCTGCAAAATCAGGGGGAGCCTATGTCAGACCCTGAGCAGTATAAAAAATTGGTTGGAAAATTAAATTACCTTATAGTAACTCGTCCTGACATTTCCTTTGCAGTTAGTGTGGTGAGTCAATTCCTCACTTCTCCATGTCAAGATCATTGGAATGTAGTCATTCGTATATTAAAGTACATAAAAGGGTCTCCTGGAAAAGGTATGTTGTTTGGTTCCAATAACCATATAAGAGTTGTTTGTTATTCAGATGCTGATTGGGCAGGATCTCCGTATGATAGAATATCTACATGTGGATATTGTGTCTCCATTGGTGGTAATTTGATCTCGTAAAAAATTAAGAAATAGAGTGTTGTGGCAAGATCCAGTTCAGAAGCAGAATATAAAGCTATGGACTCAGCTGCTTATGAACTTGTTTGGCTCAAGAAATTGCTTAGAGAGTTACAATTTGGAGATGTCACTCAAATGACACTTGTGTGTGACAATAAGGTTGCTCTTCATATTAGCTTTAATCCTGTCTTTCATGAGAGGACCAAACATATTGAGATTGATTGTCATTTCATTCGGGAAAAAATTATGTCTTGAGACATCAAGACTGAGTTTGTTAACTCAAGTGATCAGTTAGCAGATATTTTTACTAAGTCTCTATGGGGGCCTAGAATTGATTATATTTGTATCAAGCTTATCTTCTGTTTATTCAGTTTACTTTCAGTTACTCTTTTAGTTGTACATCTCTCTATTATAAATAGATTACCCTATGTGTGGTTTATACACAAGGGAGATTAACCCTATACAATTTTTCCCTATATTCAACAATCCACATAAAGAGCAATAAATAGTATACTAACTTCACCCTTCTTCACGTAAAGAGCATATTCGTATAGGGTCTTCTTCAACCCCAACACTTTCTTCTCTTCTCCACCTTTCATGTATTTAAGTGGTTATTTAACATAGACTTTTTCTTCAAGTACACCATTCAAAAATACCAATTTGACATCCATTTGTAAGATCTTTTTCTTCTTCAAGTACACCATTCAAAAATGCCAACTTGACATTCATTTGTAAGATTGGTCATTTGAATTCAGCTTGCACTACGAAGACTTCT
The DNA here is from genome assembly GCA_963425845.1 of Sphenostylis stenocarpa. NCBI lineage: Eukaryota > Viridiplantae > Streptophyta > Magnoliopsida > Fabales > Fabaceae > Sphenostylis > Sphenostylis stenocarpa. The sequence goes on from OY731403.1 coordinate 44,224,799, forward strand.
TTTTCTATTTTTATTAGCCTTATAAAATTCTTATGAAAATTGTATTAGGCTTTAATTTTTCTATTATTGTAAAATTAGGACTAAAAAGGGCACACACTCATCTTGGACTAGCCATCATGGACCACACCACCCCATAAGTGAGTCATCAAGACCTTGGGTGAGCGATATAAAGGCTAGAAGCATTCCTCATATTTGAAGAGGCAAGGTTCAACACTTGGTTGCAACATTAGAGAGGTTTCACATAAATAAACATTTGAAGCAAGCCAAATTTAAAGGAGATAGGACTTGAAGGTGTGACAGTTGAAGAAGAGATGAAAAGGATCAAGTCTTGGCTACCACAAAAAGAAATATGTCATTTTTCATTCTCAAATTTAGCCAAGCACTCCAAACACTCAAGGAGGTCCAAGTTTCAACTCTTGCAACATTTTAGAGCCTTTTGGTATTTAAACACTTAAATGTAATTGAAAGTGGGCAAGATGGAACTTGAAGCTAGGAACAAGCTTAAATTTGGTGAATAGCTTGGAGAAACAAATTTAGTCTCACATCTCCTAGGTGAGTGAGTAAATGAGAGGGGAGCAACTATATATATGACCCCTCGTGTAGCTTTTTTAGCACATTTGAGTGAAATCAAGTTTAGTGTGTGGAACTTGCACTATTGTTTGTAGCCCAAAATTGCTTTCTTTCAAGTATTAGTTTGGGATTTCTTTTCCTATTCTCCTAACCAAGGAGTCTTCCTTGGAGAAGTTAATGTCAAGTTTCTTGAGAAACTTGAGAAAGAATTTTGATAAAACATTAGGTGTTCATGGGTGTTCAAGGGCTTTATGACAACTGTACTTCATAAAGGTTGTCTATGTATACTCACCACCTCTATCAGATTGGATCAACTTGATGTGTTTGCTAGTTGTTCTCTCTACCAACACTCTGAACCACTTAAACACCTTAGATTTATCTCTTAGAAAATAAACTGATGTGTTACATGAGAAATCATCAACAAAAGCAATAAAATATCTTTTAGCACTAAATGATTTGGGGGTAATCGGTTCACATATATTGATATGAATCAACTCAAGTCATTCCTTTGATTGGTATTCAACCTTTCTTTGATACGAGGTTTTCACATGTTTGTCAAGCATACATCTTTCACAAAAATTTTTGAGGTAGTCCATGTTCAATAGTCTGATCACCATATTGTTCTTAGTCAACTTGTTCAGACCACCATAGTGTAGGTGGCCAAATTAGAATTTGTACATCAAGTTTCATTTATTTTTCCCGAATACTTTTCAAATATAATTTGTACATCCGATTTATTCACATTTCAACTCGGGTAATCAATCTTCCGAGCTTATCCTTCAAGTGTAGTATTCAGTCTTTCATGAATATTGAGTAGTCTTTCTTCATAAGTTGACCCATACTCAAAATGTTACTCTTGAGATTTGAAATGTAATACACATATTTGATTGACCCAACTAGGTCATCCCTTTGTAGGTAATGAATCGTACCTTGACCTTCGACTTTAACCCTTGAAGCATTTCCAAAAGACACATATTCAACCTCAACTTTATTTAATTCCTTTGTAGACCCCTAATCTTGCCCGACCTCATAATAAAGATCAGAAGACCTTCAATTCGAAGATGGATGAAGCCTAAGAAGCCACTAGGAGAGACTATTAGGCCCCATACTAGGATAGGAGGGATTTTTGACCCAAAAATAAGAATTTTCGCCTCTTAATGTCGAGACCGCCATCTCGTTTGGTGAGACCACCGTCTCGAAGTTCCTGCAAGGCAAGACCGCCGTCTCGACTAGCGAGACCGCCGTCTTGACCTTGTCAGACGAGACGGCCCGTCTCGACCTGACAGGCACGAATCCCTATAAATAGGGCCCCTATTCCCCTCATTTCCAACAAGTTCTTCCTCCTTCTCTCTAGGCAATTCTTCAAATTCTCTCTCTAGAACCCGTCCGAAGCATTTCCGGAGTTTTTGAGTGTTTCTAAGAGTGTTTTTTAGCGTTTCGAGAGGTTTCTGATGCTGTGTAGAGTGAAGGACTGCCATATAGCACCCTAATTATCAAAGAATTAATAGAAAAGCTTGCTTCGAAGGTTTTTACTCTCTCTCTCTACTTTACCGCTTTATTTTAATTATGCAATAGACATTAGGGCCATGTAGTCATAATTTAAATTCCGCACAATAAAAGGGTAAAAGCGTATTTTCCGGTTTATTTACTCATAATAGCTGGCCTATCATAGGGAACCCGAAAGGGGCGTCGTAAGGTAACTAACACTTCCCTTACACGTAACTAACTCCCTTACCCAACTCTGGTTCTAATGACCAAAGTTGGTTTTTCGAAAACCAACGCCTTTTTTTACTCCTTTTCCGATGTTTCCGGTAAAAACATCGGTGGCAACTCCATAGAACCCTTAAAAAACTAGTTCTTGGTTTAGCCCGGTTATCGGACAATCCAAGAACGCTCTTTCGAAAACCTCGCCTAGGTTCAGCTCGGTTATCGGACAACCTAAAGGCGTTGTAACCACCAATAAAAACGCGAAAATTGGAAAGTCGAAACCATCGCGTCACTCCGACCGCCCTCGTTTTGACGGCAGTGACAGATGGCGACTCCACTGGGGAAGCCTAGAGAGTTGATCCCATTTAGTGATGGGCTAGCCTAAAGTAAATAAACCATGAAAATTTACTCTTTTACCCTACCTTGTATTATAACATGTTTTAATGCTTGGCTTTAATAACTGTTGTTTGTTTATATTTATGCAATTGTTTGAAATACAAACTGTGCACAAACCCTTGCACACAACAGTTCCCCCTATACCCGGGGGCAAGTGAGAAATCCATAGGGAGTGGGTGGCAGGTACGGTTCACTGTAGTGATGGCCTTGTGCCCACCAGTGTGATCGGAAACCACCACTCAAGGTGATAACCTTCCTCTTTTGGCACAAAGACTGACTATGGCCTTAGTGCTAAGCATGGTCGGAAGGCTGGAGAGTGGGGACCCTATAATGGGGGCACCTTGGGGGCCTTAGCCTTGGTGAGAACAGTTAGAACCTACCTTCGCCAATGCACTTTTCTGCAGGAAAACCCTACCTCGTGATTAAAATGACTTCTCGCCTGTTCGTGGATGTTCGAATTGTGTGTGCATATGTTTGTTGCATTTGTTTGTTGCATAGCATAACCAAACAAACAGAAAAATCACAAAAAATCCTTTTGCAATAAACACCCTTATCTCGGACAGTCTACCTTTTAGCTAGCCTGGTTTCAGGCTCTTTGTAAGCTAAGTAGCCACGCAGTCCGACAGAAGAGATAAGGGACGTAAACTATTCTTTCGCATAAAGCCACTTTTTATCTCGGACAGTCTGCCTGTTAGCTAGCCTGGTTTTAGGTTCTTTGTAAGCTAAGTAGCCACGCAGTCCGACAGAAGGGATAAAAGGCTATAAAATAAAATAGAAATAAAATCAAATAAAAATCCGATTCCAAAACAATAAATGGGACCTGGTTCAAAAATATTACCCCCATATAAGTAGTTTACTTCTGCAAAAAAATAATACATCATACAAAACATGATAAATAAAAATAAACACTCGCATTCATTCAATAAGCATCATTTTCATAAAACATGCATTTTGGTTTTAGAAAATGGAGGGGACTAGTAGACAATTGAAGAAGGTGGATATTCCCCGATACCATGCTAAAAAATTGGAACGGCTTTGCGTGGTAATGCCACCAGAGTCCGCTCCGACTTTGAGAAATCCTATTGACGGATTCTTGACCTGTTAAAGATCTGTGTCGACCAAGTTTTCGTCAGGGTATTAGTTCATTTCTAGAACTCCAGTCTGCGCTGCTTCAAATTTCCGCAGTTTGATATGGTGCCCACCTTAGAGGAGTACGAAATCATGCTAAAATGGCCCAAATCAGCCGGGGTCCATATACGCCACGGAGCGTATACTCCTGCAGCACAAGTCGCTGCCATTGTTCAACTACCATTCCAGCAGACTACCCTGATAGGAAAAGGGAATGTCCAGGGTTGGAAGGTCTCAATGTTAGAAGACCACCTGTCTAATTTGGCTGAAAGGACAGAATGGGTCGCTTTCAACAAAACCCTGGCCCTAATAATATTTGGAACGATCTTGTTTCCCTTCCACCTTGCCACAGTAGATCAAGCCGTCATGGACGCCTTCTTTTCCTGGGACGTGAACTCGAAGAGTCCCTTGCCTGCAATTCTTGCCGACACCTTGCTCTCGGTGGATTTCTGCCACCAGAAGCAAGGAAAAACACTTCGCTGCTGCTCTTCACTACTATTTGTGTGGGGCATTACACATTTTTACGCCTCCAGTCACATGGGGATGTTCCCCGATCCTTTGAGAAGCTTCTCCAAAATCCCTCTCCAACGATGCTTAACTTCAGAATGGAGGGATGAGTTGGAACAAAAGGACGCCAACAGTTTATCCAGGGTCTGCCCTTGGTTCCGACCCGACCCGATCCTCATCAGATGCGGAGGTTATCCGAACGTACCCTTGATAGGACTCAGGGGTTGCATAGCCTACTCACCTAGAGTAGCTATAAGACAACTCATGAGAACCCAAACTACGATTTCTCAAGGGGAACTCGGAGGATTGTGTTTCTTTGGAGACCCATGCACAATCGGCAACTCACTAGCCGTGAGAAAAGCATGGGAGAGACCAGTCTATATGGGAGATAAAGAGCTAGGAAAATCTCGAGTGGTTGTCTCCGGTGACTATGAGGTGTGGAGAAAAAGAAGAGGGATGTCTCAACCATACACCTCACTCATTACGAGCGCCAATAGTGAAGAGCTGCAGGCTCAAGTCGACGCCTTGACCCAGAGGATAGAAATCATGGGAGCCCAGATGAGGGCCCTTGAAGAGAGAGAGAGCAAGAATCTATCCTCACCATTGATGGTCTGCAAAGGCAATGCAAGAAAAAGGATCATGAAATAGAGCGCCTCAAGGATCAGTGTGCTGACTCTAACGAGCAAGCTATCTGAGCATCCAAAACTGCCAGAACAAGCTCGGATAGCCAACTTCAGGAGATCACGGCCAAGTCAGCACGCCTTGAGGCCGAATCAGTAGAACAGGCTCAGATGATCAAGGAGTTGCTGCAAGAACTCACCAAAACTCGGTCAGAGATATGCCAAGAGCGGGAGGCCAATCGGAGACTTAACAGAAGTCTCACTGAGCTACACTGTAAGGAAAGAGACGGGCTAGCTCAGTACGACCAAGTACTTCAAGAAAAAGACCGAGCCCTTGCAAAACTCGATGACCTGCAAGCCTTGGTCATCCATCAAGAGGCGAAGATCAAAGAGGCTCAGAAGTACAGTGAAGACATGAGCCAGGCAGTCCAAAAGCAAAGCGAAGCACTTGCTCGTCACGTCCGGGAAGCCGAAAGGGAATTACATAGAGATCAAGACCCGCCTGTGGGTTTGTTTAGGCTTTTCCGTTTTTGCCAAAAGTTGCTTCGTAGTATGGAATAGAGGAATGTACACCTTCTAACGGATAAATGAAAATTTTCTTTTATTCAACAATTGTCTACTTGCATGCATAATCATTCATCTGCATATTTAATTTCCCCTCCTTTCACGCTTAATAAATAAGATAATAAAAAGGAAGGATTAACTGACACGTCTTCCAAATCAGAAGAATGGAGAGAAAGCCACTCCTAATCAAGCTTTCTCCGATGGTCGAACCATCACGAGAGGAAAATAAGCCTCGACCGTTGGTCCTCAGGAATAAGGAAGAGGCGGCAAGGACACCAGTGCGACTATTTATGCCACGTCCTTTCCCCTACGAATCAAATAAAGTTGTATCGTGGAGATACGGGGAATCTTCACCAATAAAAGAGGATATCACGAATATAGCCGGCATTGGGGGCATGACAAGAAGTGGAAGAATATACTCCCCCAAGGACCCACAAGAAGAGGTCCCCAAAAATAAAGGAAAAAATAAAAAGACCAAAGAGGAAAAAGAAAATAAGGAATCCAAGGAGGAGACAGAGGAATTACTCCAGTTTATAAGACAAAGCGAGTATTCCATTATAGACCAGCTCAACCGCACACCTGTGAAGATAACACTGTTATCTCTAATAATGAGCTCGGAACCGCACAGAAACGCCCTGCTAAAGGTCTTGAGCGAAGCGCATGTACCTCACACCATATCCGAAGAAAAGGTTGAGAGGATCATCGGTCATATCATGGCAAGCGATCACCTCACCTTCACAGAGGAAGAACTACCCCTCGAGGGGTCAAACCACAACAAGCCCTTGCACATTTCAATCAAATGCAAGGAATACCTCATCGCCAAAGTTCTTGTGGATAATGGGTCATCCTTGAACATGATGCCCAAGTGCACACTAGACAAATTGACTATCCAAGGAACTCGTCTGCGCCCAAGCAGCACTATCGTTCGAGCCTTCGACGGATCAAAACGAGAAGTAGTGGGAGAAGTTAATTTACCAATCCAAGTTGGACCCACTATCTTCAACGTCGATTTCCATGTAATGGATATTACTCCAGCATACAGTTGTCTCCTCGGCAGGCCTTGGATCCATGACGCTAAGGCAGTACCTTCGACGCTCCACCAGAAAGTTAAGTTCGTAGTGGATGACAAATTGGTCACGGTCCAAGCAGAAGATGATATATTGATCAGTGGACCATCACCCAACCTTATGTGGATGCGGCTGAAGAGGCCCTTGAAACATCTTTTCAAGCGCTAGAAATTGCCAGTATAGAAAGGCTTCCCAAAAATACAAAAGTAGTCTGCATGATGATAAAGCATGGCTACCATCCTGGCCAAGGATTAGGGGCAGATTCCCAAGGCATGAGGGAACCCCCAGAATTCCAAGATAATCCTTTCAAACACGGCCTAGGATATGACCCTACTAAGGGCCGAGCAGAAAGAGGAAAAGGGAAGTCTCCCCTCCGCACACTCAAGCAAATCTTCCGAAGTGGAGGGGTGCAAGCATCAAGAGCTACCCTAGTCATTAGGAAATCTTTTTCTTCATTTATGGGATGTAAACCCCATGATTGTTAGAGATTATCCCCCGGGGCTAGCCCGACCCCCGGGCATTTTAGGGCACATATTCCCTTATTAATTAATAAAGAATACTTCTTACAATCTGCTTCTTTTCTTGCTATTTTCTGACTAGACCTCACAATAACCTTGTCTAAGTAAACGGAAAAAGAAAAAGAAGAATAAAAAAGGCGCATCTAAATTAACCAAAATTCACCATTGCCATTACGGTCAAACTAATTGATTAGAAGCACCAAATAAGACTTCACCTCGCCATAAAGAAAATTCCTGCTTCGTCAATATTGTGAACAAAAAGTAAATACAAAAAAAAAGGGAAAAAAAACATAAAAGCCGAAGGCCAAAAATACCCGGTAGGAAACCCACCAAGGGGGCTACGCAAAAAATAGGGTCAAACCGGTAGGATACCCGAACAAAAATAAAGGGTAGCCTAGGCAAAAGCTAGGGTTAGAAAATAAGGTCCGCTAGGATTTCCAAAAAATACAAAAAAGGAACCTAGGCAAAAGATAGGGCCAAAACACAATATCCTAGTTCGAAAACCCGAAGGGCGATCTAGGGAAATCAACTAGCCATAAAGAGCAATGGAAATAAAACTAAGGCGCAAGTACAAAAGAAGGGAAAAACGTTTGCTTAGACAAAAAGCTTAAACATCCAAGCCTAACCCTAGCTAACCATTCTTACAAACACTTCTCTCTAAATAAAATCAACCTGCTAAACACACAAGCCATTGAATTTACCCCTTTTCTTCTCTTCTCTTGACCCTCACAACAATATTCTAATAATTAATTTGGGAATATGGAGGCGTATAGTCAACAAGAGGATTGAAACCCCTAGAATGGAGAAAAAGGGACACTACATGACAAAGAGTGCTCTACAAAAGAGAAAAAGGAAAAACAAGCTACCCTTCGGTCATAAGAAGTCTGGCATGGTACAGCCAAACGCAAAAACCCAGATCAGAGGACATTTGACGCTGCAAAGACACGTCAGTAAAATCTTTCTGAAAAATTAATTGAAATAGGCATTATAGGACATCAAACATGAAAACATTGCATGCATAAAATGTTTTTGAACCAGTTCCTATTTTCTTTAAAAAAAAACTCCGAAATTCGAGACGGCCGTCAGGAAATCCCAGACCGCCGTCTCGACCTCCAAGCAAAACGAGACCGCCGTCTCGGCCTCCAAGTAAAACGAGACCGCCGTCTCCACTTAGCTGGAAACGAGCCCGCCGTCCCGCTTGGCGAGATGGTAGTCTCGTTTAAAGCCAAAGTCGAGACCGTCGTCTCAACTTCCCAGACGGCGGTCCCGAATCGAATTTTTTTCCTATAAATATGGGGGGCGTGTGGAGGATCCCTCACAACTCCTCTGCACCCCAGAATCTCCAACTCTCAAATATCTCACTTTCGAGCACTTTCTGGCCAAAATGTTCGGTAGAAGTCAATCAAGAAAGAGATGAGGCACTGCCGGCGCTAGCAGTTCCTCGGCACCAGCCCCCCAAGATCCTACTCAGCTCTCGTCGCAACACTTAGCCCGTCTCGAGCACATCCGGGGTTATACGTGGCACCCCATGCTCAGACTTGAATTCAGCATCCTCGCCGAGTTTGGGTGGGAGGACGATGTCTGGGCCCACATAGATAGCATTGGGTGGGGCTTCCTGCTACAGCCTCCACCTAACCATGTGTACCCTCAAGCGGTACTGGAGTTCCTGGCCTCCATCTCCTACGCCGAGGCTCCCTCCATGGTCCCGGGCCTGCCACCAACCAAGATGGTGAACTACTTCATGGGTGGGACGTACCGGACTACCACCCTCAACGAATTCAATGTGAGCATTGGGTTCGTCCGGCCCGAGGATGTGCTAACTCGGGAGTACCGGGAGGCCATCTGCAGCCATCCCACCAACCTCACCGCCGGCGAAATGTGGGAAGAGCTCACCAGGTCGCCCACGCTGCCCACGCTAATGAGGGGGTCAGCACTCCCCCTAGCCCTCTGCATTTGCCACAAGCTGCTAGCTGGGACTGTCCACGGGAGGAAGGAGAGCCAGGGTAAGGTAACCCTCCCAGACCTCTTCGTACTTTACTGCATGAGCCAGAGGCGACGCTGTAACCCTGGCTACTTTTTCCTGAGGGCCCTTAAGGACTTCGGGAGCAGACCAGCGGGAGCCATCCTCGTGGCTCCACTTATCACCCCCCTAGCAGAGAAATGGGGGTGCGCTGGCCGGGAAGAGCTGGCCTCCAGCCTACGACTCGAATCCATCAATGGTTCGATCCTGTTCAGCATGGGGATGGTGATATGCCATGGGACCCAGTTGGTCCTTCAACCCTCGCTTGATTTCGCGCTGGACCTCCAGGACATCGTGGTGATGCACGATCTCCCAACACCTCCCGACTTCCAGCAGCGACATCAACACCAATAACCACCGCAATACACAGATGACTTTGCTGGCGTAAACCGCAACATCTACGATCTACGCCAGCAATTCGACCAAATGTCTGTGCGGCAGGAGCAATTTTCCCAAAGGCAGGAAGCCTTTGACACCCGGCTGGAGACGATGTACCAGTATCAGCAGGGAATGCGGCAAGACTGGACTACATTCCAGCAAGAATACCGCGATGAAGCTTGGGAGCAAGCAGAATTCCGGGAACATATGTACCAGCAATTCCCTTATCATGGATCGTCTCCAGAAGATAGCCCTTAGAGATAGTACTTGAAAAAATGGCTGTAATAAAATTTTCCCTTATGAATAAAATTTTTATTTCATGCATTCGTTGCCACCCTTTTTCAAGAGTCAGCGTAACAAAAAAAGAAAGCTAAAGAGTAAAAAGACGTACGCTCAAGAAAAAATCCAAAATCCAAAATCGCGAGAAAAAAGAGATAAAACCGCAAGAAAAAGGCAGGATTAAGACAAGTCATCACCTTGACCAACAGAATTCGACGATCAAGTCAAACAACAAACAAAGATTGCCCGACCAGCCAGCAAGAGTCGAGTGATCACCACCAAAAAATAAAAAAAAACAAAGAATTCCCAGCAACCAACAAAGCTGGATGAACACCAACAAAATCCTCGGTGCAGACTGGATGACCAAATCAGAAGCAAGAAAACACATCTCAACATCGGCGCATGAGCCACCTGAACAGTAAGACACCACCACCACCAGTCCTACACAACGGACTGTACCAGCCTGATAGGGGGTTCATACCCATCCAGTCCAACACACAGCGGACTGCAACTACCAGCCTGATGGGGGGTTCATACCCATCCAGTCCAACACACAGCGGACTACAACTACCAGCCTGATGGGGGGTTTATACCCATCAACCGAAGGATCGGCTACTGTCAAAAGGAGTATCCTGAGGTTCTACCATGTGTCAACCAAAGGGATCGGCTACCGTCAGAAGGAGTATCCTGGAGGTGCACAACACAAATTTTCCCCAGAAGATCAATCGCCGCAAGACGGAAAATCTGAAGGGTAACTGGGAAAGAGGGTTAACTCCTTTACCTTCCAGTCGTTCTTCTTGGCACAACAGGCCAACAGCCGACTGGTCAGTAAAGGGGGGGCAACTGTAGACCCCTAATCTTGTTCGGCCTCATAATAAAGATCAGAAGACCTTCTATTCGAAGATGGATGAAGCCTAAGAAGCCACTAGGAGAGACTATTAGGCCCCATACTAGGATAGGAGGGATTTTTGACCGAAAAATAAGGATTTTCGCCTCTTAAGGTTGAGACTGCCGTCTCGGATTCGAGACCACCGTCTCGCCTTGCGCAGATGGCGAGACCGCCGTCTCGTTTGGCGAGACTGCCGTCTCGACGTTCTTGCAAGGCGAGACCGCCGTCTCGACTGGCGAGACCGCCGTCTCGACCTTGTCAGACTAGACGGCCTGTCTCGACCTAACAGGCACGAATCCCTATAAATAGGGCCCCTATTCCCCTCATTTCCAACAAGTTCTTCCTCCTTCTCTCTAGAAAACTCTTCAAATTCTCTCTCTAGAACCCCTCCGAAGCATTTCTGGAGTTTCTGAGTGTTTCTAAGAGTGTTTTTTAGCGTTTTGAGAGGTTTCCGACGTTGTGTAGAGTGAAGGGTTGCCATATAGCACCCTAATTATCAAAGAATTAATAGAAAAGCTTGCTTCGAAGGTTTCTACTCTCTCTCTCTCTACTTTACCGCTTTATTTTAATTATGCAATAGACATTAGGGCCATGTAGTCATAATTTAAATTCCGTACAATAAAAGGGTAAAAGCGTATTTTCTGGTTTATTTACTCATAATAGCTGGCCTATCATAGGGAACCCGAAAGGGGCGTCGTAAGGGAACTAACACTTCCCTTACACGTAACTAACTCCCTTACCCAACTCTGGTTCTAATGACCAAAGTTGGTTTTTCGAAAACCAACGCCTTTTTTTACTCCTTTTCCGATGTTTCCGGTAAAAACATCGGTGGCGACTCCATAGAACCCTTAAAAAACTAGTTCTTGGTTTAGCCCGGTTGTCGGACAATCCAAGAACGGTCTTTTGAAAACCTCGCCCCTAGGTTCAGCCCGATTATCGGACAACCTAATGGCATTGTAACCACCAATAAAAATGCGAAAATTGGAAAGTCGGAACCATCGCGTCGCTCCGACCGCCCTCGTTTTGATGGCGGCGACATCCTTGAATAGTTCTCATTTCCACTATGTTATTGCATGCATCTTTGTCTAAATATAATATCGAGTTATAGTCAGTACCTCCTATTGAGTTGTGATTGACACCAATATTTCTTCCCGAGTTTAGATCAACACTTGTGTTTCCTTTTGCCATGATTTGTGAAGCTTCTCTAGTTTCCACATTTTTCGTGAGTAGATTGGTCATCTTTTTCACCTTTTTCTTAGCTCAACATTCTTTAGCAAAATGCCTGAACTTCCCACAATTGTAACATTTTTCTGAGTTACAATCATTCTCATAGTGATCATATTTGTCGCACTTGTATCACTCGACATTGTAACTCTTTGAGTGACCTCATCTCTGAACTTCCATAATCAATTATATTACCATTATAATCAATTATGACAGAGAGACAAATATTTTTCCATTTCTGATGCATCATAATTGATTATAATAGTGAAAAATTTCATGTTACGAAATTTTATCACACTTGTGCTTTGGAGGCTTATGCATAATACCACTTCATCAACTTGTACCTCCATGTCCAGTATTTTAAGACTTTATCTAGTCCTCATGCTTCATCTTGGGCTTGCTTAAATCATCATCTTTTTTCAGAATGTATATCTAGTCTTCAGACTTTATCTTGGGGTTGCTTGAGTCTTGAATGTTGTTGACTTGAATCATCATCAAAATCATCTCTTGGAAATGTAGGGACATGTTTCACATTTCCATCAATCTCCCCCTCAATGTTTTCACCTCATAAAACTATTTTTGTGAAAGAGTCAAGGAAAACAGATGTGAAACCAATTTAAAAAACTTCAAGAAAATCATTTAGACCTTTTCAAAGAAAACCAACATGTTTTTATTGCATGAAATTAGGTCATACATCAAATAGATGTTACATAAAGCATTTTGGTGTATCTAATGGAAAATATGAATGGTGCCTAAAGGGTCAAAGCATTTACACATGTCTAGATGATAAAATTCTCGCAAAATAATTTTCTACTGTGATAATTGATTATGTTGACTTCTGGAGCATGATTTCTTGTTGTCATAATTGATTATGTTATTTCTGTATGTACTGTGATAATCGATTATGCTGTCTTCCAGAGTGTGAATTCTTGTTGTGATAATCTATTATGTTCTTTTTCGTTATGCTGTGATAATCTATTATGTTCTTTTTCGTTATGCTGTGATAATCGATTATGTTGTCTTCTAGAGTGAAATTTCTTGCTATCATAATTGATTATATTGATTCTGAAGGTGATGTGATAATCGATTATGATAGAAAATGTTTGAAAATTTGAAATTTGAAAGTTTGAATTTTGAAAATCTGAATTTATAAGAATTTGAAATTATTAAAGTTTGGAATTTGAAAGTTTGAATTTTGAAAATCTGAATTTATGAAAATTTGAAATTATTAAAGTTTGAAATTTGAAAGTTTGAGATTTTTTAAATTTGAAATTTTGTAGTTTGAGATTTTGAAATTTGAAATTTTTGCAGTTTGAGTCTTTTTTTTTCAATTTGAAATTTTGCAGTTTGAAATTTTTGAATTTGAATTTGAAATTTGGTATTATAAATTTGAATGTGAGGCAGACCACTCAGTCTTTTACCGTGACTCAAGTGCTAAATGTGTCTATTTGATAGTGTATGTTGATGACATTGTTCTTACAGGTAGTGACCACCATGGCATCTCCTAGATGAAACAACACCTTTGCCACCATTTTCAAACCAAAAATCTTAGCAAACTCAGATATTTCTTAGGTATTGAGGTGACACAATCTAGCGATGACATTGTTATATCTCAAAGAAAGTATGCTTTGGATATTTTGGAGGAAACTAGGTTAATGAGTTCAAAGCCTATTGACACACCCATGGATCCTAATACCAAACTCCTGCAAAATCAGGGGGAGCCTATGTCAGACCCTAAGCAGTATAGAAAATTGGTTGAAAAATTAAATTACCTTATAGTAACTCGTCCTGACATTTCCTTTGCAGTTAGTGTGGTGAGTCAATTCCTCAATTCTCCATGTCAAGATCATTGGAATGTAGTCATCCATATATTAAAGTACATAAAAGGGTCTCCTGGAAAAGGTTTGTTGTTTGGTTCCAATAACCATATAAGAGTTGTTTGTTATTCAGATGTTGATTGGGTAGGATCTCCATATGATAGAATATCTACATCTGGATATTGTGTCTCCATTGGTGGTAATTTGATCTCGTAAAAAATTAAGAAATAAATTGTTGTGGCAAGATCCAGTGCAGAAGCAGAATATAAAGCTATGGCCTCAGCTGCCTATGAACTTGTTTGGCTCAAGAAATTGCTTACAGAGTTACAATTTGGAGATGTCACTCAAATGACACTTGTGTGTGACAATCAGGCTGCTCTTCATATTAGCTTTAATCCTGTCTTTCATGAGAGGACCAAACATATTGAGATTGATTGTCATTTCATTCGAGAAAAAATTATGTCTGGAGACATCAAGACTGAGTTTGTTAACTCAAGTGATCAGTTAGCAGATATTTTTACTAAGTCTCTATGGGGGCCTAGAATTGATTATATTTGTATCAAGCTTATCTTCTGTTTATTCAGTTTACTTTCAGTTACTCTTTTAGTTGTACATCTCTCTATTATAAATAGATTACCCTATGTGTGGTTTATACACAAGGGAGATTAACCCTATACAGTTTTTCCCTATATTCAACAATCCACATAAAGAGCATTAAATAGTATACTAACTTCACTCTTCTTCACGTAAAGAGCATATTCGTATAGGGTCTTCTTCAACCTCAACACTTTCTTCTCTTCTCCACCTTTCATGTATTTAAGTGGTTATTTAACATAGACTTTTTCTTCAAGTAACCCATTCAAAAATACCAATTTGACATCCATTTGTAAGATCTTTTTCTTCTTCAAGTACACCATTCAAAAATGCCAACTTGACATTCATTTGTAAGACTGGTCATTTGAATTCAGCTTGCACTACTAAGACTTCTTTTTCTATTTTTATTAGCCTTATGAAATTCTTATTAAAATTGTATTAGGCTTTAATTTTTCTATTATTGTAAAATTAGGACTAAAAAGGGCACACACTCATCTTGGACTAGCCATCATGGACCACACCACACCATAAGTGAGCCATCAAGACCTTGGGCGAGCCATATAAAGGCTAGAAGCACTCCTCATATTTGAAGAGGCAAGGTTCAACACTTGGTTGCAACATTAGAGAGGTTTCACATAAATAAACATTTGAAGCAAGCCAAATTTAAAGGAGATGGGACTTGAAGGTGTGACCGTTGAAGAAGAGATGATAAGGATCAAGTCTTGGCTACCACAAAAAGAAATATGTCATTTTTCATTCTCAAATTCAGCCAAGCACTCAAAACACTCAAGGAGGTCCAAGTTTCAACTCTTGCAACATTTTAGAGCCTTTTTGTATTTAAACAATTAAATGTAATTAAAAGTGGGCAAGATGGAACTTGAAACTAGGAACAAGCTCAAATTTGGTGAATAGCTTGGAGAAACAAATTTAGTCTCACATCTCCTAGGTGAGTGAGTGAATGAGAGGGGAGCAACTATATATATGACCCCTCGTGTAGCTTTTTTAACACATTTGAATGAAATCAAGTTTAGTGTGTGGAACTTGCACTATTGTTTGTAGCCCAAAATTGCTTTCTCTCAAGTATTAGTTTGGGAGTTCTTTTTCCTATTCTCCTAACCAAGGAGTCTTCCTTGGAGAAGTTAGTGTCAAGTTTCTTGAGAAACTTGAGAAAGAATTTTGATAAAACATTAGGTGTTCATGGGTGTTCAAGGGCTTTATGACAATTGTACTTCATAAAGGTTGTCTATGTATACTCACCACCTCTATCAAATTGGATCAACTTGATGTGTTTGCTAGTTGTTCTCTCTACCATCACTCCGAACCACTTAAACACCTCAGATTTATCTCTTAGAAAATAAACTGATGTGTTACATGAGAAATCATCAACAAAAGCAATAAAATATCTTTTAGCACTAAATGATTTGGGGGTAATCGGTTCACATATATTGATATGAATCAACTCAAGTCATTCCTTTGATTAGTATTCAGCCTTTCTTTGATACGAGGTTTTCACATGTTTGTCAAGCATACATCTTTCACAAAATTTTTTGAGGTAGTCCATGTTCAATAGTCTGATCACCATATTGTTCTTAGTCAACTTGTTCAGACCACCATAGTGTAGGTGGCCAAATTAGAATTTGTACATCAAGTTTCATTTATTTTTCCCGAATACTTTTCAAATATAATTTGTACATCCGATTTCTTCACATTTCAACTCGGGTAATCAATCTTCCGAGCTTATCCTTCAAGTGTAGTATTCAGTCTTTCATGAATACTGAGTAGTCTTTCTTCATAAGTTGACCCATACTCAAAATGTTACTCTTGAGATTTGAAATGTAATACACATATTTGATTGACCCAACTAGGTCATCCCTTTGTAGGTAATGAATCGTACCTTGACCTTTGACTTTAACCTTTGAAGCATTTCCAAAAGACACATATTCAACCTCAACTTTATTTAATTCCTTGAATAGTGCTCATTTCCACTATGTGATTGCATGCATATGTGTATAAATATCATATCGAGTTATAGTCAGTACCTCCTATTGAGTTGTGATTGACACCAATATTTCTTCCCGAGTTTAGATCAACACTTGTGTTTCCTTTTGCCATGATTTGTGAAGCTTCTCTAGTTTCCACATTTTTCATGAGTAGATTGGTCATCTTTTTCACCTTTTTCTTAGCTCAACATTCTTTAGCAAAATGCCTGAACTTCCCACAATTGTAACATTTTTCTGAGTTATAATCATTCTCATAGTGATCATATTTGTCGCACTTGTATCACTCGACATTGTAACTCTTTGACTATGACCTCATCTCTGATCACTTTCTCTACAACGCCAATATTATTAGTTTTGGTGTATTTTCTCCTCACTATATGATTCTTGACCACAACCTCTACCACCTTGCTCGTTGCCTCAACCTCCTCATCCTCTTTCTACACCTCGAAGAGTAAAGTGTCTTAATTTGCTTTTCAGTTACCAGAAAACCATATTTGATGCATGTTTCGATTGTTTGATTCTAAAGCTCATGCAGGAGTTGAAAATGGATAAAATTAGATTGCTTATCAAGAGCTTTTTCAGTCAAATTTATTAAATACAATTTAAATGTAAAATTACAGACTTTCAATTATTAAGTCATCATATTCATTAATGACATGCCACCATCACTGTATATTTCTATTTTATATTATATTATATATATATATATATATATATATATATATATATATATATATATATATATTTTGTATATAATTCCCCAATCAAGGAGGGTATGATTATTTTTAGCTGCAATATTGATCTAAAACGAAAACTTCCGCGAAATAGATGCACAAGATATTTGACTTGATCACAATCACTACCACAACAATGTCCTTCCTCCATCTGATCTACTTTTTCCTTGCTTTAATATCTCATCTACTCATTTGCAGGGTCTTCTGTGACTTTTGGAGAGTACAACTTGAATTGGCTGGAATTTGGCGGAGTTCGGAAACAAATGGAAGATTGAATGGAGCGCCTATAAATGCACGCAGTAGAAGTAGTTTTTCAAATAAACTTAAATTTCAATTAAAGTGTGTTAATTTTGCGAGTATTTAATTATAAAAGTGAAAGGTTAAAAGTTAGTGGTTATTTGTATTTTGAGTGTAAACCATTGAAAGAATTCAAGACTTAGAGGTAAAAGGTCAGATTCCAGTCTACGAATTATCAATTGTATATGAGTGAAAGATATATATAACATAGAAGAAACGTTACGAGTTTTGAGTGTGATAAAGTGATGGTGTGTATAACCAAGTGTGCCCTCATCCGATTAACGAAGACAACTATGATAATTGGATTCTCGAGACTGTTCTTGATTCCTAAGATAATTAGGAGGCCAGTGAAAATGATTTTGAAGAATCATTAAGCATCATAGGTTACTCGGTAATCCAAAATATGACTTTGAAAGAGACACATTTAAAGGTTAAGATAACTTTGTAGATGTTGTAGTCAGCTATTAATGAGTCTAACTTTGAAAAATAACAAATGCTTTAACCTCAAAAAAAGCACAGGAAATTATGGAAAAGGTATATAGAAGAGTTGGTTCTCTAGAGGTGCACAAGCAATGGAAGAAGAAAAAGAAGGAGACATTTGAGCAAACACTCCAACTCAAGGTGTCTATTAAAGACGGAGGTTACAAAATATTAAGTTCATAACAAAAAGACACATTTTCCATACAATGGGTGCCTCCTTTGTCACAACATGTGATTATAACCTTTATACACATGACTCTTTCAATATTATATATCTCACAATTGCAAATAATCTTTATTATTACAAATAACCTTTTTTATGATAGTTAAAAAGTATATAACAATAATTTTGTAATCATCATTATTATAGTTTTCATTAAAATTTAATAAATTAACAACAATTTTATTATTATAAGTTATCTGTACCTAAAAGTTATCACCATCATCGTATGTAAATATCCTTGATTTATTTTGTCGCAATAAATCTAGAACTTCCACTACAAGTTGAGTAGTAAACCTAAAAATTTCACTAGAGCAAACAACAAACCTACAAGTTGAGTACCAAACCTTAAAGCTTCCCCCAACAAATTTACAAATTTTCACTACTCCCTCGTTATTGTCCGCCACAACAAATCTACAAGCTTTTATAACTTCCTTGTTACTTCCCTTCTCACTTAACCTCAACACAACCAACAAAACATTGTCCTCTAACTTTGGCTCAACAAAACATTGTCCTTAAGTGTTATTCTCCCTTGTGGGGTAACTTTGAGTGCATTGGCAACATTCACGGTGGAGAGAAATACTTTGAGAAGGAGAGAAAGAGAGAGAGGAAGAAGAGAATTACAATGATCAAAGGGAGAATAAAAGAATTGCAATAGAGGGAAAAAAAGAGAGAAGAAAAGAAAAATCGGGGCGCATAAATAAAATGGGCGAAGTTGAATTATTTAACGAGACATGAAAGATGACGAAAGAACTATAGTTGTATGTAACAAATAATAACAGTTATTAAATCGTTAAAATATTAGACATACAACAATAATTATAAAAGAACCATCATTAAAAAATTAATATTTTATACATATGATGACATTTCATTGGAGTAATAATAAAATCATCATTAAAATTTTTAAAATTTGTTAGAAATGTAGGCTGAGATCAAGAGGGGGGGTGAATTGATCTTTGAAAGATTTTCACAATTAACAGATTATCAATTTCAAAGATTAAGAAATCTGATCAATTCTTGAATCACACAACAGCAAGCAATCAAAAATAAATGCAATCACAAAATTAAAGAAGAGAAAGGTTTAGAAAGATATCACCAAGTTTTATACTGGTTCACCCAATCCCAGGGCTACGTTCAGTCTCCAGCCAAATTCCAGCTGGGTTCCACTAGATTGAATGTTTTACAGATTACAACGTTAACCTCACACTCAATCTACCACAAGAACCACAATTCCAGTTTCTGCACCTAACCTTTCACCAAGAACCAAAATCCAGTTCTTGAACTACCCTGCACCCAAATTCCAGCTACAGAAACCAGTGCCCACAATTCCAGGCACTCACAATATGGTAAAAGAAATTAAAGAAACAAACAGAAGAAACTAAGAACGCTCAAACCAGTTTTATGCAGTTCTGCAATATGTGTTTCTTCTTCAAAAGAATGCAATTTTGCCTCAAGAAAGAACTTTGATGGACTTCACAAAAACAAGCGTGATTCTCTCTTGAAAGTAGCGTTTTTGATTGCTTGATTGATTGCTAAAAGATGTATATTAGATGTATTTGAAAAAGGTTAAACATTTCTGTTTATATAGAAGATTTTCAAAACTGCTGGTTTAATTAATCTGTTAAAATAATCTTTTAATCTGTTAAAAGTCTTGTTTTAATCTGTTAAAACTTCTTTTAATCCATTAAACCATTCTTGATTATTTTCCAGATTTGTTTTAACTGATACGACAACGTTTATATCAATTAAAACTCTTTACAAAAAAATCTTCCAAACTGTTTTAATCGATTGTTTCGACTTTAAATCAATTAAAATACTGCAAAACATTTTTATAAACTTTTCCAAGTGATTTTAACTGATAAAGATACGTTTTAATCGATTGAAACGTTTAGTACAAATTTTCCAAGTTGTTTTAATCGATTGAAACGAGGTTTTAATCGATTAAAATAATTCTAATCGGTCATAACTTAGTTCTGATCGATCATATCTGGTTTTGATCGGTCATAATGTCATTCTGATCGGTCATCTGATATACCAAGTGGTTTTAATCGATTATTTCGAAGTTATATCAGTTGAAAACCTGTTATAGAAGTGTGAAGAACATTTTAGTTGATAAACCTCATATACTATCAGTTAAAATAGTTGATTAAAAAAACCTTTTGTCAAAATGCTTTGTTTTTAATCGTTAAAACATTTTTTTTAGAGGCAATTGCAAAATCTTTTAAGTGAAGAAACCTCATGCAGCAGAAAGATAAAATGGTTATACCTAAGCAGAGCTGTAGATACACTAATCCACTTCTCTTTTATCCAAGTGACCTTTGACTGCCACAAAGTTGCCCTACACTTCATTTTTTACTTCATCAAATCAACAAGATCTTTGCCAAAGTAATTCAATAAGATCTTCATTACTTTCAGTCTCCCCCTATTTGATGAAGACAAACACCACTTTGAATAATAACTCTGCAAAAGAAGTCACTTGATAAAATAGATTAGTGAGTGATCAAAAAATAATCATTTCTCCCCCTAAATTGCAGTTCCCCTTATTCTCCCCCTAAATTGATAAAAAATAAAGCAAGCAATTATTTCTCCCCCTTTTGACTTCATCAAAAATAAGGATCAGAGAAAAAAAAAATATGCATGAAATGTATCAAGTTTTACATTTTTGAAATAGAAGGAAAAAATTTGGAAATGATATATTACTCATGTAAAGACCAATCAAAGTTGATTCAAACTTATCTTCATTAACACGTTTGTAATGAATACAATTAACACGTGTAAAGATAAGGGAATCATGCTTTAGTAGCATGTTACAAGAACAACCATTAACTAAAGCCTTTAATTTTTCTTCCCAGAGTAAAAATCGATTAAAAACAGGACAAAATCGATTAAAAGGTTCTTGTTAATGTTTTTAATTGATTGAAATTATGTTTTAATCGATTAAAACAGTGATGAATTTTGAAAGTTTAGAACATAAGTTCATTTAATCGATTAATTTGACATTTAATCGATTAAAACAGTAATGAAGAATGTTGTATAAGTGCTTTTAATCGATTTAAAGTTTGTTTGTATCGATTAAAACAACCAGATTTGAAAACTAAATAATATTTGATGCATCTATCATGCCTAATTCAGTGAAAATTTTGTAAAACCGATCACGAGCAAGAGGTTTTGTAAAAATATCTGCTAGTTGTTTTTCAGTTTCTATAAAGAAAATTTCACAATCACCTTTCAAAACATGATCTCTAATGAAATGATGTCTAATTTCTATATGTTTTGTCCTAGAATGTTGAATTGGGTTTTTAGTTAACATAATAACACTAGTATTATCACATAAGAGAGGAATTTTTTTGAGAATTAAACCATAATCCTCAAGTTGTTGTTTGATCCAAAGAGATTGAGCACAACAACTTCCAGCTACAATGTACTCAGCTTCAGCTATTGAAAGTGCAACACATGATTGTTTTTTACGGTGCCATGAAATTAGACTGCTTCCAAGAAGATGACAGGTGCCACTGGTACTTTTCCTGTCAAGCCTACAACCTGCAAAATCTGAGTCAGAGTATCCAATTAAATTTAGTTTGGACTCACCAGGATACCATAACCCAACATTTAAAGTTCCTTTGAGATATTTAAGGATTCTTTTGCAGCAGTAAGATGTGATTCTTTTGGTGCAGATTGAAACCTGGCACACATACAAACACTAAACATAATGTCAGGTCTACTTGCTGTTAGATAAAGTAAAGAACCAATAAGCCCTCTATATTTGGTTTCATCAACAGATTTTCCTTTTTCATCAGAATCAAGATAGCAATTTGTGGACATTGGTGTTGATGCTTCTTTGCAATGTTCCATTTCAAATTTCTTTAAAAGTTTTGTGCAGTATTTAGATTGATGAAGAAAACTTCCTTCTTGAAGTTGTTTAACTTGTAATCCAAGAAAGTAGTTGAGTTCCCCCATCATAGACATCTCAAATTCTCCCTGCATATCCTTGATAAATTCTTTACATAAAGACTCATTAGTGGCTCCAAATATGATGTCATTAACATATACTTGAACTAGAATTACATCATTATTCAATTTTTTTAAGAATAAAGTTTTATCAACCAAACCTCTTTGATAGCCCTTTGAAATGAGAAAATTACTTAACCTTTCATACCATTGTCTTGGGGCTTGTTTGAGACCATACAAAGCTTTCTTTAATATATAAACATATTCTGGATGAATATGATCTTCAAAACCAGGTGGTTGTGTAACAAAAACTTCTTCATTCAAATAACCATTCAAGAAAGCACTTTTGACATCCATTTGAAATAACCTGAAACTTTTCATTGAAGCATAAGCAAGTAAAAGTCTAACAGCCTCTAGTCTAGCAACAGGAGCATATGTTTCATCAAAATCAATTCCTTCTTGCTGATTATACCCCTTAGCAACTAATATGGCCTTGTTCCCAGTAATTATACCCTTTTCATCCATTTTATTCCTAAAAACCCATTTTGTTCCTACAATATTTGCATTATCTGGTTTTGGAATTAATTCACATACTTCATTTCTTGTAAATTGATTTAATTCATCATGCATAGCATTAATCCAGTTATTATCCTTTAATGCATCAGATATGGTTTTTGGTTCAATTTGTGATACAAATGTCATGTGATTGCAAAATTTATTTAAAGATCTTCTAGTGGAAACTCCCTGGTTTATTTCACCAATGATGTTGTCTATTGAAAGATTTCTTGGAGTTTTCCATTCTTTAGGTAGCTGCTCTTCAAATTCTTCAATATATTCAACTCTGTTTTTGAGAAACTGTTGATTACGGCGATTTAAGCTGATACATTTTATCGGTTAAAACATTATCTTCTGTACTATACTCGAAATATTCTGCATACTTGGGTTAGTTTCATCAAATACAACATGGACAGATTCTTCTACAGTATTTAGCCTTTTGTTAAAGATTCTATAAGCATGGCTATTCAATGAATATCCCAAGAAGATACCTTCATCTGATTTGGAATCAAACTTTCCAAGGCTTTCCTTTCCATTGTTTAGAACAAAAACCTTACTTCCAAAAACTCTAAAATAGTTTATGTTAGGCTTTTTACCTTTGAATAATTCATAGGGGGTTTTCTTAAGAAAAGGTCTAATTAACACACGGTTTAATACATGGCAAGCAGTACTCACGACATCAGCCCAAAAATATTTTGGTAATGCTTTCTCATTAAGCATTGTCCTAGCTAACTCTTCAAGAGAACGATTTTTCCTTTCAACTACACCATTCTGTTGAGGAGTTCTAGGAGCAGAAAAATTATGCTTAATACCATGTTTATCACAAAATTTATTGAAATTCTCGTTTGAAAATTCTCCCCCATGATCACTTTGAATACAAGAGATGAAATAGCCTTTTTCATTTTGAATTTGTTTCACAAATTTCTTAAACAAATGGAAAGTATCAGATTTGAGTTTTAAAAATAATGTCCAGGTAAATCTTGAGTAATCATCTACTATAACCAATGCATATAGATTTCCTCCTAAACTCATAGTTCTAGAAGGACCAAAGAGATCCATGTGCAAAAGTTCAAGAGGTCTAGAAGTTGAAACAATATTTTTCTGTGAAAAAGAATTCCTTACTTGTTTCCCCTTTTGACATGCATCACATACTTTGTCTTTCACAAACTTATGTTTAGGCAAGCCAACAACAAGATCTTTAGAAATAAGTTTATTAAGATGATTCATATGAATATGAGCTAACCTCTTATACCACAACCAAGAATCATTCTCTTTAGAGATTAAGCAACACTTTTTAGCAGAATTAGTATCTAACATGTAAATATTATTGATCTTCTTACCAGTAATCAGTACCTGTTCTGAATCTGATTTGATTATTTGACATTGATTTTGACCAAAGACAACTTTGTGTCCTTTATCACAAAGCTGGCTAATACTAATCAAATTATGTTTTAAACCCTCAACATATAATACATTGTTAATAATACCTGATTCTGTGCATTTGATGTCACCTATTCCAAGGATTCTTCCTTTGTTATTATCCCCATAGACAACAATTCCACCATTCTTTAGTTTTAAGTTGTAAAATTTTGTAATATCACCTGTCATGTGTTTAGAACAACCACTGTCAAGGTACCAGAGATCTTCAGTTTGTTTTGCCTGAAAGAGAAATTAGTATAGTTGCAGTGCAGAATGATACAGAGTTGAAATACACAGTTAATTCTGCACTGGAAGTAACATTTTAATCGATTAATTTGATATTCAATCGATTAATCAAGTTCTTGAAAAAAATATATCAGAATAATAATTGATTTAAACGAGGAATAATCGGTTAAATTTATTCTTTTAATGATTTTAACTGATATAAATCCATTTTAATCGATTAAAACAACTAAAGTAGATTCCAGAGAACATTTTAATCAATTAACTCGTATTTCAATCGATTAAATCTGTACGGAAAGCTTTTCTGGTATTCTCTGTAAGTGATTTAAACCGATTAAAATAGTTTTATATCAATTAAAACATTTAGTTAATCAAACCAGAACCAATTCAGCTGTATTGAATACCAAGGGACTTCCAGATTTGGTTCCTGCAAAACAGATTTGACATATTTCTGGTACCCCTTTTTAATTACTGGGTCCAATCATGTTATTTGAAATGAATTTTTGGGTATCCACTTCATTCTACCTTTAGGAATAACATATTTCTTAATTCTACAATACTTCACAGAATGCCCTTTT
The DNA here is from genome assembly GCA_963425845.1 of Sphenostylis stenocarpa. Taxonomy (NCBI): domain Eukaryota; kingdom Viridiplantae; phylum Streptophyta; class Magnoliopsida; order Fabales; family Fabaceae; genus Sphenostylis; species Sphenostylis stenocarpa. Next base: position 44,249,554 of record OY731403.1, read on the forward strand.
TTCATGCAGTAAAAACATCTAATAAATGGAGATGACATAGATTTATTATATGCAAAATAGTTTTTAAATGCTCTAATTTTCTTTCCAATAGAAGGTGTAAAACCTATTCCACCACGATCAATAACTAATTTTTGAGAATCAAGTATCATATCAAGACTATTTTTTCCTTGTGCAAGTTTAGATGCAGTTTTTATTAAATATGTTAATTTCTCTTGTAACTCAGGACAATTTTTGCAATCTTTAACATTACACATGCAATCAGAGTTATTACTTATTTCCAAATTCTCATTCTTGATTTCTTCATCAACTATTTTCTTTTCAAGAATAGTGATCTTGTTTTCTAATAACCTATTCATACTTTTTAATCTTTTATTTTCAATTTCTAATCTTTTAGCTATTGCATGCATTTCATAAAAAGCATCTTGTAATGAACTATAATTCATAGTAGTTGTTGAGTCAACACTTACACTGGTTATTGGCGAATCCGAGTTGACCATTAAGCATATCTCAGTTGTTTCTTCATAGGTCATTTCAAGGATCTTCCACATTTGTTCAGCAGTTTGACAATGTGCTATCCTGAAAAAATCATTTCTGTTAAGTGCGAGATATGATGATATTTTTGGCAATACAATCATCTTGGATTAATTTCTTTTCACAATCATTTAAGCTAGACCAATCTTTGTTAGAAACATCAGTTTTTTGTTCAATGATATTCCACACATTTATACCAACAGATTCAATAAAGATCTTCATCCTAATCTTCCAAAATGGATAATCTGTTCCACAAAACAGTGGAGGTCTATCAATACAAGCACCCTCAGAAAATTTGTTTCCAGCCATGGATCGAAAAACTTGAATAATTCTCAAGAACCTTGCTCTGATACCAATTGTTAGAAATGTAGGCTGAGATCAAGAGGGGGGTGAATTGATCTTTGAAAGATTTTTGCAATTAACAGATTATCAATTTCAAAGATTAAGAAATCTGATCAATTCTTGAATCACACACAACAAGCAATCAAAAATAAATGCAATCACAAAATTAAAAAAGAGAAAGGATTAGAAAGATATCACCAAGTTTTATACTGGTTCACCCAATCCTAGGACTACGTCCAGTCTCCAGCCAAATTCCAGCTGGGTTCCACTAGATTGAATGTTTTACAGATTACAACCTTAACCTCACACTCAATCTACCACAAGAACCACAATTTCAGTTCCTGCACCTAATCTTTCACCAAGAACCAAAATCCAGTTCTTGAACTACCCTGCAGCCAAATTCCAGCTACAGAAACCAGTGCCCACAATTCTAGGCACTCACAATATGGTAAAAGAAATTAAAGAAACAAACAGAAGAAACTAAGAACGCTCAAACCAGTTTTAAGCAGTTCTGCAATATGTGTTTCTTCTTCAAAAGAATGCAATTTTGCCTCAAGAAAGAACTTTGATGGACTTCACAAAAATAAGCGTGATTCTCTCTTGAAAGTAGCGGTTTTGATTGCTTGATTGATTGCTAAAAGATGTATATTAGATGTATTTGAAAAAGGTTAAACAATTATGTTTATATAGAAGATTTTCAAAACTGCTGGTTTAATTAATCTGTTAAAATAATCTTTTAATCTGTTAAAAGTCTTGTTTTAATCTGTTAAAACTTCTTTTAATCCATTAAACCGTTCTTGATTATTTTTCAGATTTGTTTTAACTGATACGACAACGTTTATATCAATTAAAACTCTTTACAAAAAAATCTTCCAAACTGTTTTAATCGATTGTTTCGACTTTAAATCGATTAAATACTGCAAAACATTTTTATAAACTTTTCCAAGTGATTTTAACTGATAAAGATACGTTTTAATCGATTGAAACGTTTAGTACAAATTTTCCAAGTTGTTTTAATCGATTGAAACGAGGTTTTAATCGATTAAAATAATTCTGATCGGTCATAACTTAGTTATGATCGATCATATCTGGTTCTGATCGGTCATCTGATATACCAAGTGGTTTTAATCGATTATTTCGAAGTTATATCAGTTGAAAACCTGTTATAGAAGTGTGAAGAACATTTTAGTTGATAAACCTCATATACTATCAGTTAAAATAGTTGATTAAAAAAACCTTTTGTCAAAATGCTTTGTTTTTAATCGTTAAAACATTTTTTTTATAGGCAATTGCAAAATCTTTTAAGTGAAGAAACCTCATGCAGCAGAAAGATAAAATGGTTATACCTAAGCAGAGTTGTAAATACACTAATCCACTTCTCTTTTATCCAAGTGACCTTTGACTCGCCACAAAGTTGCCTTACACTTCATTTTTTACTTCATCAAATCAACAAGATCTTTGCCAAAGTAATTCAATAAGATCTTCATTACTTTCAAAGTTGTCATCTTATTTAACCACATCTTACTTATAACCTTCAAAGAGTATCATATTTTATTTTATTTATATTATTTTCTTTTTTATAATTTATGGAGTTTGGCAATTTGAGACAATAGCACTAGTACAAAATGAGACTTTTAAGTCGGTTATTTTGGTCTTTTTATGTCAAAAACAAGTTCAATGTTAATACGGTAGACATAAATTTACGTCACATATGGGGTATACCCCGATGTAATTTATGTTGGATATGGGATATAACTGACATAAATTTACGTCGGGTATGCCACTGGTCCGACGTAAATTTTGTCTTTTTTTTGTCTTATAGTGAGTCCAAATTTCAATAGATAATAATTTATAAATACAATAATACAATATAATACAAAGACTAAACTACTTAAAAGGTAAGGTAAACATTATAAAACTAAACTAACATAAAGTCTAGCCTAATACAAAAACTACCTAAATGTTAAACTTCATAATACAATACAAACAATAACCTACAAAATAAGTAATAGAAATGTTGAACAAAAAATCTTGTTGCTCATTGTTCTCTAATTTGTGTAATATCATGTTTTGAAAGTAGAGATGGATGGATCTTGAAATACCTGAAACATTAATTTGACTCTTGTTAACATGCAATACACATAAAAGTAAATTAACCTAACAAATGTTGAAAGTAATTACCTCCGTCCAAGAATCAGTTATACTTGCACAAACTCTTGTTTATTCATGTGCTTAGGAGCATATTTTGGAAACATTGTTAAAGCAAATCTTCTTCGGGGATTTGCCCCCTCTTCTTCACTTTTTTCCCTTCGTTTTCATATGTTGTGCGTTCAAATCCAACATTGGAGTCAAAACTTATCATGTTTCGAACATTTTCCTTTTTCTTTTCATCATAAAACTCTAAACTCCCTATATACTATAATATGCAAATTACAACAACAAAAAACGTAGGATTCAAATGCATAAATGAATAATCACAAACTAGAATAGTTCAATTTCAATAATAATCCAGTGGAGACGTTCAATTTCAACATAAAAGAGGACATGAGACACATAGAAACACCAACCACCAGAAATGGGACAGAATTAAAGTGTTTTCGTCACTCACTATGGTCAAAATGTACCTTGAAAGGAGCTAGTTTGGTTGTTGTCGCCATCGTCACTCGAAAACCCTCACATGCGGTAGGAAAAAACAAGCTTTAGGGTGATTAAAACGTGGCTTTTACGTTGGACCCAGTGGCGGATCTTGACCATTAATCTTGGAGGGGCCAAATAATATATTATTAATAAATAATAAATAAATATAAAATGAAGTAAGAAGATGAAAAGGTAAAATGATAAAATTGTACATATATACTTAAATATATTAAATGATCATTAAGTTTGAGGGGGACAAAATCATAAATTATATGAGAGTTACAAAGCGAGGAGGGACTGAGAGGATAAAATTGTAAATATACAAGTAAATATATTAAATGTTCATTAAGTTTGGGGGGCTAAAATTATAAATTACATAGGAGTTACAAAACTTTTGGGGGGGGGGGCACGGGCCCCCTCAACTCCCAAGAAGATCTGCCACTGGACCTCATAGGGACCGACATAAAAGCCGCTTTTTACGTCATTTAGGAGTCACCCGACATAAAAAGTAGCTTTTACGTCCGCCTCTGAGAGATTCAACGTTAAAAAAATGTCCTTTATTTACAAAAATGTCATCACATTGTTTTTAAATCAATTATTTTTTAGTCCAACAAGAATTGGGTGACGTAAAAAACCTATTTTACACTAGTATAGTTATCATATATATATATATATACCTTTAACTTCTCAAAATATATCTAACAACACTACTACAGAATGATCATTCAACGTCGGGTGTGGAAGGCATTTAACGTCGGTTCCAATGACGTTGTTGAATCAGGCGTCGTTGAATGTCAAAGGATTCTACGTCGGTTCAGAATACCCGACGTTGAAAGTGATATATATCTACATCGGTTAACCAAATGTCCGTCGTAGAAATTAGTAAATTCTACGTCGGTTATTGAACTAACCAACGTTTAAAGTTATATATAAAACGTCGGTTAATGCAATAACCGACGTAGAATATCCCTTTTTTTTTAAATGTTGGTCTATTTTAGTGCCACCAACAGTACACGACCTGCTATAATCTCAGTCCAGACAGTATATTTATTTCAGCTAATCACTAATATATAAAATGATAGATATATATGTCAAAATCAGCCAAATTATGTACAAAATACACAAAAAATTATCAATCAATCCTATTCCTAACTACTTGTACAAACTTTTCTGCCCATTTGTTTCTAACCATGTCTATAGTATCCATAGGTAAAGGTTCTATATCTTTAAATGCCTGTAAGAAGTTCACAATAATAGAATGGTAAACCCTAAGCAATAAAAATAAAGGAATTGAATATAATAGCAAATGTCAACTTACCTCATTCCAACTATCCTGAATGCTACCAAAAATGATGAGCCACATCCAATACATTACATAGTAGCCGCACTCGTATCCTCCATTTTGTTTGTTACACTAAAAATGACTAAATATGTTAAAAATAACTATTAAATTTGAACATAAATTAATAGATAGTATAATATATATAAAGGCTACTTACTTTGATAAAATTCCAATTTGGAGCTATGCTTTTACTTGTGTGTTTTCCACCTAATGTACTACAAACCTTTAGAGCACTATATATTGAAAAGAAGGGGGTTAGAAATAGAATAATCAAGATGTTTAGACATAATATAAGAACTAATAGCTGCCAGTGGTTTACGTATATACACATGATTAGAATCTATTAAAAAAACTTGTGTAAAACCGGAAGAGGTTGGGATAACTTACGAATGATGGTATGCTCCAAGGTAAATATCTCTTTTAGAATCAGTGATCCAATTCTGCATGTAACTGAGAATTTGATCACGCTTATTCCCAGACTTTTGTATGGATTGAGGCTCGAAGAATCCATACACATGACCAATGCCCTGCTCCACTATCATTTCGTGCATCATCCTAAAATATGCCAATTTAAGTGAACTTATAGCTTATATATTTACTAAAATGAAAAGAGTCATGAAAGATATGAACTTACAATGTCCAAAATTGTAAAACAGCTATATTTAGACATTGATTGCCCATCCCAATCTCCAGGGCATCAGTGTGGGAAATGTATAGGGGGATATTGCTAGAAGCCATCCCAAATAATGTACAATCTCATGGAACTTGGAATGACTGCATATACAATTGTGGGGAAAGAGACAAGAGATCAAAAATTGGATTTGGAGAAGTCTCCACAACTGGTGTCTTCTCCTTAGATCCAGAAGGAGTGGTAATAGCTTTACCCAAGTCTTTTGGCTGCTGAACATCCTACATATTTTATAAAATATAATCATAAACAATAAATCAATTTTTTTATGTGTTAGATGTATTATAACCATACATATACATACCTTTGCCATGATTGACCTAACTAAATGTCGGGGCCAAGTAATGAAGGTCCGAAGGGCTTGGCCCACTGTCTGCACCTCTTCGGTGGGGATAGGGACACTAGCCTCGGCGTCAACCACCTTTTCAACCACTACTTTGACCAAGTTAGGATCCAAAGGCACATTGTGGATGGTTGAAGCCCCTTCATGAACTGATCCATGGGCCACTAGTCTTAGACCTTCATCTACCTCAACCCACAAGCCATATCGATCATCCTTTGTGGATTCATGATGAATAGATGCCACCTCAGGTGTGACCTCGATAGTGGCTTCAGCACAACTGCCCTTTGTGCTAACTCTTGGACCTACAAATACAGTAAATTCCAATAAGGACTAAGATTTTAGAAACACAAGTCAAGTACCAATTTGTGGTTGAAAATGCACCCGATAGAGGACGAGCATCGGCAAATGAAGTACCCATGGAGGTCATACGCAGGAACTGCTCCTGCACACGTGTAGTGATGGTCTCCTCAAGTCGTGCACTGATGGCAGGAGTCAACTCTTCCTCCAATTTTGCCCTGATGGCTGGTGTCAATTTCTCTGTGAGAGCCATCTCCAAGGTAGCAATATCTTCTTGGCTCAAGGATGTGGAGGTGCGGATATCCTGTGATGGTGGTCCAAAATACTGTCGGACACCCACACCTTGGCCAACAGCTCGAACACGACCTGGATGTTCTGGTCGTCCAATAGCAGTGGTCAAGATATCCTGACGACCAGAAGGGATGAAAGTTCCCTGTGTACACTGCTCCTCCAAGGCATCCTACATTATAAAAATTAATTTTATTAATGAACATGTTACATATAACTAATTCAAAGTAAATTAACTTCTTTTACTTACAATCCGAGCAGCAATTTCTCGGGCTTCCTGCGATGTCATGTCACCAGAAGGCTTTGTACGAGCCCTCTTCCACTTCCGGTGACGTTTTGGAGGAGATGGTGGAGGAATCTGCTCTTCGCTTAAACCGAGAAGAGGCTAACTCCGACTGTCGAAGTCTCATCTTCTCCTCCATCATCTTCTTTGTCAATAGGTCGTACCCACCACGAGACGAGAAGGTGGGGGCGACATTCTTGCTCTGAATGTCTTTTGCTTTTTGTCTTCTTTCCTGCAACATAATTGAACACAATATTAGATACACAACTCATTATAAAATGTTCAAGTCAATTAAGAAATTAACATTACCTCCCACTACTGAACCAGTCCTACTATGTACAAACTTCTTCCAAGTGTCCTCATCTATGCCATATCTTTGGCAAGGGGTTAATCCCTTCCTAACTTTGTCCTCAGCATACACCCATTTAGTGGTCAATGTGGACTTGAACTGTCTCCACATTTTTGCTATGGCTGTCATTATCTTCCTCCTCACATCCTCAGAATTGACTATATCAAAGTGTTCCTACAGTAGCAAACAAGTTTTAGTTAACCAATTGATAATAATGTATAAACAACTAAATACACATACTTACAAGAAGATCTTTCCATAACAAGTTCTTCACAGTTTCCTCCACATGATCCCAACTAGGATGGAAAATAGATATCTACACAACATAAACAACATAAGTATCAGCAATATATTTGAAATGAAATTCACTTTCAAATAGAATAAATACCTTCTCTCTACCTAGTGTACCCAAGTAGCTACTAAATTGGGTACTAAAGGGACCTGACACCTTCCCAGTCCTAGGATCAACAGACACAGATAACTTCTGGCCAGATATGTGTCTAACGGTCAAGCCTTTCAACCGTGTAGATTGTCGACTCCTCTTACTGGAAAATGTCTTGCCATATGCCTGAGGAGATGGTGGTGGAGATGGTGGAGGAGATGGTGGAGGACATGTCATTTACCTGTAATGAAAAAAACATACAATTATATCAATACACATGCAAAGTCTCCTCAATTACATGTTAAAAAAATAAATAAATAGAAACATAACTTAGATTGTATTAATATTTTCCCATATGCCTTCATCATGGTCAGTGCGAGTAGCATGAACAATGTCCTCTTCCAATTGGGATATAGCAATAGGCAACCGTGGTGAATTTTGAATGTTAACAAAATCATCTAATTCTTCTCCATTCTCATTTGTGACATCAATCATTTTTCCTTTGAGGACAACTGACCACCTACCATTTGATGGATCAGTGACATAAAACACTTGTTTTGCCTGGTATGCCATTATGAAGGGTTCTTCCTTATGACCAATCTTGTTTATATCAATCAAAGTAAATCCCATTTGGTCTCTTTGGACACCAGTATTGCTATCAACCCATTTACATTTAAATAAAGGCACTTTGAATTTAGTATAGTCGACCTCCCAAATCTCCTCAATGACTCCAAAGTAACTAATTGATGCCATGATGGGGTTTTTGTCCTTTGCACTAGAAAAGTGCATAGATGTTGCCTCAATAGATACTCCACTATTCTGGACCGTACTTTTGTCATCTTGTGCCTTCGTATAGAATGAGTATTTGTTAATGTCATACCCTTGCCAAGTTATAACATTATATCTAGGACCATGTGCTAGCCATTTCGAGTGTATCGGAGGCATTGTCACTTGAAAATATTTTGTTTTGAAACCAATTGATAAAGTTGTTGTTATGCTCTTTCATCAACCACCTTTCACCCATTTTGGGGTTTAGGTCCTTTAACATGGCTTTATGCGCATCTATGTAAGGAATAACCTCTTCTGTATTGTTCAAAATATACAAGTGGGCGGTGCTCAACTCTACATGATCTTTTGTTTGAATTCTAATACCACGAGTTCCCTTACCATTTAGCCTATCATCATGACGATTTCTAGGTACACCCACAGTACGACTCTTGCCAAGTAATCTGTACAAAATTCTATGGCTTCTTCGCAATATACCGCTCAACAATTGAAGCTTCAGTCTGTATGGATTTTTAGAATACCCTTTGAAGATCTTCATGTATCGCTCAATTGGGTACATCCACCTCAAATAAATCGGCCCACAAATTCATATCTCCCTCACAACATGAACTATTAAGTGAATCATTATATCAAAGAATGATGGAGGAAAATACATCTCCAATTGACATAGCACAACCGTAGCCTCATTTTCCAACTCATCTAGTGATTTTTCATTGATAACCTTGGCACAAATAGAATTGAAGAAAAAACATAGTCGCATAATGGCATGTCTAACATTCTTAGGCAATATGTTACGTATAGCCACGGGTAACAACTGTTGCATCAAAACGTGACAATCATGGGACTTTAATCCAATTAACTTCAGATCTTTCATGGATACAAGACTCTTAATATTTGAAGAGTATCCTTGTGGCACTTTAATACTTTCAAGACAATGACATAAACTACGTTTCTCCTTCTTTGACAAGGTGTGACATGCTTGGTGGTAGATATGTTCTATTGCCTTCAGGTCTTGGATGTAATTCGGGACGTATTCCCATCTCACAAAGGTCTTGACGTGCTTTGATCCCATCCTTTGACTTTCCTTGAATGTTTAACAATGTGCCAATGAGACTATCACATACATTCTTCTCCACATGCATAACATTAATACAATGTCGTACTTCTAAATGGCTCCAATATGGAAGATCAAAGAAAATTGATCTCTTCTTCCACATGTTCTTGTTAGAAGACCTTTTTTGGGTCTTTCCAAATGTAATGCTTATGTTCTTCACTCGATCGTAAACTTGTAAACCAGTCAATGGTTCTCTCGGCAATTTCATCCTCATGTATGCCATTAAAAGCTTTCTTCGGTCTACGGTATGGATGGTCATGCGGGAGAAATTTTCACGTGCTCGTTATAAAGCTGTCTTCTTTCCATGTTTCAATTGTAGATAACTCGGTCTCTTCTTCACAAATAGGACAAGCATAATGCCCCTTCACACTATACCCACTCAAGTTTCCATAGGCAGGGAAGTCATTAATGGTACAAAATAACATTGCATGCAACTTGAACTTCTACTGCTGATACCCATCAAATGCATCTACTCCTTCCTCCCATAATAATGTTAAGTCTTCTATCAAAGGACTCAAATACACATCTATGTCATTTCCTGGCTGCCTTGGACCTGAAATCATCATACACAACATGACATATTTGCGCTTCATGCATAACCATGGTGGAAGATTGTAAATCATTAATAAAACGGGCCATGAACTATGGTTACTACTTAAATTTCCAAAAGGATTCATCCCATCTGTTGCTAATCCAAGTCTAAGGTTTCTTGCATCACTACCAAAACTTGGAAATTGACGGTCAAAATTCTTCCATTGGGGAGAGTCAGATGGATGTCGCATTTGCCCATCACATGTTTTTCTCTTTGAATGCCAAATTAAATTTTTAGCATCTTCGTGAGCGTACAACCGCCTAAATCTTGGAATTATTGGAAGATACCATAAAACTTTTGCAGGAGGACGTTTTTTACCACTCTCCTGACTACAATCATCACCATCCTTCGCTTTGTAACCTGATACACCACATGTTGGACATTGGTCTAAAGATGAGAATTCTTTCCTGTATAACACACAATCATTAGGGCAAGCATGTATCTTCCTATATTCTCCCATCGGACAAAGTATCTTCTTCGCTTCATACATACGGTTCGGCAAGGTGTTATTGTCTGGGAGCATCTCCTTCAAAAGTTGGAGTAATTCATTAAAACTTGTATCACTCCAACCAAATTTTGCTTTTAGATTGACCAATCTTAACACAGATGACAACTGTGTGAAAGTTGTACATCCGGGATACAAAGGTGTCTCTGAATCGGTCCTCAATGTATCATATATAGATGCATGTGCTTCAATAAAGCTCTCTTGACCCACATCACAAAGCATGTCCTCTATTCGATCTTCGCAGGTTACATCATCCTCAATAGTTTGTGATACTGTTAGAATATCAACCACTTCACCATGCCATGTCCATATGGTGTAATTCTTCATCATCCCATCGCAAATAAGATGTTCCCGCGTTGTGTCCATCTCTTGTACTCTGCCATTTACACAATTAACGCATGGGCAATAGATTTTTCCATTCATTTTGGGAGCATTTTTTTCGGCAAATTTCAAAAAGGAGTCAACTCCATTCTCATACTCTTCTGACATGCGACTTGCATTGACCCAAGTTCGATCCATCTAACTACACAAAAGGGCTTGCCTAGATATTCAAGGTTTATTAGAAAAGGTTTAGCAAAACAATACAAAAAAAACGTCTACATCTGATTTCCCACGTAAAGAATGGGAAAATAAAACGTGTACATCTACATTAGTATATACCAGTTCAAAACCGAAAACAAACTTCCAAAAGCCTAAAGGAACCTAGATCAAATCAAACCATACAAAATCATCCATCATCTTTCCAATGTTCATATGCAGGAAATGCTCTAAATAATCTATATTTATGTTAAATGCATGCTGTAAATCATCCATACAACTTAATCAGCTTAATCTAACCTGATGAGAAGGGGTTTCCTTAGGGAAACGAGGGGTACCACACACACGGCAACAACGGCGGTGCAAAGCCGTGTAAGAGCGCGGCGAGGGGGCGGTGAGGGGGCGGCGTTACCACGTCAAGCAACGAACGACGAAGAAGGAGAGAATTGAGGTAGTAGCGCACGACATTGAGGACTGAGGTATCAGATGACGAAGAAGAAGCAGAGGAACTGAGACCAGAGCACGAAGAAGAAGCAGAAGAACAACTGCGCGCTCTGGAGGCTAGGTATGCCAGGACATTCGACGTCGGTTATTAAAAAACCTGACGTGGATAATGCTTTCGACATCGGGTAAATCATGGAACCGACGTTGATTTTGGGATTTCAACGTCGATTATACATAACCGACGTTAAATTTAAACATTTAACGTCGTCTGTTATCTAACCGACGTTATTTGTCCATTACTATGTCGGTTTTGTTATAACCGACGTTAAATATTGTTTCTTAATTACAAGTTTGCCACCGCGTCTTGTACAACGTCGGTCTTCATAAAAACCGACGTTGGATGTTGTCGTAGTAAGTGTTTTCTGTAGTAGTGCAATTTCATAATTATCGTGTACTCCATATTTGTCTAATATCTTCATTTGTCTCCATACAATTGACACCTACAAAGTTCACTCCAATCATCATAGATTTGAATAGTAAGTGAGTCAAATATAAAAATATCACAAATTATAATATTATTTTATCGTAAACGTAAATCCAAAGTGATGTAGATTGACTTATAAATTTTAAACTCAGTTTAATAACTTTATCTTTGATTAGTAAAATCTAATATATTAATAACTAATACTATTTATTTAAAAATTAAGAAAACAATTTATTAAATATCTATTATTTTAAAGTATAGTTCAAATATCAATTTTCTTTATATTTTTCTATTTAGAAAATAGTTATTATATATAAAATTTACATAAAAACTCTAAGTTTTTTAAAATTGAGTATTTGTATTTTTCATCCCGAGTAAGATCACTCTTTTAATTATATTTAACCTTAATTTATATTTACAAAACTAATTATATTTCCTAACAACCATTAAAACACAAATGTTTTGTTTAAAGAATGAGAGTGTATTGATCTCATGTCTATTATAATAATATCATTAAGGTCAATTCTCATGTCCGACGTATTGTCTGCTTTAGAGCTCTTGTCTGTCACAATTTTGTCCTTAAAAGACGTCCTAGTTAGTTAAGAGAGGAGGGTGTATATAAAATATCATTGGCATCGACTCTAAAACGATGTGGGACTTATGAGCATCACTAAACAAGCAAGGTGTGGTAGTGTTAACGGTGCACCTCATGATCAAATACCCTATCAACAATGACCTTGTGGGCACAATGCGCTTGGATCAACATCCTGATTTTTCTCTATGAAAGTATTAATGACCAACGACTATTTTCTGATGTTATTTTCCTATTTAAATAAGTTTTGATGAAAAATAAAATACATACAATTACAGAATTCGAAAATACAATTTTACATTCATTCAGTTTTAAGAAAAGAATTTTAAGCAAGGCATCAGAGATATTTTACACCTTCTGAGAAAACCCTTTTCTCTATTGCCTTCTGCACTTTCATTCTTAATCACACTTGTTCTTGGAGGTTGGCATTCTACAGGCCTTTACAATTTGTTGTCTCCATTACCCAGGTGTGACTGTTCTTATTTTATTGCCTTCATCCTTTCTAGGGCTTAGGAAGTTGATGTTAAATTCCCTATTTAGGGTTTAAGTGGTCGATGTTAAATCCCCTTTTTAAGGTTTAGGTGGTTGTTGTTATTTTATTGTCTTAATCCCCATTTTAGGGTTTAGGTGGTTATTGTTCATCCCTAGTGTGATTCTAGGGAGGTGTTCATCCTTTGTGTGTTGGTGGCAAAGGAGGTATTTTTCATCCTTTGATTTGTTCAGAGGAAGTGTTCATCCCTAGCGGGATTCTAGGGAGGTGTTCATCCTTAGTGGGATTCTAAGTAGGTGATTGTCTTTTTCATTAGTTTACTCTTTACTAATTCCTCAATTGAGTTGATTGTAATTTGTAAACCGAATTTGAAAGATAGTGAATTGGGGTCACTCTTGTGTTAGAGGTGACTGGGAATTGGATGTAGGGTTGGCTATACCCGAACCAGTATAAATTACTATGTTCTCTTCTCTTCACTTTATGACTTTGGCTTTTGTTTATTTTATCGCTTCCTACATCTACATGCTTGAATCTTTCCCTTTATCTCTTTGATTATATCGCTTCCGCTTTATCTATATTTTATCCGATAATTAAAATTAATTAACAAATTATTGGACATCTTAAATAAATTTTTAATTTGGCATCTAATTTAAGTTGTGTATCTATTCACCCCTCCCCCCCTCTAGATGCCATTTGTCTAACAAGTGGTATCAGAGCTTAATTAGATAAGATATTTCTAAACGATCTGTCAAGATGTCTATACAGAATCAGTTTTATAGGGAAGGAGCCCCAATAAACAGACCACCACTTTTTAAAAGAGAAGACTATCAATTTTGGAAGGCGAGAATGAAAATATTTTTACAAACACTAAAATACGGTGTTTGGGATGCTATATTCAACGGTCCCTACATTCTAATGAGAACAACGGAGTCTGGAGCTGTTCCAAAGACTTTTGACCAATAGACACTGGATGAAAACAAGTGTGCCCAATATGATGTAAGAGCCCGAAACGCTATTATTTCTGCCTTAACTCATAATGAATTTTTCAGGGTCTCAAAATGCAAGATGAAAAAAGAAATATGGGACACTCTTGAAGTGAAATATGAAGGTACAAATGAAGTAAAGAAAGCACGTAAGAACACACTCATCCACGAGTATGAATTGTTTCAAATGTAGTAGAATGCAGTAAAACTAATGAGGATTTGAATGCTGTAGAATGAAAACATCATAGATTTCCAGACACGCTTGACACATATAGTAAATCACTTGAAAGCATTAGGAAAGAGTTTTGACAATGAGGAGTTGAGCACAAAGATCTTGAAATCCTTAGACAGGAATTGACAACCAAAGATCACTGATATTACAGAATCAAAGGATCTCACATAAATTAATATTGCTACTTTATTTGGAAAGCTGCTAGAGCATGAGATGGAACTACAAAGGTTAAAGAACGGTGAATAGAACCAAGCCAAGATGATAACTCTAAATGCAGTAAAAACTTCACAAGATGAAAGCAAAAATGAAGGTAAGTTTTTGGATTTCGATATATCTCTTTTAGCTAAACAATTTTATTGTTTTATGAAGAACAGGAAAAGGAGATAACATAGAAAAGAGAAAACCAATAGGTACGAGTGTTATGGATATAGAAAGTTTGGCCTTATCAAACCAGACTGTCCAGAACTTAAGAAAGAGAAGAAATATGTGAAAGAGAAGAAGAAAGAGAAGAACGATATCTATAAGAGAAAACGCAAAGCTTATAATGATTCTTCCACAACACAAGAGAACTCTTCCGAAAGCAGTGATAGAGAAGAAGAAGCAAATCCTTGCTTGATGACAAAGAGTGATGATGAAGCCTCATCACAAGAAACTTCATCAAAAGTAAGTAGCACAAAATCCTCAAATTCATATGATGAGTTGTCTAAAGCCTATCAAGAAATGTTTGAACATCTTGAAAGACTAGCTAAGAAACATACTGCACTTAAACAAAAGTTTCATGCATTAGAAAATATTGTTGGTATTCTTGAAGAACAAAATATGTGCTTAAAGAAAGATGTTGATAAATTTAAAACTTTGGCTAAAGATAAAGAAGTTGCTAAACCTTGTGAAAATTGTAATCATTTGGAAAATGAGATTTTCAAGTTAGAGAAAATAATGAGCAAGTTTTCAAAATCTTCTGGAAATCTTGATTCTATACTAGGTTATCAAAGAGGGGATTCTAGAAAAGTTGGACTTGGTTACAAACCCAAAGAAAGTCTGGAACCTTATAAAACAATTTTTGTGAAAGAGTCAATGAAAACAGATGTGAAACCAGTTTCAAAAACTTTAAGAAACTCATTTAGACATTTTCAAAGAAAATCAACATGTTTTTATTGCATGAAATTAGGTCATACATCAAATAGATGTTACATAAAGAATTTTGGTATATCTAATAGCAAATATGAATGGGTGCCTAAAGGGTCAAAGCATTTACACATGTCTAGATGATAAAATTCTCGCAAAATAGTTTTCTACTGTGATAATCGATTATGTTGACTTCTGGAGTATGATTTATTGCTATCATAATTGATTATGTTATTTCTGTATGTACTGTGATAATCGATTATGTTGTCTTCCAGAGTGTGAATTCTTACTGTGATAATCGATTATGTTCTTTTTCATTATGTTGTGATAATCGATTATGTTGTCTTCTAAAGTGAAATTTCTTGCTGTCATAATCGATTATGTTGATTCTGAAGGTGTTGTGATAATCGATTATGACAGAAAACTTTTGAAAATTTGAAATTATTATAGTTTGATATTTGAAAGTTTGAATTTTTAAAATCTGAATTTATGAAAATTTGAATTGATTAAAGTTTGAAATTTGAAAGTTGGATTGAAAATTTGAAATTTGAAAGTTTGAATTTTGAAAACCTGAATTTATGAAAATTTGAAATTATTAAAGTTTGAAATTTGAAAGTTTGAATTTTGAAAATCTGAATTTATGAAAAATTGAAATTATTAAAGTTAAAAATTTGAAAGTTTGAGATTTTTGAAATTTGAAAAATTTGCAATTTGAGATTTTTGAATTTGAATTGGAATTTGAAATTTGAATTTGAAATTTAGGATTAGAAATTGGAGTTTGAAATTTGGAATTTGAATTTGAAATTTGAAATATAAGTGAATTTGAATTTGAAAGTTGTTTAAATAAGAAGACTGCAATTGGGGGAAACTATTGCATTCCATTCCATTATTTCTACAATTATTCCATTCCCCTATCTTTCTCTCTCTTCATTTGCCTTGGGCATCCTAGATATTGCCTCCTTAATATGATGTTCTTCTCTATGACACTTTGTGATGCATTATCTTCTCTGCCTTGATTTATGTACTAATCTGTGCAAATTTGTGCTCAATTTCTATTGCAATATTTTTCATAATTATCAATGAACAGAGAGAGATTTGGATGATATTAATCTATGAGAAACAAGGGGAGATTTTTTTTCTCTTACAATATTTTTTTTATTATCAATGAAATAGGGGGAGATTTTTTTATGAATTAAAATCTGTGTGAAATTCATTTCTATCTTTGAATTAAACAGGGGGAGTTAAGAGAAGTTTTTGCTCATATGAGTTAAGGGATTCTTGTTATTAATATATTCAGGGGGAGATTAAGAGACTCTGACACTTGATACAAATCTGTGCTACACTATATTGTGCAAATTTGTGTTAATCATGAGTTGGCTATATAGAGTCAAGCATTTTAATTCATTTCAGGTGTTTCCTTGATCATCATCAAAAAGGGGGATATTGAAAGCATTGAGGAGGAGATTGATGAAAATGTGAAACATGTCCCTACATTCCCAAGAGATGATTTTGGTGATGATTCAAGTCAACAACATTCAAGACTCAAGCAATCCCAAGATATGATTTTGATAAAGATTCCATTCAAACTTCAAGCAAGCCCAAGATGAAGCCCGAAGACTAGATAGAGTCTTAGAATACTGGATATGGAGGTACAAGTTGATGAAGTGGTATTATGCATAAGCCTCTAAAGCAAAAGTGTGATAAAACTTTGTAACATGACCTTTTTCACTGTCATAATCAATTATGATGCATCAGAAATGAAAAAATGATTTTCTCTTTGTCATAATCGATTATACTGGTAACATAATCGATTATATTTGTCATATACTAAAAAATATATCTGTTTCGAAGAATAAATATTTTTTAATACATCCTGATTTTTCTCTACGAAAGTATTAATGACCAACGACTATTTTCTGATGTTATTTTCCTATTTAAATAAGTTTTGATGAAAAATAAAATACATACAATTATAGAATTCGAAAATACAATTTTACATTCATTCAGTTTTAAGAAAAGAATTTTGAGCAAGGCAATAGAGATATTTTACGCCTTCTGAGAAAACCCTCTTCTCTACTACCTTATGCATTTTCATTGTTAATCACACTTGTTCTTGGAGGTTGGCATTCTACAAGCTTCTTTAATTTGTTGTCTCCATTACCCAAGTGTGACTGTTCTTATTTTATTGCCTTCATCCTTTCTAGGGCTTAGGAAGTTGATGTTAAATTCCATGTTTAGGGTTTAAGTGGTTGATGTTAAATCCCTTTTTTACGATTTAGGTGGTTGTTGTTATTTTATTGTCTTAATTCCCTTTTTAGGGTTTAGGTGGTTGTTGCTCATCCCTAGTGTGATTCTAGGGAGGTGTTCATCCTTAGTGAGATTATAGGGAGGTGTTCATCCTTAGTGAGATTATAGGGAGGTGTTCATCCTTAGTGGGATTCTAAGGAGGTGGTTGTCTTTTTAATTAATTTACTCTTTACTAGTTCCTCTGCTGAGTTGATTGTAATTTGTAAACGGAATTTGAAAGATAGTGAATTGGGGTCACTCTTGTGTTAGAGGTGACTGGGAACTGGATGTAGGGTTGGCTATACCCGAACCAGTATAAATTATTGTGTGCTCTTCTCTTCACTTTATGACTCTTGGTTTTTGTTTATTTTATCGCTTCCTACATGTGCGCGCTTGAATCTTTTCCTTTATCTCTCTAATATATTGCTTTCACTTTATCTATATTTTATCTGATAATTAAAATTGAATTAACAAATTATTTGACATCTTAAATCAATTTTTAATTTGACATCTAATTTAATTTTTACATCTATTCACCCCTCTATAACATAGGAAACCACAACCAGTTGGCGAGTTGATAGAAGTACCCCTCGACGTCAGTAAAAAAAGCTAAGTTGGGAAGCAATCTAGAATTCGAGCTGCAAGAATGCATCATCATAGTTCTAAAAGCAAATATTCGTGTGTTTGCGTGGAGTTCACATGATATACCCGGAATTAACCTGGATTTCCTATGCCATAAGCTCTTCATTGACCCCAAAGTGAAACCAGTAATACAGCGACAGAGAAAGTTTGGCCCCAAGAAGCATCGAGCAATAAAGGAGGAAACTCATAAATTACTGAACATCGGCCATATTCGATACCCGACCTGGTTGTTAAATGTAGTAACAGTGAAAAAAGCATCAAGAAAGTGGTGATTGTGCACAGACTTCACAAATCTCAACAAGGCCTGCCCGAAGGATTCATACCACCTCTCGAATATCAACAATCTTATTGATGGGGCATCAGGGTATCAACTCTTAAGTTTCATGGACGTGTACTCGGGATATAACTGGATATCCATGCATCTGAAGGACGAGGATAAACTAGCCTTTATGGCCGAAGCTGAAAATTACTACTACAAAGTAATGTCAGGTCTCAAAAATGCAGAGGTCACCTACCAAAGATTAATGGACAAAATCCTTGATCCAATTCTGGGGAAACATGTAGAAGCCTACGTCTATGACATTGTGGTCAAATCAACATCATGAGATGACCATTCGGAGAAGTTGGCAAAACTATTTGCAACCCTCAACAAATGCTCCCTTAAACTAAATCTAGAAAAGTGTATATTTGGCGTAAGATCGAGAAAATTCTTGGCCTTCGTGTTAACACATAGGGGAATCGAGGGGAATCCCAAGAAATGCTCGACCATCATTAATATGCGAAGCCCCACTAATGCCAAGGAATTCCAACAACTATCGGGTTGGATGGCGTCGCTTGTACGCTTCCTATCAAAAGGAGGAGATAGAGGCTTCCCATATTTTCAGTGCTTGCGGAAAACAAGCAATTCATTTGGATGCCTGAATGTGAAGAGGCATTTCGTGCCCTAAAAGAATTTCTATCGCTTCTTTCGATCCTCTCAAAATCAGAACCAGATCATGCCCTCCAGTTGTACATCACAGCCATAGACTGAGCAATGAGTTTGACTTTAACACAAGATATTGATGGAGTAGTATGACTGATATATTATGTCAGTCGTGTTTTACAAGAAGCCAAGAGCAGATATCTCAAATTTGAACGGGAAGCCCTCGCTATCATGACAACCGCCTGAAGACTGAGACACTATTTTCAGAGCTTTCCCGATTTGGCAGGTCAGATGGTTAAATGGTAAATCGAGCTATTAGAGTACGACATCTCGTACAAACCACAAGGCCCCATAAAAGCCCAGTTCTTATCCGTAACTATGAGCTGAACTTGGAAGAAGGGAAAACATGGATATTATTAGTTTATGGGGCCTCTAACCTCAGTGGTAGCAACACGACACTACTGCAGAAAAGGCTTTTTACGTCGGTTAAAATGGGTCTTCTACGTCGGTTAAAGCGACGACATAGATACAGGGGTCATAGAAAGTAAGCCTTTCTACGTCGGTTAGTCAGGGAACCGACGTAGAAAGTCTTACTTTCTATGTCGGTTAACACTGATAACCGACATAGAAAGTCTTACTTTCTAACTTTCTATAACCCCAGTATCTATATCGGTTAACAGTAACCGTGATTGTATATGATATCAATGTCGGTTATGCTTATAACCGACATAAAATGTTAAACTTTCTACATCGGTTATGTCATTAACCAACGTAGAAATTCTACGTCAGTTAATGACATAACCGACGTAGAAAGCATTATTTTTTTTTTACAGAACCTGCATTTTCTTCACAGATCCTACCTTTCTTCAAGTAGACCTGCCTATTCATCATAGTTGTAGACAAATATTCAGAGTTCCAAACACTTGTACAGACAGATATGCACAGTTCATATATAGTTTCAGACAGATATATATGTACATATATGAAACATATTGAAATCAATATATGTACCTCAGTTCCAGACAGTTCATTTACTTAAACGAATGTAAATTTGCTAACTTAAATCAATTCAATCAAAATTGTTACAAGTCAAATTTGCTATGAAGATTGAATACTTAAAAGGAAAGAAGCCCACTGCTCTCTAATATCATCTAACACTTCAATCTTCAATGGACATGAGTCTGTAAATTCCTACATATTGAAACATTTCAGATTGAGAAACCATTTACATAATTGGCATATTTGACTTAATTATAGTATATTTACCTCCCTCCATGAGTTAATAATATTTTTTGCTACGATGGTATGCATGTGCTTCATCACATAATACCCGCACTCATGGCTTCCCAGTTGGCGTGGACACTACAAGTTAAATACATGTCAGATTAACTTTAAATGACAAATTGAACAACAGTAAGAGGAATGTTTGGTCACCTTTGGTGCAATATACGTCAACTTCTTTCTAGCATGAGATGGAAGGCCTTGCAACCTTAGGTGAGCTTCCAAAGCTCTACAAAAGGACAAATAATTTTGGTGTAAGTGCACATATGATACAACAATTAAAAAAACCAAACTTACGCATCTATGTGCTTTCTAATATCCAAATCATTTGGTTTCTTGTGTAATGAACACAAGAGAATCACAACAAAATTGTCGAGGAACAATGATTATGAGCTGCCAATGACCCTTGCACATTGAAATAATATTAGTAAAATTTTAGTTTTACATAAATGTGCATTAATTTATAAGATGTATACTTACTGATGCAAGTAAGGTGCTAAGTAGACTTCTTTGCCCCCATTTTGAAATGTCTCTATTAAGTACGTTTGCACCTCTTCAGCTTTATTCCCAACGGACTGAATGGCAACAGGGTCAACAAATCGATAGATAAAGGCAATCTTCCTCTCAACACACAAACGATGTAAATACCTTCAACATTGAAAATAAATAAAGTTATAAAATAATGTACCAGTGAGAATATCAAAAATATGTAAATTTACTTACAATTCCCAAAGCTGCAACACTGATACACATAACATATCTGTACCAGCGAGAATATCAAAAATATCCCTTTGGAGTAAGAAAAAAGGGATCGTCTTGGTCCTGCATACGACTTCGGGTGGCATATCTAACTGTATGGGAGTGGTCCCGATAGTCGCTGCTAGTGCACCGAGTCGCTGTAAAGCACTCGGTGGTGGTGGTGATTCATGCACAACTTCCTTTGCTTTTTCAGCCTCTTTCTATACAAGTACCAAAAATAAATAACATTAATATACATCAACATATCAAAAAATAATAAGTAAAAAGGATAAATGCATGACACAACCTGTGCATGTGTTGGGATGGGTCTTGTTAATGAAACTGGCCATAAGATAAAATTTTCAGGTGCCTGTCCCACTGTTTGAACCTCTTCAGTGGGAATAGGGATTGGGGCAGCAACATCCCGAACATCTACAACCACCACTCTTATCATATCATGTCCAATACTCTGGTGGTGGATGGTTGACCCCAATGCATACATTTTCCCTAAGGTAAACAAATGATAAAATATTTTAGACTATATAAAGCTTAACAGTGTACCAAATACATGTCAAAGATATAATACGTACCGTATGCCACCAAATGCTCGGGAGGACCCGCAACATACAACTCACAGTCAGCAATGTCAGTAGGAGCAAACTCCGCCCCTCTATCGGGAGCATCACAACTCTCCTTTGTGCCGACATGAATCGGGGATGCCTCTCGTGCGGGGACGAAGGTTGAGAGGACAAAGATGCCAACTCTGCTCGCATTGAGCTCAATAACTCTGCCTTCAAGTCAGAGTACACCTCATCTCGAATCTCCTTCCTAATTTGTTGTTTGAGGGACTCAAACTCCAACTCATTCAGATGCCTCAAAGTATGAGTTGCCATGGATGGGGCACCAAAGTACTGTCTAATGCCCACCACTCGTCCAGCAGCACGAACACGTCCAGGATGCTCTGGGGTACCAATGGCCACTGCCAATATATCCTGACGGCCATGTGGGTGGAATGATCCCTGAGTGCTCTGCTCAACCAACTCATCCTACAACACAAAGGAATGATTTTTTAGCAAATACATATGCCTATTGTAGTATAACATATATAATTAGTTTAGGATATGCTACTTACAATACGTTGAGCTACAACATTAGTTTGCTCAGATAATTAATTCCCTAATGAGTTCTGGCGAGCTCTCTTCCATTTATCATGGCGTGAAGGGCGAGTGACAGAACTCACAACCGAGTCATCTGAAGGTTGACTTGAAGATGTCTCCTTCATCATCTTCTCCTCCAATTTCTCATAACCCCCACGAGACAACCTGTGGGGGTGGATATTCTTTCTCTGAATATCCTGTGCCTTCTGCCGCTTGGCCTGTTGCATTCCATGTTAAATACCAAATTTAAAACCTCTATTTAAAAAAAATGACTGCAAACAAATGACAAATGTGCTAACCTGAAACTTAGGGTCTAAACGCTAAGTCCGAAATGCCTGCCATGTCTCCTCATCCAAAAGCGATACTCGGTCACATGGGTTCTTGTTGCTCAATGCCCCATATATGTATCTACTAGTCGAGATCACTCTTAAAACCTCTCCAGCGTTCCCAGACATATGAGATCCACTTTGTCCTCAACAAAGTGGTGTTAGGGACATCATATGTGACCTACACAATAAAAATAACATGAAGTTCCCAAAAAGTTAAATTTATATACATGTTAAATGCTCAATAAGAGTAGGTACCAAGATACTCGCCAAATCTGCTTCTTCGGTGTCTCGGAACATGGTCCCAATCCTCAATAAGAATACTAACCTTGCTTCTCCCAAGCAAGGCCACATAGCTAGTGAATCTAGCACTGTGCTCTCTCGTGGCTCTACCTGTTTGCATGTCAAACTGGATAGGCAATTTTTGATCGGAGCTACGGCGATATTCAAGTCCCTCAACCGTGTAGCACGCCTACCCTTTTCCTGGTAGACGGCCGACTCGATCACCACCTTGTGTAGGAGGGGGGACTGTGTAGGAGGAGGGGTACCAGATGAATCTGCCATATCTGTGTTCAAAGAAAAAAATAATAGTTATTAGTTTAGACAATATGACTGAAGATAAACAAAAAAGTGCATACATTATCAAGTTGGAACATTCTCCCAAAATCCTTCCATATATGGTCATAACGTGTAGCATGCACATCATCTATTTCTACATTAACACTCAAGTTTGGCATATTTGAAGAGAAACATGGTGTCTCTGGTATATCAAGTACTAATTCATCATTCTCATGAGAAGTATACATGGGTTTTCCTTGTAGAACCATCGACCATCCTTTGTTAGCGGGATCGAGTGACATAAAACACTTGTTTTGCACGAGATGCCATGATAAATGGTTCTTCGGTATAACGAGTATTTTCAAGGTTAACCAAGGTAAATCCAAGATCGTCGGTGAAGATGCTAGTATTGAAATCAACCCACTTACATTTAAAAATAGGTACTCTGAATATCGTGTAATCTATTACCCAAATCTCTTCAATTACACCAAAGTAGCCCATTGACGCCCTTATCGGATATTTATCCTTTGAACTCGAGAAATGCATTGATTCAGCCACCACCATGACTCCACTATTTTGCATTGTGCTTATTTCATCTTCTCCCTTTGTATAAAATGAATAGTTATTTATATCATACCCACCCCAACATATCACATCAAAGTTTGGCTCACATGCTAGCCACTTTAGTGTATCGAAGTTGTATTGTCACCTTCAACTTGTTGTTTAAACCACTTCAAAAGCTCTTGTTGTATTCGGTGATCACCCACTTTTTAGGCATACGTGGATTATTTCGCTTCACAATGTCTTTATGATCACTTAAGTAGGGGATGACTTCTTCACTGTTATTCAATATGTACAAATGCGCTTGAAGTACTTCATCTCGACACATTGTCACAACTTTTGCACCTCGAGTTCTTCTACCAAGACCTATTCCATGGTAACGAGTCTTAGGTAACCCTATAGCTTCAACTTCTGATAAGTATTTTGTGCAAAACTCAATAGATTCCTCTGCAATATATCTTTGAACAATTGATGCTTCAGGACGATATTGGTTCTTCACATACCCTTTTAATATCTTCATGTATCGCTCAATAGGGTACATCCATCGTAAGAAAACTGGACCACAGATTCTAACTTCCCTGGCTAGATGAACAATCAAGTGAACCATAATATCAAAAAATGATGGAGGAAAGTACATCTCAAATTGACACAATATGACTACAGCCTCATTCTCTAACTGATCCAAAACATCCGGGTCCATAACTTTACTACATATGACATTAAAAAAAAAGCATAATCGAGTTAAGGAATATCTAACATTCTCTGGTAAGATACCTCGAATAGCCACAGGTAGAAGTTGTTGCATCAATACATGACAATCATGAGATTTTAACCCAAGCAATTTTAGATCTTTCATAGATACAAGTCTCTTCACATTGGAAGAGTAACCAAATGGAACCTTCACACCTCGTAAAAACTCACAAAAACTTCTTTTTTCTTTTTTAGACAGTGTGTGACATGCTGGAGGCAAGTATGTTCGGTTACCATGAGGTTGAGGAGCTAATTGTTCTCTTATACCCATTTCAACCATGTCCAAACGAGCATTGACACCATCTTTTGTTTTTCCTTGAATGTTAAGGAGCGTTCCGATGATACTATCGCACACATTTTTCTCTACATGCATGACATCTATACAATGCCTCACATCAAGAACCCTCCAATATGGAAGAACAAAAAGGATTGACATTTTCTTCCATATACCTGTGGCTTTCTTTTGCGTCTTTCCAAACTCAAACGAAATCGCACTTGCTCGTTGATATACTTCTTCCCCACTTAAAGATGTTGGGGCTGCATCATTTTCTTGACACCCGTTAAATGATTTTTTTAATTTACGATACGAATGGTTTGAAGGAAGAAATCTTCAGTGTCCAAGGTACACTGTTTTCCTTCCATGTTGTAGTTGATAGTGACATGTGTCTTCTTCACATATTGGGCAAGCTTTATGTCCCTTTGTGCTGTAGCCACTCAAATTACCATATGCTGGAAAGTCATTAATTGTACAAAATAACATTGCACGCAACTTGAATAAGTCACCTGTGTACCCATCAAACACATCAACACCTTCCTCCCACAACATCTTCAACTCTTCAACCAATGGGCTTAAAAAAACATCAATGTCATTTCCAGGTTGTCTGGGACCCGAGATCATCAAAGATAGCATCAAGTACTTACGTTTCATACACAACCACGGAGGTAAGTTGTAAATAACTAACACCACAGACCATGAACTATGTTTACTGCTTAAATTTCCATATGGATTCATTCCATCTGTAGCAAGTCCAAACCTAATGTTTCTTGGATCATTACCAAAATTATGGAAGATGGAATCAATTTTTTTCCATCGCAATCCATCTGCCGGATGCCTCAACTGACCATCTTTAATACGACTATCTGCATGCCATCTAGTGAGTTTTGCATCATTTCCATTAGTGAATAATCGTTTCAACCTTGGAACAATGGGAAGATACCATAACACTTTTGTCGGGGTACCCTTCATTACATCATTGTCAGAATCACCATCCTTCTTCTTGTATCGTGATTCCCTGCATTGTGGACATTCATGAAAGTTCTCAAATTATTTCCTGTACAACACACAATCATTCGAACATGCATGAATTTTTTGGTACTCCATACCCATTGGACACAATATCTTCTTAGCATCATAATTGCGGGTTGGCAATGTGTTACCTTCAGGGAGCATGTCACTCAACAACTCAAGCAATTCTATGAAACTTTTATCAATCCACCCATTCTTTGCCTTCACATTGAACAATTTTAGTACCGCCGATAATCGTGTGAACTTAGTACAATTTGTATACAAAGGCTTTTTTGCATCATTGGACAACTTCTCGTACACATGTGTATGTTGGAAGACATCTTGTCCAAGCTCACGAATCATTTCCTCCAGCTGATCATCCATCTCTAGATCAACTTCTTCTTTGTCTTCTACACTTGACATGTTTAATAATTCACCATGCCATGTCCACTTTATGTAACTCTTTAGGAAACCATCACAAAGAACATGTTCCCGAATAACTTCAGTCGGTAATCTTCGCTCATTCAAGCAGTTAACACACGGGCAATAGAATCTTCCATCATTATCCGGAACATTCATCTTAGCAAATTCAAGGAATTGTTCTACTCCACTCTCATATTCATTTGTTGTTCATCTATAATTGATCCAACTCCGATCCATTGTTACCTTCTGTCACATAACACAACATATAAGTATAGTTTGAGGATGATAACATCCAACATGTACTTTTGCTGAAATTGCGATGTCACGTGATTGGATATTTTAATGTTTCAATAGAAAGTTCTTTCCTACAATGGATCATTTCATGACTGACTCCAATCAAGGCTAATCGTATTGTCTCACATTAGGGTGAGCATAAGCGATGATAGTTTTCACTTAAAATGAAATAACTACATTATAATACAAATCTAATTTTCAAAATCAAAATCACGATAGAATGCCTACAGAAACACATTCAAATGACTAAACTACTTACAATACGTCTCTAAATTAGCTAAAGGCACCCGTGATCTTTCCATCTCTTGACAACATTATTACATACCAGATTCAAAACTGTAAACCTACAATGGCTAAAGCAAGCACGAAAACTTACCTCTTGAAGACCTATACAAAGGTGGCAGGTGGCGTGACGTGCAGAGCTGGGTGGGGAGAAACATACACAGGCGACGGGCACCAACGACAGTAGCACCAACGACGTACAGAGTTGGAAGGTGGCGTGACGAGCAGAGCTGGGTGGGGAGAAACGTACAAAGGCGATGACGTTCGTAGAAGAGACAGAGAGAACGGGGAGCTCTGCTATGGGTGAAGTGATGAAATGGAGCGCCGCAGCAGGCGTAAAATAGAAGATACTATGTCGGTTGCCCTAATACCCATCATCAAATACACTTTCTATGTCGGGTAAATGTTAACCGACATAGAAAGTTCATTTTCTATGTCGGTTAAATTTTACCCGACATAGAAAGTGAACTTTCCACTTACCATGTCGGTTACCTATTACCCGACATAAAAAGTTTATGATTTTATTACAAAATTGTCACCGCGCTACATATTATGACGGGTGGACTACGACCGTGATAAAAACTCGTCATAGAATGCTATTTTTCCACTAGTGCGAGGATAATCTTAGAAGCACCTAATGGGATGATGATCAAATAGTATCTTCGGTTCACATTCAAGGCCAGTAATAATCAAGCAGAATACTAAGCACTACTGGCAGGCATGAAACCTGCCATCGAAATGGGCGTCTGCAACTTACTGGCAGAAAGAGACTCTCAACTAATCACAAGTCAAGGGACTAATACCCTGTTTCAGAACATTACTCATTCATGTCCCTCACGAACAAAATTGTCGACCAGACATACTAATCATGTTGGTGAGCACAAAGCATCCCGGGAATCACTGATCGGTCATCCAAGAAACTCTAATGTCGTCCAGTCTATCAGAGACAACAAGCCAAGCCATGTGCTCCAACACTCAACAATCATGGATGCAACATTTCTTAAATTACCTAGCAAACGGGATCGAACCAAAGTCAAAGGACGCCCAAGCTCTCTTTCAAAAAAGACAGCTCAGTTTATCTTGATCGGCGACAAATTATTTCGTCGAGGTTTTCCACCCCCTTACTTTGTTTCCTACCAGAAGACTGAGCTTGGCAAATTGTTGTAGAATTGCACAAGGGAGTTTGCGAAAGCCACATAGGTGGGCAAGCCTTAGAAATAAAGGTGTTAATGGCTGGGTATTATTGGCCAACGTTCCGACAAGATTGCACGACATACACGCGAAGTTGCCACCAATGTCAGTTACACATGGAGATACCTGTGCCTCTTCCCAAACACTTACATACTCTTATATCGTCGTGGCCATTTCAATAATGGGGAATGAACATACTAGGTTCTTTCTCGATATATGTTCGACAAGCCAAATTTCTAGTAGTTGGCATTGACTACTTAACCAAGTGGATCAAGGTCGAACCAACAACAATGATCTCAGCAGAGCGGATCCAAAATTTCATTTGGAGAGTAATTATATGTCAATACGGGGTCTCACACACCATTGTCACGAACATTGGCACCCGATATCGACTATTGGAGCAACTATGTGACCAGTTCCATATATACCATACCTTTTCGTATATAGAACATCCGCAAACAAATGGGCAGGTCGAGGTAGCAAACAAAGTCATCTTGAGAGGTCTAAAACACATATTAGGTGAAAGAAAAACATTTTGAGTTTTGGAGTTGCCTACAATGCTATAGTTGTACCACACCATGGCCCAATCAACAACGAGGGAGACGCCATTTAGTCTGGTATATGCAGAAGATGCAGTGCTCCCCACCAAAGTAATAGAGCCTACAGAATGTGTGATCGGATTCTCGGAGGAAGGCGCCTCACCCGCAGCACGAGCAAGCCTTGACAATAATGAAGAAGTGCGAGAACAAGCTCACATCTGCAACGAGGCAGCAAAACGTCACACCACACTGTTGTTTTCCATGAGAGCCCGCCCTAGATCATTTTGAGTGTTTGATTTAGTGTTACGGTGCGCCCAACCAAACCAGATACACAACAAACTCTCTGCTTAACGGGTAGGACCTTATCGGATAGCCAAAGTTATTGGAAAGGGAGCATACAAGCTCGAGACACTCAGTCGAGGACGAATTCCCAGAACATGGAACACAACTAGCCTATCTTTTCGCTACAGTTAAACCTTTTATTATTGCATTTACTTTTTAATTAAACCTCATATATCACCTCGCAGACGCTTTGTTTTGTTGTTTCCTTTCCAATTCTTTGGAGGTTTTTTCTTCCCCCTCAGGGTTTTTTCTCCAATAAAGATGAATAACTTAGCTGAGCATATCTTGCCTCTATGGTTCGCCTCCAATATTTCACCTCAAATATACATATGAAACCTATGTCTTTAAGTCGAAAATGATGCTATCAGATAATAAAATTAGATATAATGAAGGAGAACCCTCACCTTCACTTTTTGAACACAACAAAAAAAAAATATACAAATTCAAAAATTTATTTTAAAATAATAATAATAATTCATCCATCTATTAAAAGATATCATTAATTTGACCACTTACATAATATTTTAACTTCCAAATGAAAAAAAAAAAAAAAAATCTACTATTGGTCCTAACTTAATAATGGTACAAGGTTACCCATACTGCACTCAACTTTAAAAAGTCTTGAGTTCTTTCCACATGTAGTCCGATCACGTCCCATGAAGTTTGCACCCGACAGAGATTTCCATCCGCTGTCCCTATTCACACATATGCGCTTTTGACACCTTTCCCCTCCTATTATTTCAAGAGAGACTATAGCACCGTTGACCATAACACAAGTCTTGAGTCTTAGTCTACATGAGAAAAAAGAAAAAATAAAGGAACAAAAATTTTTAAAATTATTATAATTTATTTATTAAACTAAAAAATTAAAAATACACTAAGATTATAATTAATTATGTAATTCACAGTATAATTATGTATATGATTGATTACAATTTTTTTTAATATAAATATAATTAAAAAATAATATAAATAATCATAAGTAATATAATAAATTATGCAACATTTTTTACATGTTTAAGATTTTTAACCTCAATTTTATCTGAAAATTTAATATATCGCTACTACAAAATATACTTTCTACGTCGTCATTTAACGTCGGTTCCCAGATGAACCGACATTGAAAGTTGAATATTACACACATTCTATGTCGGTTTTTAGTCAACCGACGTAGAGAACCGACGTGGAAAGTCTTTCTTTTTTTTTCACCCAAAAATTCACTTAAATTTGAAAATTGTCACTGCAGGATTCAAACTCGGGATTTTAGAATTGAAAACCGATACTCTAACCACTAAACTATTATAATTTTCTCGATAATAACTTACAAATAAATTATATTTATATACAAATAAATATATATCCATGTAAATATATATTTATTTGTATATATTTTCTGGAAAGTATTTTTATTTTTTTTTCATTCAAAAATTCACTTAAGTTAATGAATTGTCATCGACAGCATTTGAACCCAGTATTTTAGAGTTGAAAGTTAACATCTCAACCACTAAACTAGTATAATTTTTTGATAATAACTTACAAATAAATTATATTGGTATTTTTCGATCAAGGGTGAAAGTGAGATTGACTCTCGCTTGAGTGAAAATATGTTAAAGCTCACGGAAATTCACTCACTCAAGCCTCGCTTGAGCGAAAATTGGTATTTTTCGCTTGAGAGCGAATGACGCGTTTCCCAAATTTATTTTATAACATTATATAAATAAAATTATAAAGATTATATTCTGTCATTAAGTTACAAACTCATACAAAGATACCTGATCACAAATTTAGCATCAAATTTTGAAAACCCACTCGACACACACTTTCACTTTCGAGTGTGCCCTCACATCCAACATATAAATATATAACTATATAAATATATCAAAATATATAAATATATTTTTATTTATATATTTACACGGATATATATTTATTTGTATATAAATATAATTTATTTGTAAGTTATTATCGGAAAATTCTAGTAGTTTAGTGGTTGGAGTATCAGCCTCCAACTCTAAGGTACTGGGTTTGAATCCTGCCAGGGAGAAGAGGTGCGACTACTGCTAGGGTTTCGTCCAATCTTCATCAATTCTTCACTTCTTCCACATTTGGAGCATTGTAATGGCCAACATGAGTGGCTAACTTCATACTCTTAGGATTTGGTGCACTTCCATTGAATTCTTTTGTATCATGGTGATATTTTGAGATATTAATATATGTTTTGATGTTATTCTTATCCGTTGTGCTTTGGAATGATTTATTCTTGATGTTTGGTGTATGATTGGAAAATATATCTTGAACCCTAGATCATGATAAGAATATTTGTTATGTTAATTGTCAGGAATGGAATGAATGTATCAATTGTTTAACACCCTAAACCTAATGTTGGAAAATCTCTTAATTGTGTGAGGAATCAACATTTATTAGGTTTTCTTATGAATTTCATGTGTGAGGAATCAACATGGATGATTTGAGTAGGTGGCATCAACATTGTTAGGTTAATTGACGTTCTTAAGTGACATAGCCATTACAAAAGAGGGATAAGGAAGGAAGTCAATACTAAGTGCCTTTAATTGATATTTTCTCAACTATTTATAGTTCTTTGTCATTTAATTTCAATTCAACCCTTATTACAAAACCCAATCTATTTTAATCCACTTAGTAAGCATAATAGGGAATTTCCATTGGAATCGTTCCTCGTAGGATCGACTTTTATTTAATCAAAATACTATACTACGATTGATAATTTTGGTACGCTTGCCAATAATTCAACAAGTACTTCTGGCGGCGTTGCCGGGGAACGGTGTTCTTTGAGAATTCTTTGTTTAGCTTATTGAGTATTTTATTTTTTTCTGTTTTTGTTTTATTTTTCAGTTTTTGTTTTTGGCTTGTGCTAATCTGTGCTTGAGTTATTTATGCGTTTAAGAGGACATGTATCTTCATAGCAGTTAGAATTTAATCTGGAGATTGAAAAAACCACTCGGAGGAACCAGGGTAGAAGAAGAAGGGAAACTCAAGAACAAGGCACAGGAGAATCAGTTCACTCTTCTTCCACACTTAATTTACCAGATCCAATTATAGAAGATATGGCAGAAGACGGAGCAAATCTGAATCCGAATCCAAATCCAAATCTAAATCAAAATCCAGATTCAAATCCACCTAGAAGAACTCTCAGAATCTATGTTATGCAGCAAGGTCCAAGACACTTTGTCAGCGTTGTCGTACCAGATGATCAAACATTGCAGATGAATCCAACTTTCTTAAGCTTGATTAGTGCTCATCAAGTCATTGGACTGGATCATGAAGACCCTTATATTCATTTGTCTACTTTTTATTAGTTGATTGGTACCATGGGATTTAGAGCAGCAAATTTTCAATTTGCATATTTGATATTATTTCCTTTTTCTTTGGCAGGTAGGGCAAAGGAGTGGTTGAAGGCACATCCTAATCAAAGTTTGACTAATTGGAGTAGCGTAGAAGAGAAATTTCTGAACAGATTTTTCCCACCATCCCGCTACAGCAAAGCAAGATCCGACATCACTTCTTTCAGATAAGGAGCAGATGAATCTTTTTATGAAGCATGAGAGAAATTTAAATCATTGTTGAGAAGATGCCCGAATCATGGATTTGAAGACATTGCTCAATTGAATATTTTTTATACTGGCCTACGACCTGATACAAAGATGTTATTAGATGCTGCAGCAGGAGGATCCATGCTAGATGCAAAAATCGAACATGCCACAAGAATTATTGATGCATTAGCCTTTACAGACCAACATGCCCAACATGATAGACATCCAGTTCAAAAAAAAGGAATGTTGGAGCTTAACACTTAAGATGCTATGTTAGCTCAGAATAAAACTTTGACTAAACAGATGGAAGCATTGACTCAACAAATAGCAAAGCTACCTCAACAAATACATGTTATTCAAGCTTCTCCTGATCAATAACTCATGAAATGCGACTTGTGTGGAGGTGATCATTCAAATGAACAATGCTCTTATCAAGGCAACATTCAACAAGAAGAAGATAATTATATGGGTGCTCAAGGTAGTGGTCAAGGAAAACAAGGTAATTTCCCTAATTCCAACAATTATCAGAATAATTTTGCACAAGGATGGAGAGGGAATCACAATCAGAATCAGAATTTTGGGTGGAAACAAGGTGTTAGCTCATCTACTAGACAACCTACATTTCAACAACAGTCTTATCAGTAACCTCCATATCAACAGCAGCAACAACATTATCCTTCAATGCCTAACAGAATGAGTAAATTGGAGGATACTTTAGAAAAGTTCATGCAAAGCACTATGACTAATCAGAAAAATACTAAGGCTTCATTCAGAAATTTAGAGACCTAGATGGGCCAACTGGCTAAACAATTATATGAGCAGCAAGGAGGACAATTTTCAGCTAACACACAAACCAATCCAAAGGAGCAATGTAAGTCAATAACTACAAGGAGTTGTAAGGTTATAGGAGAAGGGATTGGTGACAACTTGGCTGTAGAGAAGGAAATCTTACAAGAAAAAGAGGATGAAAAGAAGAAAAATGAGTGTGAAGGAGAAAAAGATAAAAATAAAAGTGAGAGTGTAGAAAAAGAAAAAAATACTGAAAAAGAAGAAAAAAAATAAAAATAGTGAGAAAAAGAGGGAGAAAGATGAGAGTCAAATACCGCAATTAAATGATTTACCATATCCTCGTCATCCTTCAAAGAAAGATAAAGAAAGACTGTTTGCAAGATTCATGGATATTTTCAAGCATTTACAGATTAATATTCCATTTATGGAAGCTATGGAGCAGATGCCAACTTATGCAAAATTCATGAAAGAGTTGTTAACTAAGAAAAAGAGATTTACTACAGAAATAGTGGATCTAGAAGCAGGATGCAGCACTATAATTCAGAAATCATTACCTCAAAAGTCCAAGGATCCTGGTAGTTTCACTATACTAGTCACAATTGGGACATTACAAGTAGGTAAGGCATTACTTGATTTGAGTGCTAGTATAAATCTGATGTCTTTGTCTATGCTTAATAGAATAGGAGACTTGGAAGTAAAGCCTACAAGAATGAAATTGCAACTAGCTGACAAATCTCTAAAATTTTCTTATGGTGTGGCGGAGGACGTTTTGGTCAGAGTTGATAAATTTATGTTTCCAGTTGATTTTGTTGTGATGGATATGGAGGAAGACACTGAAGTTCCTCTTATACTAGAAAGACCTTTCATAAAGACAGCAAAAGTTATTATTGATGTTGATGATGACAAGTTAAAAGTCAGAGTAGAGGATGAGGAAGTTAATTTTAATGTGTTTGAAGCAATGAAGCATCCTACAGATAAACAACATTATTTTAGGATAGATGTGGTAGATGATATCTTTCAAGCAGCAAGGAAGCAACTAGCTAAAGTAAGCCCATTAGAAAAAGCTTTGACATGTATTAATGATGAATTTGATGAAGAGGAGGAAAAATAAATTGAGAAATACGTAAAACTTCTTGATTCAGCAAAAGAAGTTACTGCAAAAGAACAACAATATGAGAAATTACAGCAAGAACATGAAACTGAGAGTCAGAAGTTTGAATTAAAGGTATTACCTCCCCACTTAAAATATGTTTTTCTTGCAGATGAAGGCAGCAAGCCAATGGTGATTAGCAATGCTTTAAAAAAATTTGAAGAAGAAAAATTGATCTCAGTTTTGAATGAACATGAGAAGGCTATAGGGTGGACATTATCTTATTTCAAAGGAATCAGTCCTACTTATTGCATGCATAGGATTCACATGGAGAATGATTTCAAACCTGTTGCACAACCTCAAAGATGTCTTAATCCAACTATGAAAGAGGTGGTAAAGAAAGAAGTATTGAAATTACTTGATGCAGGTATGATCTATCCTATCTCTGATAGTTCTTGGGTTAGCCCAGTTCAGGTGGTCCCGAAAAAAGGAGGTATGATTGTAATTTATAATGATAAAAATGAATTAATACCTACTAGGACTGTCACATGTTGGAGAATTTGTATAGATTATAGAAAATTGAATCAGGCAACTAGAAAATATCATTTTCCTTTACCTTTTATGGATCAAATGTTAGAAAGGTTAGTAGGACAAGCTTTTTGTTGTTTTCTGGATGGTTATTCAGGGTATAATCAGATAACAGTAGATCCAGAAGATCAAGAAAAAATTGCTTTTACTTTTCCTTTTGGTGTGTTTGATTATAGGAAAATGTCATTCGGATTGTGCAATGCCCCAGCAACATTTCAAAGATGCATGCTAGCTATCTTCTCATATTTGGTGGAACAATGCATACAAGTTTTCATGGATTATTTCTCAGTATTTGGTGCATCATTTGACCAATGTTTGAGGAATTTAAACACTGTACTAAAGCGGTGTGTTGATACCAATTTAGTTTTAAATTGGGAAAAATGTCATTTTATAGTAACTGAAGACGTGGTGTTAGGCCATAAGATTTTTGCAAGAGAGATTGAAGTTGACAAAGCAAAAATAGAGATTATTGAGAAGCTTCCACCACCAACAAATGTGAAGGGCATAAGAAGTTTTTTAGGACATGCTGGATTCTATAGAATATTTATAAAAGACTTCTCAAAGATTGCAAAGCCACTAAGCAACTTGCTCAATAAGGATATTTCTTTTAATTTTGATGTGGAATGTTTACAGGCTTTTGAATTGTTAAAATAGAAATTAATTTCAGCCCCTGTGATAATTATGCCTAATTGGAAATTAGACTTTAAATTAATGTGTGATGCAAGTGATTATGCTATAGGAGCAGTTTTAGGCCAAAGAAAATCTAAAATTTTTCATGCTATACATTATGCTAGCAAAGTTCTTAATGCAGCCCAAATTAATTATGCAACTACTGAAAAAGAATTACTAGCTATAGTTTACGCATTGGAAAAATTTAGAGCATACTTGATTGGTTCATCTGTTACTGTATATACTGATCATGCAACAATTAAATATTTGTTGTTGCAGGAATTTGATTTGGTAATCAAGGATAAAAAGGGCTATGAAAATTTGGTAGCTCATCATTTATCCAAATTAGTCAATAATGAAGTGACTAACAATCAATTAGAAGTGCAGGAGGAATTTCGAGATGAAAAACTGATGATGGTACAAGAAAGACCTTGGTTTGCTGACATGGCAAATTTCAAAGATGCAAAAGTTGTCCAAGAAGAATATACTTGGCACCAAAAGAAGAAATTATTTAAGGATGCCAATAATTTTGTATGGATGATCCTTACCTTTTCAAGATAGGAAGTGATAATTTGTTGAGAAGGTGTGTGACAAGCAAGGAAGCCAAGAATATTCTGTGGCATTGCCATAGTTCTCCTTATAGGGGTCATTTTAATCGAGTTAGAACTGCTGTAAAAGTTCTCCTCTGGTTTTTTCTGGTCGTCCTTATTTAAAGATGTGCACAACTTTGCACAATGTATTGATTGTCAAAAAACAGGGAGTATTTCAAGAAGAAATGAGATGCCTTTGAATATCATGTTGGAAGTTGAAATATTTGACTATTGGGTAATTGATTTTGTAGGACCTTTTCCATCATCATTCTCTAAAGAGTACATCTTGATAGCAGTAGATTATGTGTCAAAGTGGGTGGAAGTAGTAGCTACTGTAAAAGCTGATGCCAAAACTGTGATAAAATTTTTAAAGAAAAATATATTTTGTATATTTGGCACTCCCAGAGTTTTAATCAGTGATGGAGGATCACATTTCTGCAATATTCAACTTCAGAAATATTTAGAGCATTATGGGGTCAGACATAAAGTTGCATCACCTTATCATCCACAAACTAATGGGTAAGATGAAGTTTCAAATAGAGAAATCAAAAGAATATTAGAAAAGACAGTTTCATCTTCAAGAAAGGATTAGTCAATAAAGTTAGATGATGCGCTTTGGGCTTATAGGACTGCATATAAAGTTCCTACTGGGTTATCCCCTTTTCAACTTGTCTATGGTAAGTCATGTCATCTTCCAGTGGAAATGGAGCATAAAGCATATTGAGCTTTAAAATTTTTAAATTTTGACCCAAAAGCTTGAGCAGAGCAAAGAAAAATTCAAATGCATGAATTATAAGAAATGAGACTTAATGCATATGAATCATCCAAGTTATACAAGGAGAAAGTTATGGCATATCATGATAAGAAAATTCTGAAAAGAAATTTTCATCCAGGCCAGTCAGTTTTACTATTTAATTCAAGACCAAGAATTTTTCCTGGGAAACTGAAATCTAAATGGTCAAGTCCATTTGTAGTAAGATCCGTTAGGTCTTATGGTGCCGTGGAATGAGAAGATCCAGCAACAGGAAGAATATGGACAGTTAATGGGTAGAGAATTAAGTCATATTTGGGAGATGCGGTGGATGAGCTTCACCTCATTATCTACTTAGATGATCCTTAAAACAAATAGGTGTCGAGCTGGAGATGTTAAACAAGCACTCCTGGGAGGCAACCCAGTGTTTTATCTTTAATTTATTTTATTTTTGCTTTTGAGTTGTTAATTATTGGATTGCATTTGAATTTCATGTTCCAATTCAAAATTCACAGAACATTCGCCCAAGCGACACAAGTTTCGCTCAAGCGAATGTTAGTTATTTCTCTCTATTTTTCTTCACTCAAACACTTTTTTTTTTTCTGCAGAACATTCGCTCAAGTGACACAAGTTTCGCTCAAGCGAATGTTAGTTATTTCTCTCTATTTTTCTTCGCTCAAACGAAAAAAAAAATTACGCACATTTGCTCAAACGACGCTAGTTTCACTCAAGCGAACGTTAGTTGTTTCTCTTTGTTTTTGGTCGCTCAAGCGAATAATAGATACACTGATTTTCGCTTGAGAAAAAATGCCCAGATCTGGTTTTTTAAAACACGTGGAGGGGGTCAGTTTTCATTTCACACAACTCTCTCTCGAAAACCCACTCTTCCTCAAACGATTTTCTCTCTAATCCAAGCATCTATTACACAAATTTCACCCTTCTTGCACCATTCTTCGTATTTTGTGGTGTTTATGCTTAGATTTCACCGATCAGAAGTTCAAAATTTTCACTCTCTTCACTGTTCATCATCTTTGCACTGTGCTTCTGCATTTTTTTGCGATTAAGGTAAGATTTAAGATGTTTTTTTTGGTTTCTTTGCTTAATTGTCATGATATTGGCGTTTGTGGTTGAATTGATTGGATAGATTGCTTATATAGGGGTTAAAAATTTTATTGCATGCCAAGTGTTCGATAAAATGCTTCAAATAGATTTGCTTCAATTTTAGGTGATAAAAGTGTGTAATTGCTGATGATTTGCTTAATTATGTAAGGAGGAAAGGATGAATGTTAGAAATTATAGCCATAGAAGTTCAAAAATAAGGTGCATGCCAACTATTTGATGAAATGTTCAAGTATGAATTATAGTGTGTTTTGTGAAATTGAACATTTCAATAGTCTCAAATATATACCTAAGTAACATTATGAGATCAAAATATTAGACTAACTATGAGTATCATGATGTTTCAGATGGGTCCAAGAAAAGAGTCTCAAGGTGCCTCATCATCCAGGGTTGCTGGTAAAAGGCCAAGAACTGAGCCTAAAGGCATTCAGATTGATAGAAGGCAATTCAGGGATGCTGAGAGGCGGGCGAGGTTGACAAAATCAAGAACTGGACCTTCATTCCAGAGAGAAGAGTAGAATTGAATGAAGGGGAGTACCTAGAATTCAATAATGAGTTAACCCGCCGGAATTGGAGGCAGTTGGCGCTCCCAATGCCCAAATATGATCCATAAATTGTAAAGGAGTTTTGTGCCAACGCCTGCCTAGTAGAAGGTGAGCCATTCAAGGTGCGTTCCAAGGTGAGAGGCAGATGGGTTCCGTATAATAGGAACGTCATTAATGATCTGCTAGGGAATCCACTTTTTTCTTGAGGAAGGCCATATTTGTGACTTCCAGGTCATCAGGAACAGTAGACGTCTTACTGAGATGCATTTTAGGGATGATGATACTACAAGAGCCCTATGCTTGCCTGGGAGGAAATATGAAGCAAACCATGCTGGGAAGGCTTTAACAATTTTAAGGGCCAACATGACCACAATCACTCAAATCTGGACTTCTTTTTTGTTGGCCAACATTGTTCCCATCAAGCATAGTTCAGATTTGAATATGCCCAGATGCCATATCATCAGGTGCATTTTGGATGGCACTGAGATTGACATCGCTGCCATTATTTCTGAAGAAATTTATCAATTTGTGATGTTGGAAAGCGGGCGACGAGCGGAGCAAGCAAAGGCTCTTGGATTCCCTGCCCTGATCACAACCCTCTGTGCAGCCCATGGTGTGGAAGTCAACCCAACAGTGAACATCCGCCCTCCAATTAATAAAATATTCATCGAGCGGCACTGTGTGAACCCTGCAGAAGGGGCACCACAGCCACTGGCATAACAACCGCACCAGCCAAGAGGAGCTTAGCAACCACCTCCACCACCCCAGCAGCCGGACTTTCAAAGAATGCTGCAATACATGGAGCATCTGACTTTGCAGCAATCAGCGACCCATAGGGGTCAATGTAATATTAAAGAAAATTTTTGTAACTTATCTTTGCAAATTGCTCCAGGTATGCAGTGGACGTTACCACAGGAGTTTGACGCCTTGGTTCAATGGCGTGGGGACAGTCCATGTTTTCCAGGAGGGGGTGAAGGTGCAACTGGTGCACAAGGAGCACAAGAGGAAGAAGAAGAATAAGGAGAAGAAGAATCAAGAAAAGAAGAGTCTGAATAAGAAAGTGAAGAAGAGGATTAAGAGGGAGGAAATTTTATTTTTAAGTTTTTATTTATTTTTATTTTGGTGTGTTTAAGTGAAGTGAGTAATTCGATGTTTTAAGTTTGTATTTGAATTGA
The DNA here is from genome assembly GCA_963425845.1 of Sphenostylis stenocarpa. Taxonomy (NCBI): domain Eukaryota; kingdom Viridiplantae; phylum Streptophyta; class Magnoliopsida; order Fabales; family Fabaceae; genus Sphenostylis; species Sphenostylis stenocarpa. Next base: position 44,289,382 of record OY731403.1, read on the forward strand.
TTTGAAATTGTTTTGTTTGGATATTTTGAATTGATAATTAATGTGATGAATGATAAATTTTTGTGATTAGATTGTTGTCCCATACAATTTGTTTTAGAGCCATATATGAGATTATTTTTTATTGTCCAATTCAAATCTAGAACTGAAGAAAACCATTTTTGATTGTTTCCAATAACAAGTGATTTTAGGATGTTGAGTATGATAGTGAAAAGGAATTGATGAGGAGAATTAGAATTAACTGAATTGGAGAAGCTAGCCAAAAACCCAGGTGAGTAGAGTACCAGAAACAGATAAATTGAGTGTCAACACTTTGTGATGATAACTGGTATTGATTTATTCTTTGATGTGATTGCGTGTTAGTAAGACTTGAAAATGATAAAGGCATTTTTTTCCTTGTAGTAGATATAACCCAGAGCCAACTAGCCAACCATGCATTAATTATAGGACATCCATTTGAACCCCTTTTGAGCCAAAAATAATATTGTTCTTAAACAGAACCCCTAAGCCTAAATACTATTTATCTACCTTCCTATATTTGAGAAAGGAAATGAGTATGAATGTCATTATTTTTCCTATTGTTGGGTATTGCTGTTGTTGTCCTACGGGTATTATTGGGGTGTTATTCTTTAAAAAAAAAAGGTGTAAAGGGAATGGAAAAGCAAAGCTTAAAATTGGCAAAGCCAAAAAGGATACATGCAAAAGCATGAGAAAAAAAGAGAAGTCAAAAGAGGGGAAATAATAACTTGTGAGATTATTAACTCACTATCATTGTGTTAGGGATAAAAACATGAATTTTTAAACCTAACTTGAGAAAATGTTAATCAAGAATCATTCATATGAGTTGAATTTCTCAAATACTATTGTATATCCCAGAAAAACCAATTATTCTTTCTTAGCCCAGCCCCATTACAAGCCTCAAAAGACCTTTTGATTTAAGTCTTGCTTAACAAATGTTGATTACTTGAAGATGATTATCAATATTGGATTGTCTAAATGAAGTGATTGAATGAGATAAACACTTACCTGTGAGAATTAGAGATGAGTATATATAAACTCTATTTGAGAGATCATGCTTCTCTGAGGATAGTTGAGGACTAATTATTCTTTGTTGGTTTTTGTAACTTGAATGCTTATGTGTTCTATTTTCATTTGGAGTTGTGAGCATCACCTCTGAAAATTTTTATGTTGTGGTTCTGGAAGAGAAAGTGATAATAGGCGATGGTTTTGTTTTGGAAAAATTACTTTGCTTGGGACAAGCAAGATTCTAGGTTGGGGGGAGTTGTTAAGTGGTAAAAAGTTGATATAAATATACCTTGAATTGTTATGAAGCCACTTAACTTATGTTAATTTTAATCTATTTTTCTCCCAATATAGGATGAATTCGAGAATACCTTGATACAAGAGTAAGGAGCATAATTGTCAGTATAATTGGAGTAAAACTGGAAGAAGGAAGAAGATTTTCAGCATGGAAGTCGCTCGAGCGGGATGGATTCTCGCTTGAGCGAATGTTAGTTATTCTTCTTTGGAAGTTAGTCGCTCAAGCGACACAAGATTCGCTTGAGCGAATATCAGTTATTCTTCTCTGGAAGTCAGTTGCTCAAGCGCAGGAAAATTCGCTTGAGTGAATGTTAGTTATTCTTCTCTGGAGTTCACTCGCTCAAGCGAGAGTTTTGTCGCTTGAGCGAAAATAGGCAACTTTCGCTTGAGCGAAAGTTCTCACTCGAGAGAAAGACGCGAAGCCCAAAAGCCCAAATTTTTCTTACAAAAAGAGAAGATGTGTTTTGAGAAAAGCAAGCAGTTTTGGAGGAGAAGAGACACGACTACTGCTAGGGTTTCGTCCAATCTTCATCAATTCTTCACTTCTTCCACATTTGGAGCATTGTAATGGCCAACATGAGTGACTAACTTCATTCTCTTAGGATTTGGTGCACTTCCTTTGAACTCTTTTGTATCATGGTGGTATTTTGAGATATTAATCTATGTTTTGATGTAGTTATACTTACCCTTTGTGCTTTGGAATTATTTATTCTTGATGTTTGGGGTATGATTGGAAAATATATCTTGAACCCTAGATCACGATAAAAATATTTGTTATGTTAATTGCCAGGAATGGAATGAATGTATCAATTGCTTAACACCCTAAACCTAATGCGGGAAAATATCTTAATTGTGTGAGGAATCAACTTTTAATAGGTTTTCTTATGAATTTCATGTGTGAGGAATCAATATGGATGATTTGAGTAGGTGGCATCAACATTGTTAGGTTAATTGACGTTCTTAAGTGACATAGCCATTGCAAAAGAGGGATAAGGAAGGAAGTCAATCCTAAGTTCCTTTAATTGATATTTTCTCAACCATTTACAGTTCTTTGTCATTTAATTTCAATTCAACCCTTATTACAAAACCCAATCTGTTTTAATCCACTTAGTAAGCATAATTGGGAAATTCCATTGGAACCGTTCCTCATGGGATCAACTTTTATTTAATCGAAATACTATACTGCGATTGATAATTTTGGTACGCTTGCCAATAATTCAATAGACACTGAATCTACACATTCGATTTCGCACATTTCGTTGTGCTCTTCAATTGCACACATCTACACGAGATAATTGATCTCTATCAGTTTGATGGGATCGATGTGGATGATTGGATTTTTCCCTTAGATAAGTATTTTGATATTACAAAAGCTCCCTTGGAACAATGTATTAAAGTTGTGAGTTTTCATATGATGGGACATGCCTATGCTTGGTACAAATCCATGATATGTAACGATTACATTCATCATTGAAAAAATTTATTGGCATGTTATACAAATGCTTTGGCAATAACTTGTATACCAATCCACAAGAAGCACTCAAGGAATTGAAATAACAAGGCACAATGAAAGAATACTGGCCCAAGTTTGAGGGTCTCTCCACTAGAGTTAATGGATTGATAGAATAATGGTTGGTTAGTTTCTTTCTGATTGGCCTAACGATTATTTAAAGTGTTAATTATGGTTGGCCAAACTACCCTCTTATCATGAGGTTGTTGCTCTCGCCTTTCTTCATGAACAAAATTACATAACTTTACAACAATCATCAATTTTTTCTCCTATTTCTCCTATTATCCTATTCCTTTGTAATTCTGATGGCAAAGCTTCTATATCAGCTAAACCATTTTTATCAAAAAAACAAGTTGAGTTTTATTAAGAAATATTAGAGTTTAGCTCTTTTATCTTGGTGACAGTGATTCTCCTAAGTTCTTGACTGATTCAATAACCTTTGGTTGTATCAAAGGACTTTCACATCCTTTGTGAATTGCCTCCCTTGGGAAGAGTGATTCTTTCCTTCGACCTTTCATATTCACCTCTTGTCCTTTCTTCACCAGAACCCAGAAAATCCAATTTTGTCTAGATTTATTTCGTGGTCATAACTTTCTTTCTACTTGTTCAAATTGAGTGTTTCTTGAGCCTAAATTGAAATTCAGAAAGAGAAATTTCACCTCGTTTTTGAATCACCTCAATCAGAGTTTTATAGCTTGAGATATCGATGTTTCAAAAATATTGCCTAATCCTGAACTTTCACCACTTTTTAATCCACCTTCTCACTAATTTCCTAAATTTTCTACAAGATTCTAACCTAAAAATCCTAAGTCAGCACTTGTGTAAATGAGATTCATATCATTTGGTATTAGAGCTCCAGTTTAAGGGTTTGAACGTCAAATTGTCTTTCTTGTCTATCTAGCCTTAGCGTGCACAAATATTAGAGGAGTGTTCTTTGTTGTGGCCATAATCTTTTGAATTGCCTAAGAACCTAAGGAGAATTTGAGTGGTAAGGCAAGGGTGTTTTCATTAGAGGAAAAGCCATAATTGTGTGATACACTTGAGTGTGGTGAGGTTACAATATTATTTTTTATTGTTGCTTTTGATATATTTGTTGTGATAGCAGAGGAGGAAAATTACAATCAAGGACAAGAATTAGTCCACTCCAAATGAGGGCATTGATAAAACAATTGGAAGGATTAATGATACGACATAACAATGAGCTCCATGAAAGATTGAACCAATTGGAGAATAGAGATCCTGAAGATGAAGAAGAAAGGAGAAATAGGAGAAGGAATGATGGAGTAGCAAGACCAAGTAGGCTTGAAGGAGTCAAGCTTAACATTCCTCCGTTCAATAGAAAAAAGTGATCAGGAGGCATACTTGGAGTGGGAGATGAAAATAGAGCATGTTTTCTCATGCAACAATTATGAGGAGACCCAAAAGGAGAGGCTTGCAGCTACGAAATTTTCTAACTATGCTCTTGTTTGGTGGAACAAGCTACAAAAGGAGAGAGGTAGAAATAAAGAGTAAATGGTTGATACATGGACTGAGATGAAAAGGATCATGAGGAAGCAATATGTGCCGACTAGTTACTCAAGGGACTTAAAAATCAAACTCCAAAAACTTACCCAATGCAACAAGGGGGTTGAGGAGTATTTCAAGAAAATGGACATGCTCATGATTCAAGCAAAGATTGGAGAAGATGAAGAGGTAACTATGGCCCGATTTATTGGTGGTTTGAATATTGATATACATTATATTATTGAGTTGCAGGAGTTTGTTGATATGGAGGATTTGCTTCATAAAGCAATTCGAGTGGAGCAACAACTCAAAAGCAAAGGAGTGGCCAAGAAGAGTTCTACCAACTTTGAATTTTCAAGTTAGAAGGACAGTGGCAAGAAAGATGAGGATGCTACTTCTAGTAGTTCCACACCTATTCCTTCAAAGTCTCCTTCAAAGTCTCAAGAACAACCCTCTAAAAGAAGTATATATGTGAAATGTTTCAAGTATCAAGGACTATGACATTATGCTTATTAGTGCCCTAACAAAAGGTCCATGGTTCTTAGAGAGGGAGAATATATAAGTGAATCTGAGGTTGAAGAGGAGAGGAGAGTGAGGACATTGAGGAGGAGGAGACTCTAAAGGGAGATTTATTGATGATTAGGCGATTACTTGGTAGCCAATTGAAGCCTATGGAAAAAGGCCAAAGAAAAAACATCTTCCACACTAGATGTTTAATCAATGGCAAGGTGTGTATGATGATCATAGATGGAGGTAGTTGCACCAATGTGGCTAGTGCTAGATTAGTGTCAAAGCTAAATTTAGCTACTAAATCACATCCTAGGCCTTGTAAACATCAATGACTTAGTAAGGATGGAGAGGTACAAGTGAGACAACAAGTTGAAGTGCACATTTCCATTGGAAAATACAATGATAAGGTTCTTTGTGATGTTGTTCCTATGGAGGTCAACCACTTACTTTTGGGGAGACCATGGCAGTTTGATAAAAGAGTCAATCATAACGGGTTAACCAACAAGATCTCTTTCATACACCAAAAAAAAAAGATTGTGCTCAAACCTTTGAGTCCACAAGAAGTGTGTGAGAATAAAATAAAATGAGAGAAAAGCTTCTTCAAGAGAAGAGAAAAAAAGAAAGTTTTAGTGAAACACTTGAGAAGAAAAAGAGTGAAACACTTGAAGTGAGGGAGAGTTATTTAGCCACAAAAAGTGAGTATAATGTTAGTTCTACATTCAATGTGTTTGCCTTATCTCTTTTGATGTATATGACAAATCTGATTTGAGGACAAATCCTTCTCAAGAGGGAGAGAATGATGGAGACATAACCATGAGCAAGGGCAAGGATCCACTTGAAGGACTTGGAAGACCTATGACAAGGGCTAGAGCAAGGGAAGCAAAGGAAGCTCTACAACAAATGTTGTTGTTGAATTATTGGCAAGCATACCAAAATTATCAATCGCAATATAGTATTTCGATTAAATAAAAATCGATCCCATGAGGAACAGTTTCAATGGAAATTCCCAATTATATGCTTACTAAGTGGATTAAAACAAAATGGGTTTTGCATAAAGAGTTGAATTGAAATTAAATGACAAAGAACTGTAAATTATTTAGAAAAGATCAATTAGAGACACTTAGGATTGACTTCCTTCCTTATCCCTCTTTTGCAATGACTATGTCAATTAAGAACATCAATTAACCTAACAATGTTGATGTCACCTACTCAAATCATCCATGTTGATTTCTCACACATGAAATTCATAAGAAAATCTAATAAGTGTTGATTTCGCACACAATTAAGAGATTTTCCAGCATTAGGTTTAGGGTGTTAAGCAATTGATACATTCATTCCATTCCTGGTAATTAACGTAACAAATATTTTTACCATGATCTAGGGTTCAAGATATATTTTTCAATCATATCCCCAACATCAAGAATAAACATTCAAAAGCATAAAGGATAAGAATAACAACATCAAAACATAGATTAATATCTCAAAATATCACCAAGATACAAAATAGTTCAAAGGAAGTGCACCCAATCCCAAGAGAATGAAGTTAGTCACTCATGGTGACTGTTGCCACCGTCAAAACGAGGCGGTCGGAGCAACGCGATGGTTCTGACCTTTCGATTTTCGCATTTTTTATGGGTGTGGTTACAACGCCTTTAGGTTGTCCGATAACCGGGCTGAACCTAGAGGCAAGGTTTTCGAAAAAATGTTCTTGGATTGTCCGATAACCGGGCTAACCCAAGAACTAATTTTGAAGGGTTCTTATGGAGTCGCCACCGATGTTTTTACCGGAAACATCGAAAAAGGAGTAAAAAGGCATTAGTTTTCGAAAACTAACTTTGGTCGTTAAAATCAGAGTTTAGGTAAGGGAGTTAGTTACGTGTAAGGGAAGTATTAGTTCCCTTACGACGTCCCTTTCGGGTTCCCTATGATAGGCCAGCTATTTTAATAAATAAACTTATGAAAAGACGCTTTTACCCTTTTATTTGCGGAATCAAAATGATGACTACATGACTCTAATATCTATTGCGCAATTTTAAATATAAAAGTAAAGGCAATAAAGAGAGGGAGAGAAAGAAGAAACCTCCGAAGCAAGCTCTTTGATTAATTTCTTGAGAAACAGGGTGCGTTTTGGTACACTCTTTACAACGTCGGAAAAAAAAACTCTCGAAAACGTTATAAAATCTCTAAGAAACTCTCAAAAACTCCAGAAATGCTTCAGAGGGGTTCTAGGAAGAGAATTTGAAGAGGTTACAAGAGAGAAAGTCGAAGAATTGTGTGAAATGAAGAGGAAAACGCGGCTATTTATAGGGATTCGCGCCTGTCAGGTCGAGACAGTCGTCTCGTCTGACAAGGTCGAGACGGCCGTCTCGCCATTCGAGATGGCTGTCTCGCCATGCAAAAATGGCGAGAAGGCCGCCTCGCCAAATGAGAGGGGGGTCTCGCCATTCGTAGGTGGCGAGACAGCGGTCTCGCCACTTTCGCAAGGCGAGACGGCCGTCCCGAATGCGAGACGGCGGTCTCGACCTCTGAAGGCAAAAATCCTTATTTTTATGCAGAAAATCCCTCCTATCCTAGTATGGGGCCTAATAATCTCTCCTAATGTCTTCTTAGGCTTCATCTATCTTCGAAAAGGAGGTCTTCTGGTCTTATTATGAGGTCGAACAAGATTAGGGGTCTATAGCTGCCCCCCCCCCTTTACCCGACTAGTCGACTACTGGCTTGTTGTGCCAAGAAGGTCGACTGGAGGGTAAAGGAGTTGACCCTCTTGCCCGGTTGCCCTTCAGACATCTTGTCTTTGCGGCGGTTGATCTTCTGGGGAAAAAGTATGTTATGCGCCTTCGGGATGCTCCTTCTGACTGTAGCTGACCCCTTCGGCTGATGAGTATGAACCCCTATCTGGTTTGACGAGTATGAACCCCTGCCTGGTAAGCCCCTTTTGTAAGGCCTGATGAGTATACACCCCCATCTGGTGTCTGACAAGTATGAACCCCCGTCCGGTAAGCCCTCTTTTGTAAGGCTTGATGAGTATACACCCCCATCTGGTGTTGTGCCTCCGGATGCTCCTTCTTGCGGTAGCTGATCCTTTGGCTGTGGTGGCGGCTTACTATTCTAGCTCATGCGCCGAGTGTTGAGATGTGTTCTCTGCTTCGTCTTTTGAGAGTGGTCGTCCGGTTTGTGCCAGGGACTCTGTTGGTGTTCATCCAGCTTGTTGGTTGCTGGGGATTCTTTGATTCTTGATCTTTTTTATGATGGTCATCTAACTTTGCTGGTTGTCAGGTAGTCTTGTTGTTATTCGACTCTTGCTTGGTTGTCGAAGAAACTCTTGGTTAATGCATTTTTTTGATAGAGCCGGTGAAGTCTTACCGGGATACTTCTGAGTGCTTCCTATTTTTAGATGTAAGCACAAAGCTGAATGATTTTTATTTGTCTGAAGTATATTTGTTTGTTTTGATTTTGACAAAGTCATTTTTGTGCAACTGCTTGTGTGTGGATGTTCTTAATGCAATCTATTTTAGTTGGGGGGCATCTAGAAAGTGGCTGGTGCTTTCTTTTCTGTGATTGCTCTTATGAATTTTTTAGCCCTATCTTTTGCCTAGACCTCCCTTTGTGGGTTTTTGATCTAGCGGGCTTGCCTTGATTTTTTCCTAGGACGTCTTAGCGAGCTTTTTCCTTTTTATGAAGGCCTTAACTTTTGCCTAGACCGCCCTTTGCGGGTTTTCGATCTAGCAGGCTGCCCTATTTTTGCCTGAGACTGTCCTAGTAGGCGCTGTTTATTTTGATCTTGTTTTCTTTTTCTTTGTTATGCTTTCTCGTATTGCTTGTTTTATGCATGCTCATGTTTCGTTAATACAGAGACATTCTTGCAAGTAGGTAAAGAGAAAAGAAGACAATTTTTATTGATATATAAACAAATGGTTTATTTTTACAGGAGGATTTACAAAGGAATTTATAAGCAGGGCTGGCCAAGGTTGGCTAAGCTGTATAGGATATAACAATCATGCCCGTAATTTTCGTTTCTCTGTTTTTCCTGGTCGCTTCATTTGAGATGCTCGAGCTCAGAGTGAAGATCATGCGAAGTCTGCTTGCTTCTGTGAAGGTATTACCTTAGTCACCTTTGCGGTTTTCGGCTAAGGTAATCGTTGCTCTTTTCCTTTTTCCTTTTTTTTTGTTTTTTGTTTTTTTTTAAACCTCTAATTTTTGCCTAGGACGTATCCTAGCGAGGAATGTAGACCCTATCTTTTGCCCAGGACGCTCTTTGCGAGTTTTCATCCTGACGGGTCATGAGCAATGTCTTCAGGCGTAGTATTTCTTTACCGCATATGAGTTGACAGGATGTCGGAGCTCTTCTCCGTCCATGTTGGTGAGGATAAGGGCTCCTCTTAAGAAGGCTTGTTTGACCACAAAGGGTCCTTCATAGTTTGTTGTCCATTTCCCGATTTTGTCTTTTTGGGCTGGTAGTAGTTTCTTTACTACTAGATCCCCTTCTTGGAAGATGCGGGGATTGATTTTCTTGTCGTAGGCTTTCTTAATTTTCTTTTCATAAACTTGCTCCCGACATATGGCATTCAGCCATTTTTCTTCGATTAGGTTCAGCTGATCGTACCGACTTTGGACCCATTCGGCTTCTGTTAATTTTGCTTCCATAACAACTCGCAGGGAGGGTATTTCGACCTCTACTGGTAGTACGACCTCCATTCCGTACACGAGGGAAAATGGAGTGGCCCCTGTGGAGGTTCGTACTAAAGTTCGGTAGCCATGTAAGGCGAAGGGAAGCATTTCAGGCCAATCTCTATAGGTTACTACCATCTTCTTGATGAAAGTGGTCACCACTTTCCGAGTCACATGCGAATACGATGCTGCCTCAACCCATTTGGTGAAAAAGTCAATGGCCACCAAGATAAAGCGATGACCATTAGATGCTTTGGGCTTAATGGGTCCGATGACGTCCATGCCCCACATAGAGAATGGCCATGGTGTAGCCAGGGTACTAAGAGGTGCAGGCGGCATGTGAATATTATCGGTGTAGATTTGGCACTTGTGACACTTTTTAGCGTATTGGTGACAATCGGCTTCCATCGTAGACCAAAAATATCCTGCCCTTAAGATCTTCTTTGCCATGACATGCCCAGTTGCATGGGTCCCAAAAGTTCCCTTGTGGATTTCTCTTATCAAGGTCTGGGCTTCTTCTTGGTCCACACACCTTAAGAGAGTGGAATCGAGGCTCTTTTTGTAGAGGGTTCCTTCGATCAACGTGAACCCTACTGCCCTTTTACGAATGGTTCGTTTATCATTGTCGTTGATTCCTTCGAGATATTCGCCCCTCATGAGATATTGTTTGATGTCATGATACCAAGGATTTTGGTCGTGCTCACCATTTACTGCCAACCAAAAAGCTTGTTTGTCATGTAGCTTAATTTGGATGATTGGTATCTCATGTTCTTGACCCAAAGCAAACATGGATGATAGAGTGGCAAGGGCGTCAGCAAATTGATTGTCTTCCCGAGGAATATACTGGAAAGTGACGCTTTCCATTCTTGAGACTAAATCACGGATGTGCTCTAGATATGGGATTAATTTGGAGTTTCGGGTTTCCCATTCACCTTTAAGTTGATAGATAACAAGGGATGAATCATCGAAGACTTTGAGTTTAGTAACCCCATGATCTAGAGCTGCTTGAATCCCTAGTGCGCATGCTTCGTATTCGGCCATGTTGTTGGTACAGTCAAAATTTAGTCTGGCCGTTACAGGGATGTGTTTCTTTTCAGGGGATATCAAAATAGCTCCTATCCCGTGTCCAATCATGTTTGAGGCCCCATCGAAGAACATGGTTCATGCCTCTTCTTTGGTCTCTTCGTGTTCAATGTGCATGATATGTTCATCAGGAAAATCATCTTGTAAGGACTGATATTCGTCCGTTGATCCATGGGCTAGATAGTCTGCTAGGGGGCTACCTTTAATAGCTTTCTGGGTGACATGAATGATGTCATACTCTGAGAGGAGCACTTGCCATCTAGCTATTCTCCCGGTCAAAATGGGCTTCTCGAAGAGGTACTTGATTGGGTCCATTTTGGAGACCAGCCATGTTGTATGTCGAGCCATATATTGTCGAAGACGCTGAGTGACCCACACCAATGCGCAACAGGTCTTTTCGAATGGTGTACAACGGGTTTCGTAGTCTAGAAATTTCTTGCTGAGATAATAAATGACTCGTTCTTTCTTTCCAGTTTCATCTTATTGACCGAGCACGCATCCCATGGACTCTTCGAGTATTGACAAGTATAGGATTAGAGGTCTTCCTTCAACAGGTGGTACCAATACTAGCGGATTTGTCAAGCATGTTTTGATTTTATCGAATGCTTGTTGGCATTCTTCGTTCCACACCGTTGGTTGATTTTTGCACAACAGTTTAAAGATGGGTATACATTTATCTGTCAACTGCGCAATGAAACGGGCAATATAGTTAATTCGGCCCATAAATCCTCTGACCTCTTTCTCTGTGTTTGGCGGCGGAATTTCCAAAATCGCTTTGGTTTTATCAAGGTCCACTTCTATTCCTCTTTTGCTGACGATGAACCCTAAGAGTTTTCCCGATCGTACTTCGAAAGTACATTTTGCCGGGTTTAGTTTAAGTTGATACTTCCAGAGCCGATCGAACAATTTCTTGAGATATTGAATGTGGTCCATCTCATTTTTGGACTTGGCGATCATGTCATCCACATATACCTCTATTTCCTTGTGGATCATGTCATGGAATAATGTGACCATAGCCCTTTGATAGGTAGCCCTTGCATTCTTGAGTCCAAAAGGCATTACACGGTAGTAGAAGGTGCCCCATGGTGTGATAATAGAGGTTTTTTCTCTGTCCTCAACGACCAACTTAATTTGGTTGTACCCAGCGTATCCGTCCATGAAGGAATAAAGTGTGTTGGTAGCAGTATGGTCCACTAGCGTGTCTATATGTGGTAGGGGAAAATCATCCTTTGGACTTGCTCGATTGAGGTCCCTATAATCCACGCATACCCTGACCTTCCCGTTCTTTTTTATGATAGGTACTATGTTGGCCAACCATTCCGGGTATTTTGACACTACTAGGAAATTGGCGTCCAGTTGTCTTTGCACCTCTTCCTTAATCATTAAGGACCAGTCTGGTTTAATTCTCCTGAGTTTTTGCTTCACCGATCGAAACCCTTCTTTTAATGGCAATCTATGATCCACTATACTTGTTTCGAGCCCGGGCATATCATGATAAGACCAAGCGAATACATCCATATATTCCTTTAAAAGTTGTATCAATCCCTTTTTTATGCCACTTTGTATTTGGGTGTCGATGTTTATCTTTTTCTCATCATCCCCTTTGTTAGAATCGCGCAGCGGAATGTTCGCGTGGTCGGACAAAAACCAAGAGGGGGGGTGAATTGGTTTCTTAATAAAAATTAGGTTTTCAAAATTTTCCCCAAATTTTACCGATTAAAAACTGCGTAAATGTAAATAGAGAAGAGTAGAGAAG
>OY731403.1:44301828-44380500 GCA_963425845.1 Sphenostylis stenocarpa
TTAAATGCCCAATTAATCTATTAAACTGAGTTGTTTTGGGTTCCCTGCAAATTTGGCTCTGGAATAATCGATTAACACTCAAGATAATCAATTATTTCAGTCAGATATGTGTTTTGAATTTCAAAATTGGACCAAGTTTCGTAAACCCTATTCCCAATTCATCTATTTTCGAAAATCCCCAATTCCCAAACCCTAATCTTTCTACTTAAGGTTCTCTAAGGCTCTCTGCAAATAGAACAACCTTTTTCAAACAAAAGTTGAGAGTTGTGACTGCCAGAGAACTGTTTGTTGGAGGAAAAAGGGGCTTGTGAAACCTAGTGTGGGCTAGAAGCGGTAAGAATCACTAAGTGGGTTTTCTTGGTGGATTGTGTGTTGTGCCGTCTCTAGGGAAAGTTGTTCTTCATCCTTTGTGGATTCAAAGGAGGTGTTCATCTCTTGTGTGACTCAAGAGAGGTGTATTCTTTACCTTATCTTTTCATTTGTAATCTGTTTGTATAACTGTGATTATAGTGACAACATTAATCCTCTGTTTGAGTGATTAGCAACTGGACGTAAGGTCTTTTGATCTGAACCAGTATAAATCGACTGTGTAATACTCTATCCTTGCTCTATTTACTTTACACAGCATTTTAATCAGTGAAATTTGGGAAAAAATTTAAAACCCTAATATTTGTTTAAGAAACCAATTCACCCCCCCCCCCTCTTGGTTTTTGTCCGTAAACGCAAACATTCCGCTGCGTGATTCTAACACACTCTAGTTACCTACACCACATGCCATCATTTCTAAATGTAATGTCTCAACTAGAGAGGGAAATCAATATCAAGTTTTGGTCGAGTGGGCTGATAAGCCACACAAAGATGCTACTTAGGAGTCATAGGATCTTTTAGTCAACCTCTATACCAAGGGGACAAAATCCTTTTTCATGAGAGGGGTGATGTTATGACCTTAGAAAATAAAGCAACATAATTAAGGATGAAAAGTGCACCATCATGGGCAACTAATTATATTATTTAACATATATAAAATTTATTTAGTTGGTTATGATATTTGATCTTTAGATTATCCTAGAATCAGTTATTTTAATATATCATTATTAGTTTATCTAAAAAACACAAGATTAGGATTTTGTTAGCTTGTGCCTCTATAAACAAGCTTGTTATGCAACTTTCAAGGGATATAAACTGAAAATTGATTTAAGAGTTTGCCTCTTGTCAAGTTTCGGAACTTGAATAAAGTTGTAACAGGATCAATTTCATGTATGAGGTATGGTTCGCTTTAGAATTCTAATCCATCATGTTTTGTCCTTAAAAGACACATCGGTGGATTAAGAGAAGAGAGTATATATAAATTATCTTTAATCTTAACTCCTAAGTTTTGTAGGACTCATGAGCATACTAGAATATATTAATCAAGGACTAAGGGGTAGGTAAGTGGAGCAAGACTCTACTCTTAATCCCACAGTAGACGCCAAATATTTTGTCTAGGAATGAGAGTATTTCAACCTTATGTACGCTATAATAGTATTGTTACAACTGCCATCGTATGTCAAAACCCTTGATTTGCTTCGTCTCAACAAATCTAGAAGTTTCACCATAATAAATCTACAAACTTTTACTACTTTCTCACTATTACTCTTTTGGCAAGACTTCAACACGTTCAACAAAATATTGTCCTTTACCTTCACTTCAGTAAAACATTGTCCTTCACCATTGTTCTACCTTATGGGGTAACTTTGAGTGTGTTGGCAACATTCACATTGGAGAGAAATATTTTGAGAAGAAAAGAGAAGAAGAGGAAGAGGAAGAGGAAGAAAAGAAGAGTTTAATCATGATAAATAAAGGGAGAAAAAAAGAGTTATAACATATGAGAGAGAAAAAAATGGAGCTCATGAAATGAATAGAATGGTTGAAGAAGATCTTGACTAGACATAATATAACAATTATACTATCAATAAAATACTAGACTGGTGATAATAAAAAAATCACTACTACAAATAAAGCTTTCAACGTCGGTTCTGGAAGGCTTTCCACGTCGGTTTAATAACTGACGTTGTATCAGGCGACGTTGAAAGTCGTAACTTTCAACGTCGGTTCTAAAAAACCGACGTTAAAGTTTTTACTTTAGATAGCGGTTCCCTTATAACCGCTATCTAAAGTGTATATTAGATAGCGGTTATAAGGGAACCGCTATCTAAAGTATGATTTTTTAAATTAATAATTTTTATTTATTTACAACCCCTTTACCCCCTTTTATTTATCTAGAAGTCTCCCCTCTCTTCATATTATATTTTTATTAGGTCCTCCATCTCTTTATATTATATTTTTTAGAAGTTTTTTAATTTTTAAGAGAATTGTCATTGGCGGGATTCGAACCCAAGTACTTTAGAGTTGGAGGTCGATACTCCAACCACTAAACTACTTGAATTTTTTGATAATAACTTACAAATAAATTATATTTATATACAAATAAATATATATCCGTGTAAATTTCACTACTAGAAAAATGTCAAATAGTAACTTCGAATCTCAACTCGACCTCAACCTCGACGAACTCGAGGCCGAACCCCAACTCTGGCGACATCGAACCCCAATGTCAAGCCAAACCCAATTGTCATGCTTGTGAAACCCAACGCAAACCCAGCGGAGCTCGAACCCTAACGCATACCCTAGTGACGTCGAACTCTAACCTCGAGCCAACCCCCACTTTAATTCGGTCGCAATTAGCGATTGATTGATTGCTCAAGGATGTGTAAAAGATGATATATTCAATGTATGTTAAAAAAGTTCAAGCCAAACTGTTTTTATAGAAGATTTTCAAAACTGCTGGTTTAATTAATCTGTTAAAAGATTCTTTTAATCTGTTAAAAGTGCAGTTTTAATCTGTTAAAACTTCTTTTAATCCATTAATACGTTCTTGATTCTTTAACAGATTTGTTTTAACCGATACGACAACGTTTATATCAATTAAAACACTTTACAAAAAATCTTCTAAGTTGATTTAATCGATTGTTTCACGATTCAATCGATTGAAATACTGCAAAACTTTCTGTGACACTTTTCAAGTAATTTTAACTGATAAAAATAAGTTTTAATCGATTAAAACGCTGTGCAGAAATTGTTTTAATCGATTGAAACGAGATTTAATCGATTAAAATAGTTCTGATCGGTCATAACTACATTCTGATCGATCATAATTGAAACAATATAATAGCGGTTCCAGGTTAACCGCTATCTAAAATGTATCTCGCTTGAGCGACACCCTTCTCGCTCGAGCGAAACGCCCCCTGCACAAAATTAGCATTCTCGGGTTGTATTTCGCTTGAGCGACACTACCCTCGCTCGAGCGAAATTAGATTCTGATCGATCATAACTTGAAATGATCGATCATAATTGAGAGGATATAATAGCGGTTCCCTTATAACCGCTATCTAAAGTGTATATTAGATAGCGGTTATAAGGGAACCGCTATCTAAAGTGCATATTAGATAGCGGTTATAAGGGAACTGCTATCTAAAGTGTATATTAGATAGCGGTTCCCTTATAACCGCTATCTAATATACACTTTAGATAGCGGTTCCCTTATAACCGCTATCGTAAGTAAAAAATAAAATAAAAAAAGACTTTCAACGTCGGTTCATATGGGAACCGACGTAGAAAGTACTTTCTACATCGGTTGACTAAGAACCGACGTAGAATGTGTTTAATATTCAATTTCAACGTCGGTTCATCTGAGAACCGACGTGGAAAGTACTTTCTACGTCGTCTCAGCTATAACCAACGTTAAATAACGACGTAGAAAGTATATTTTGTAGTAGTGAATAATCACTAATATATATATATATATATATATATATATATATATTTATTGGCAATTTATTTATAACCATTATCAATAATGATTATAATAAATTATTATTAAAAATTTAAAATAAATTAAAAAAATCAATCTCATTTTTTTTAACAAGTCACTTATAATCATTAAATAGTGTCATCTATTATTTATTTTATATTATTTCTTTTTGTAATTGTTTATTGGATTCGACAATTTGAGACCATGATTATCATATTTATACTTAACTTCTCAAAATATATATACTAATTTCATAATTATCATGTACTCGACATTTATTTAATATCTCCAATAGACTCATTTGTCCTGACAATTGACCCTTACAAAGTTCACTATGTTCATCGTAGATTCAAGTCATAAGTGAGTCAAATATAAGATTATCACAAATTATAATTTTTTATTGTAAACCTAAATCCTAAGAGTATCTCCAACAGATCATGTTTCAAATATTTCTCAAGTTGCCTCAAGCAATTATCCCATTGGAGAAGAAGACGTGGCATCCAGAGTTGCTTCATATTAGTAGAAAAACACTTGATGAAGCAATTGTTCTTTCAAATAAAATATTAATATTTTCAAATCATGCTCATCAAGCCTTTGGCAAACACAACAAGCAAACATAGCAAAATCGTGTTCGTCAATCCAAAATTTTTCATCAATCCAAAACATCCTCAACAAAAAATTACAAAATTATCAACCACCAACAACAATAATCATCAATTAACAATAACTAGATGTAGATGTAGTAGCAATTGCAGATACAGCGGTAACAATCACAGAGGTAGATCGTTGTCGTGGATAGTGGACACAGAAGAGGAAAGGGACACAAATGCAGATGCGAAGGTGGAATCACATGCAGATAATGGAGGTGAACAGCGGAGACAAACATGGAGGTGAACACGGAGGGGACGCGAAGGCGGATGTGAAGGGGGACGCGGAGGGACACACTAAGGGGGATGTGGAGGCGGATGTGGAGGGGACACAAAGGAGACGCAGAGGAGAGATATAAGAGTGAAGAAAGAAAGGTGAGGGGGAGAAAGAAGATGATAAACGAAAATCGAGAAAGGAGAAAGGAGATGGAGAAAATAGTCGTTACATGTAACCGTTACTAACAAAAAAGAAAGTCATTCATCCAAGCTTTTACCATTGTAGTTATTACTTTGCACTTCTTTTACATTATAAGATCTTCATCAATGGTAAAAAAAAATTCACATACCCTTCATTTCACCATTTTTCTTCTTCTTTAATTATAGATCTCAATAAATTTAATTACCAGTATTATTATAATTAATTGCAAAATCATTCATCTCTTACGAGTGAAAGTTCTCAAAATTATATTTATCCATCCCTACTTTTTATGTTTCCACCACCTCCAAATGGCATCAAATATGAGTAACATTCCTCCTTCATCCAACATAGAGCCTCCTTCCCCGATCGGACTCGATAATATCCAACTTGATGGAAGCGGTGAAAATATGTCTCAGAGGAAATATCATATTGCATTCTCACTACTAGAGGATATGATTCTAATTTGATCATGTTTGAATTTGTCGAAGGATTCAATTGTTGAAGTTGATCAGTCATTAACCCAATATTGGGAGCGGTTCAAATAAGCATGCAATAATGACAACAAACATAACGTTTTCACAAAGAGGTCAGTGAGTCAATTAAAATCTCAATGGAGTAAACTTAACCCTATAGTTCAAAAATGTAATGAATGTTACAAACAAGCTACCAATCACAGGAAAAGTGGTTGAAGAGTGTGACATAACATCACCAATATTTCGCACCATAGGACAAAAGGCAGCCAAGAGAAAGAGTAAAGGAAAAGCTAGTGCAAGTGCTCCCCATATTTATTTTTTTGGCATAGAAAATGCAATAAAGGAAAAAAATACAAAGTTTGATGAATTGATTGAGTTAAGGAAGTCACAAGAAATGTGTTTGGAGTATGGAATCCTCATGAAGGACACGACTAACATGTCTGAGAAGCAACGTGAAGATCACGAAAAATATTGTAACTATATTAGGAAAAAAATTAGGATTTTAAATATATTAGCCATTATGATAATTAATTGTATTTGTTTGAAAAATGTATTAGTCATTATGAAATGAAAAGTAGTTATCATGAAAATTAGTCATTGTAAAACTAACCATTGTAAAACCAGTAGTTGTAAAACTAGCCATTGTAAAACTATATATAGTTATGGAATATCATGCAATGTCTCACATCTTATAGTATTACAATATTATTCTCAATTTTCAAACACTTCAATTATCTATACAGTTGAATTTGAAAATATATTGGATCAAGTTATAGATGGAGAACTAAAAAATAACAATGATGAAGAAATCATGAAGTTATTACTTGAGTACCAACAACAAGTCAACAACAATGGTGGTGACAAACAAAAAAGAAAGGTAGTTCATCGAAATCATGAAGAAAGTCATCATCAATTGTTCAATGACTATTTTGTTAAGAATCCACTACATACGAAATCTCAATTTTGAAGAAGGTTTCATATGCGAAGGGAGGTTTTTGTCAAAATTGTGGAAGCCCTTAGCAATCACGATGATTACTTTACATTGAGGTTAGATGCAACACGAATAAGAGGTCTATCACCTTTGAAAAAGTGCATTGTTACTATTCGCATATTGGCTTATGGCTCACCTACTAATAGTGTAGATGAATATATTTGAATTGGTGCAAACACATCAGTAGAATGCTTACAACGATTTGTATTTGGCATTTGTACAATATTTGGAAATGAGTATTTAAGAGGATTTAACAATGACGACATTGATTGACTACTATAAATTGGAGTCACACGTGGCTTTCCAAGTATGTTAGGATCAATTAAGTGCATGCATTGAGAATAAAAATTGTCCACTTGTATGGAAAGGTCAATTTTGTCAAGATGATCATGTTAACTCGACAATCATTCTTGAAGTTGTGGCATCACAAAACTTATGGATTTGGCATGCATTTTTTTGGTACCGCAAGATTAAATAATTATATTACTATGTTAAATGCATCTAATGTGTTTAATGAAGTTATGTTAAGTTTTTCACCTGCGGTGCACTACACTATTAATGGAACACAATACAATACGGGATATTACTTTGTAGATGGTATTTATCCAGATTTTGCCATATTTGCGAAAACTATTTCAATGTTACAAGGACAAAAGAGAAAATTATTTGTTCAATGAAAAAAGTTAGCAAGAAAGGATGTTAAACGTGCATTTGGAATCCTTCAATCTCGATTTGTAATTATACGTGGTCCGACACATTTTTGGGATGCTCATAGATTGAAAAACTTAATTTATGCATGTATCATATTACACAATATGATTATTGAGGACGAGCAACATACTTATCAAAATCATATTGATTATGATATTAGAGAAAATGACATGTTAACTATTTATATATTTTCAAGTCCTCATCTTAGTTTTAAATCTACGTACTTTCAAAGGAGAACTGTTAACGCGCAGCAGAATGTTTGCGTTTAGGGATAAAAACCAAGAAGGGGGGTGAATTGGTTTCTTATAAAAAATTAGGGTTTTGAAATTTTCCCCAAATTTCACTGATTAAAATGCTTGTAAAGTAAAGAGATAAGGGAAAGAAGATTACATAGATGATTTATACTAGTTCGGATCAAAAGACCCTACGTCCAGTTGTTAATCACTCTAAAAGAGGATTAACGTTGTTACTATAATCACAAGTTACAACAGATTACAAATTGAAAAAGATAAGGAATAGAAAACACCTCTCTTGAATCACACAAGAGATGAACACCTTCTTTGAATCCACAAAGGATGAACAACAACTTTTCCTAGAGACGGCACAACACAAAATCCACCAAGAAACCTACTCAGTGATTCTTATCTCTTCTAGCCCACACTAGGTCTTCAAAAAGCCCCTTTTCTTCCCTACAGAAAGTTCTCTAACAGTCACAGCTCTTAACTTTTGTATGAAAAAGGTTTGTTATTTTGCAGAGAGCCTTATAGAACCTTAAGTAGAGAGAATAGGGTCTGAGAAAGAGTCCTGGAGATGAGAAGAGCGTAAGGAACCTTGAAGTTTGAGTAATGCTTTGCCTTGAGCATTGTCAATGTGACAAGGCTTGGCCAATGAATTGGCTCATTATTCATGATGGCATGGATAATGCGAAGGTCAGTAGAAGAACATTGTGCATGGTTGGTTGCTCGAGGACACAAAATCCATACAAGAAGATGCAGCAACATGCGTTCTTCTTTCTTCAAAGGCCCGACCAAAAGTTGTCGGCCAATTTCCATGAAAGGATTGCGAAGAAAAGAATGGTATGCCAGAATGCGATTAAAATCCTCTAAATCAGCGAGGACATTTACAACATCATCTCTTATAGGAAAATGAGCAACATTTTCCCAAATATCATCATCAAGGATGATGGTTACACCCTTGACTCTAGAAGTAGCAACATGATCCCTATATTTGAAGTGAGAATAGAACACCCGAACTAAATCTGGATAGTATGTACCTTGCATCTCAATAAATGGAAGAACACCTTGTTGCTCAAGAAGATTGGGAAAGTTGAATCCCCTGTTTATGAATTGCTCTCCAAGAAGAAATTTAGGAGTAATAATACCTCTTTCTTTCCAGAAATTTAGAAATTTCTGTCTTCCGTCATCATCAGAAATCCACCCTCGAAGAGAATTAGGGTGGGGATGAGAAGCAGGAGTGGATCTTCTCCTTGTTGGAATCTTTCTACAGGAAGATGAAGCCATTTAGAATGAAATGAGAGGAAGATAAGGAGTTTTAAAGAGAAGTAAGGCTTTGAAGAGACAAGAGATCTTAGAATGTTTGAAGAATGCTTTGAATTGAAGTTTGGAAGTGTTTGAATTTGATTTTGAGCCCTCCCATATATAGAAAATCATCTCAACAGCCATACACAACTAGTTTGACAAGAATTAAAGCTTAAAGAGTTGTTACTAACGACTAGAATAACCTTAACGATGCTAAATAATCGATTATCACCAGTGATAATCGATTATTTCTTCATCCCTGCCCAGAAAGTGCATGAATAATCGATTATCTGGCTTGATAATCGATTATTCCACAGAAAAATCACTGATTTGGGTCAATTTTGTACAGATAATCGATTATTACCCCAAATAATCGATTATTACAGAAAGATTTTTCATGAACCACTCTTTTAAGCTTCAATAATTGATTATTACCCAAGATAATCAATTATTCCAGAGAGATTAGCAATTTTATCATGTATTAGACACATGATAATCGATTATTCCCCTATATAATTGATTATTCTAGTACAGAATGCAAACATTTTTTAGTTAAGTAGAGTTTAGACTATTTCTAATATTCCTAGGTCTCTCCTAAGTTCATAGAATCTATCCTTTGGAAGAGGTTTAGTAAATATGTCTGCTAACTGATGTTTTGTGTCTATATACTCAATTTTACAATTTCCTTTAGATATGTGATCTCTTAAAAAATGATTCCTAATCTCAATGTGTTTGGTTCTAGAATGCATAACATGATTCTTTGTGAGATTTATTGCACTTGTATTATCACACATTAAGGAAATATCACTTAGAAAAATATTATAATCTTCTAGTTGTTGTTTCATCCATAAAATTTGAGCACAACAATTTCCAGCTACAATATATTCAGTCTCAGTTGTGGATAAAGCAACACAAGCTTGTTTCTTAGAATGCCATGAAACTAAAGATGATCCTAATAGATGACAAGTACCACTAGTGCTTTTTCTATCTACGTTACAGCCTCCATAATCAGCATCAGAATAACCTAATAAGCTAGGAGAAGCTTCAGATGGATACCACAAACCAAATCCTGTAATTCCTTTTAAATATTTTAATATCCTTCTTACTGCAGTTAAATGAGATTCTTTTGGACATGCTTGAAATCTAGTACAAACACATACAGATTGCGTGATATCAGCTCTACTTGCAGTTAAATATAATAGGGATCCTATCATACCTCTATACATTAATTGATTAATTTCCAAACTTGAATCATCCTTATCCAAATAGAAGGAAGTTCTCATTGGTGTATGTGCAACTTTTGCAGTATCCATCTCAAATTTCTTGAGAATCTCTTTGTAGTATTTGGTTTGAGACACAAAGGTGTCATCTTTAAGTTGCTTAATTTGAAGTCCAAGAAAGAAAGTTAATTCTCCCATCATTGACATTTCAAATTCACCCTGCATTATCTTAGCAAATCCTTCACACAAGGAATTATCAGTTGATCCAAAAATAATATCATCAACATATACTTGAACTAACAGAATATGTTATTTTACTTTCTTAATAAACAGGGTGGAATCAATTTTTCCTCTAGAAAAATCATTTGAAATTAGAAAACTACTTAATCTTTCATACCAAGACCTATGAGCTTGTTTCAAACCATATAAAGCTTTCTTCAGTTTAAAAATGTGATTAGGATATTTAAAATCTTATACTTCCTCTTTGATAAACCCATTTAAAAATGCACTTTTAACATTCATTTGATATAGTTTAAATTTCATCAATGAGGCATAAGCAAGAAGTAGGCATATAGCCTCTAACCTAGTAACAGGAGCATAGGTTTCATCATAATCAATACCTTCCTCTTGACAATATCCTTTGGCAACAAGTCTGGCTTTATTCTTTGTTATATTTCCATCTTCATCAAGTTTGTTTCTAAATACCCATTTCGTTCCAATAACTTGATGAGATTCTTCTCTTGGAATTAATTCTCAGACTTGGTTTCTTTCAAATTGATTTAGTTCTTCTTGCATTACAATGCACCATTGGTCATCTTTGAGAGATTTCTCAACATTTTTGGATTCAATGTGTGAAACAAAAGCTACAGACATACAAAAATTTGTCATATTTCTAGTTCTTACCCCTTTTGAAATATCACCAATTATATTGTCCATTGAAAGTCCTCTTGGTGGTTGCCATTCTTTTGCCAATACAGTTGGTTGAGATGACTCATTCTCATTTAAGTACATTTCTTCTAGAGTTTCTCTTATTTACTCATCATCACCTGCATATTCTTTATTTGACTCAAGAGGATTTCCCTCAAGGTCTACAATTTCATCAAAGGTAACATGTACAGACTCTTCAATATTCAAAGTTCTTCTATTGAATACTCTATATGTTTTGCTAGTCAGTGAATAACCTAAGAAAATAGCCTCATCAGCTTTTGAGTCAAATTTTCCTAAGTTATCTTTTCCATTATTTAAAACAAAGCATTTACATCCAAATATTTTTAAATGAAAAACATTAAGCTTCCTTCCATTTAACAATTCATAAGGAGTTAACTTTATGATTAGCCTAATAAGCATCTTATTCAATACATAACATGCAGTACTTACAGCATCAGCCCAAAAATATTTAGGAACATTTGATACATTTAACATTATTCTAGCAAGTTCCTCTAGTGACCTATTTTTCCTTTCTACTACACCATTTTGTTGGGGAGTTCTAGGTGCAAAAAAATTATGCAAAATTCCATTTTCTTCACAATAATTTTCAAAAGATTCATTTTGAAATTCTCCACCATGATCACTCCTTAACACTTTAATTCTTAAGTCTTTCTCATTTTGAATTTTTTTGGCAAACTTCCTAAAGACCTTAAAAGATTCACTTTTTAATGTTAAGAAAAATATCCAAGTAAATCTAGAAAAATCATCAACAATTACAAGGGCATAGTAATTTTCACCAAAACTTTTTATCCTAGATGGACCAAATAAATCTAAGTGTAAAAGTTCTAAAGGTTTTGATGTAGAAATAACATTCTTAGATTTAAAAGATGATTTCACTTGTTTAGCTTTTTGACATGCATCACATAATCTATCTTTTTCAAATTTTAACTTAGGCAAACCAACAACTAAGTCATTTTCTATTAGTTTGTTTAATTGATGCATGTTTATATGGGCCACTCTCTTATGCCATAATCATGGATTTTCTTCCTTAGCAACTAAGCATGTTATATTAGCATTAGATACATAATCCAAGTCAATTATATAAATATTATTATGCCTAATACCTTTCAATGCTATATTTTCATAATCCTTTAAATGAATGGTGCAAAACTTACTTTCAAAAATTACCTTAAATCCTTTATCACAAAGTTGACTTATACTTAGGAGATTGTGCTTTAGCCCATCAACAAGGAGCACATCCTTTATCTCCAAAGTATTTGCACCACTAATATTTTCGGTTCCAAGTATTCTTTCTTTGTTGTTGTCCTCATAGGTTACATAGCCTTGTTCTTTTGCTTTGAAACTCACAAATTTCTTTTTGTCTCCAGTCATATGTCTTGAACACCCACTATCAAGATACCACATAGGTATCTTGGATTTGGAAGTGTTCTACAAAACAAGAACATAATAATCCTAGGTCCCCATAACTTTTGGGTCCTTGGGGTTAGAGACAATCAAATCATTTAACTATAGGAACCCAAACATATTTTCCCTTTGGAACACCAAAATGCTTAATTTTACACCTATTAGATGTATGTCCTTGTCTCATACAATAGAAGCAAGCATTAGATGTAATTCTTGAAAATGATACAATTTTATTTTGAGAAGATTTAGATCCTTTTTTCAATCCATACTCTTTGGGTTCTTTTACTTTTAGGCTTTTTTATTTGAACATGACAATTTTCTCTAGTTTGTATAATAATCTATTCCTTATAACAATCACTTAATTCTTTCTTAGCTTTATCAAGTAAGTGGCTAAGTATGTCAATATCATATTCATATTCTTTACATGATGCACATGTTATTTGTTTATTTCCTTTTTCCTCTCAACATGCAATTTTCGTTTTCAAGTATTCTACTTCTTTTTCTTATTTATTCAAACACTTTTTCAAGGTTTTATATTCAGATTTTAAGTCCTTAAAAGTAGTAAACAACTCTTGATATACATTGTGCAAGGCATCATAATCATTTTCATCATCACTTGAAGAACAATCGAAATCACTTACCTCACAGTCAGAAGAAATGTTGTTATTTGCCATCAAGCAAATATTTGCTTCAACTTCCAAGTCACTTGACTCTGAACTTGAGTCACTATCATCCCAAGCTATATAGGCTTTCTTTTTGAAGAATTTCTTGTCTTTATGATCATCACTTTTCTTATTTGTACAATCGGATTTTACATGCCCTGTTTCACCACAACCATAACATTTAAAATTTAAAGAAGAACTTTCTTTTACCTTTCCCTTACCTTTGAAAGGTTACTTCCCTTTGGCTTTCATAAACTTTGTAAATTTCTTGATCATGAGACTCAAGTTTTCATCTTCTTCATTTTCAGAGTCTTCTTCCTCCTTCTTGTTTTTACTTTTTGAAATTTCGGTTTTGAAGGCAAGGTTTCTCTTTTAATGTTGACCTTCTTCATCGTTTAGCCTTCCAAGTTCAAGTTCATGCTCTCTCAACTTTCCAAAGAGAGTCGTCATAGTCATGGTAGTAAGATTTTGTGACTTCGTGATGGCTGTCACCTTTGGTTTTCATTTCCTATCCAAAGATTTAAGAATTTTCGTATTTAATTCATCAGTATAAAAAATCTTACCAAGTCCAGTGAGATGATTCACAATATGTATGAAACGTTTTTGAATGTCAAAGATTGTTTCTCCTTGTTGCATACGGAACATCTCATATTCTTGAATTAATGAGTTCTTCCGTGCTCTTTTTACATCATCAGTACCTTCATGTGTTACTCTTAATATTTCCCACATTTCTTGAGCACTCTTGCAAACGGATATACTGTAAAATTCATCAAGGGTTAAAGTAGATGAAATTATATTCCTAGCCCTAACATCATATTGGGCTTTCCTATTTTCTTCATTCGTCCATCTAGAACTTGGTTTAGGTTCTTCTACATCATTTACAGTAACTTTAGGAATAAAAGGACCATTTACAATTGCATCCCATACACTCCTATCAATAGACTCCAAAAATATTTGCATTCTAACTTTCTAAAAAGGATAATTTTGCCCTGCAAAAAGTGGGGGTCTATTGATAGAAGCACCCTCGGCAAAAGTTTGGTTTTGTCCGGCCATTTTCGAAATTTGAATGACTATCAAAGCAAGCTCTAATACCACTTGTCAGAATCGCGCAACGGAATGTTCGCGTTTAGGGAAAAAAACCAAGAGGGGGGTGAATTGGTTTCTTATAAAAAATTAGAGTTTTGAAATTTTTCCTCAAATTTCACCGATTAAAATGCTTGTAAAGTAAAGAGATAAGGGAAAGAATATTACACAAATGATTTATACTGATTCAGATCAAAAGACCCTATATCCAGTTGTTAATCACTCTAAAAGAGGATTAACGTTATCACTATAATCACAAGTTACAACAAATTACAAATTGAAAAAGATAAGGAATAGAAAACACCTCTCTTGAGTCACACAAGAGATGAACACCTCCTTTGAATCCACAAAGGATGAACAATAGTTTTTCCTAGAGACGGCACAACACACAATCCACCAAGAAACTGACTCAGTGATTCTTATCGCTTCTAGCCCATACTAGGTTTTCAAAAGCCCCTTTTTCTTTCCTATAGAAAGTTCTCTAGCAGTCACAACTCTTAACTTTTGTATGAAAAATGTTTGTTATTTTGTAGAGAGCCTTAGAGAACCTTAAATAGAGAGAATAGGGTTTGAGAAATAATGGTTTTCGAAAACATAAGAATTGGAAATAGGGTTTTCGTAAATTGGTCCAGATTTGAATTTCAAAACTCATAATAGACGTAGATAATCAATTATCTTGAGTGATAATCGATTATTACAGAGTCATTTTCACATAGGAGTAAAATATGACCAGGATAATCGATTATCTGTGTAAATAATCGATTATCTAGCTGGGATAATCGATTATCCTGAGTGATAATCGATTATCACAGCAAGGTTTTCAAAAAAAACAATTTTTCAGTGCAGGATAATCAATTATTCTAAGTGATAATCGATTATCACAGAGTGGATTTGATAAAAATGAGTTTTCAAATGATGGACTATGTGCTAGCTATCTTGTACTCTAATTATACAAGCTCAAAAACATAAAACAGAGTTATTAGAAGTAAATACACATGATTCTAAGTTTTAAAGTCTTTAAGTTTTTTGTTCTTGAATCATCATCAAAATCTCCAAGCTTCATATCCTTGTATGTTTAACAAAAACAGCGATTCAAGGTAAAAATACTTATTACAAATTTCAAACAAGATGTGATAGAACATATTTGACAAAAATTTAGAGGAGAAAATAATAAAAATTAAATTTTTTTAGTATATTTTCTAGTGTTATTTGATTTTCATTATATTTATTTAAATATTATGTATTTCATACTATTTTTATATTAAAATAAGATAGTGTATAATTAATTAAAGTAATTAATTATTTAATAAATATATTTTTCTATATAAATATTAAAAAATATAAAATAAATATATATCAAATGTTTAAAATTCTTGTTGTTGTAATAAAATTAAATAAGAATTGGTTAATAATTACATAACTCGGTGAGATTCTTATTTTACTATTTTTAAAAGTGATATAACTCATTACAAATCTTTGCATTAAATGTATGATATGATGTAGATTGATGTATAAATTTATATTCATTTTAATAATTTTATGCGTAAATCTATTTTATCAATAACTAATGCTATTTATTTAAAAAATAAGAAAATAACTTATTATATATCTATTATTTTAAAGAATAGTCCAAAAATCATTTTTTATATATTTTTCTCTTTATAAATAATTATTATATATAAAATATGTACATAAAAACTATAGATTTTTTTTAAATTGAGTATTTCTTTTTTTCATCCCAGTAAGATCACTATCTTAATTATATTTAACCTTAATTTAGATTTACAAAACTAATTCAACTAATTATATTTCCTAACAGTTAAAACACAAAAACTCAATTAAAAATATACAAATTAAAATATTCATTTGAAAATAATAATAATTCATTGATCTTCAAAAAAATATAATTAATTTAATCACTTACATAATATTTTAACTTCAGAAAAAAAAAATTTACAAATCATTGATCTTAACTTAAAATGATAAAGGTTACCAATACTCAACAGAACTCTAGAAAGTCTTGAGTTTTTTCCAAGTGTAGTCTCCTCACGTCACACTATGTTTGCACCGATAGATGTTTCCATCCACTGTCCCTTGTCACACCTACTTTTGCACCCTTCCCCTCGTATCGTTTCAACAGAGACTATAACAGTTGATTTAATATAATATAACACAACTATTGAGACTTAGCGCCTGTTTGTTTGGAAAGATGAAAGGTGCGAAAATGTGCCACGAATCTTTATATATAAAATTTTAGAAATTTAGAAAAAATATTCGTATTCTCTTGAAGGAAAGTAAAATAATTATTTTTTTTCAAATATAATCAATTATGAGATTATCAATTATTTAAGTAAATATTATATATATTTATTTTCATAATTGATTATGATTATGTTGGAAACTTTTTATTTAATAATTTTATATTATTATAATAATAAATAATTCTAAAACCTATATTAAATAATAAATAAATTTATTTTATTTTCTATTCAAATTTTTCTCTTCAACTAAAAAACTCTATTTTCCATTCACTTTCTCACCTTTTCCACTTCTTCAACCTCACTCTCTAATCAAACATAGCATTAGTCTACATAATAAAAAAAACTAAAAATATATTAAAATATATTAAAATTTTTATTTTTTTATTTTTTTATTAAATAAAAAATTTCAAAATAAACTAAGATTATAATTAATTTAATTCACAATAATTATGTATATGATTGATTATAAAAATATTTTTAATATAAATAAATTTATTTTATTTTCTATTCAAATTTTTTCTCTTCAACCAAAAAACTCTATTTTCCATTCACTTTTTCACCTTTTCCACTTCTTCAAACTCACTCTCTAATAAAACATAGCATTAGTCTACATAATAATAAAAAATTTGAAAAAAATATTAAAATTTATTTAAATTTTTATTTTTTTATTAAATAAAAAATGTAAAAATAAACTAAGATTTTAATTAATTTAATTCACAATAATTATGTAATGATTGATTATGAAAATATTTTTAATATAAAATATAATTAAAAGATAATATAAATAATTCTATGTAATATAATAAATTGTGTGACATTTTTTTTACAAGTTTAAGATTTTTAACCTCAATCTTATATGAAAATTTAATATTTATTTTATGTTTTATTTTTTTTAGTTTTAAAAATCGTTGAAAATGAGTTTTAAAATTAAGTTAAAAGATTTATTTGATAATCTGAATTTAAATATGTTTTACAGGAAAGAAGATACCGCATATAAGTAAAATTTTGGAAACAATTTTTTCATAATTTTACACTATGGAGACATAGATATTATTAATAAAACATAACATATATTTTGTTAATTTTGATTTTTTAATTTTTTTTAAATTAAAAAGTAAAATACTTGTTTAAAACTATTTTCTTAAAATAGTTATATACAGTTTTTAATTTTTTTTAAATTTTAAAAATAAAAAGTTATTTTTAACAGTAAAATTGTCTATTTTTTTTATTATTAATATTATTTAATCTTAAGAATAAAATTATCTCGATTTTATGTCTATATTATATATTTATATGTATTATAATAATATAATTATGATAACTTTTATGTTTACAATATTTTTTGTTTATAATTTTAATTTATTATAATTTTATTTTTAAAAGACATAAATAAATTAAGAAACAATAATATATATAAATTATTTTTAATATTAACTCTTAAATGCCTTAAAATTTAAAATTTATATATCAGAATATAATATTTCAAACTGAAAGATAGATAAGTAAAGTATAATTATATTTTTTAATCATAATAAATATAAATATTCTATGTAAGAATTCGATTTGATATCTACTGTAATAATATGATTATGATCCATTTTTTTATTCAAATCATAAAACACTAATTATTGTTTTTTTTTCCCTCTCTTTCTTCTTCTCGTTGAATCCTTAAAAAATAATTTCATTTTTCTAGAAAAGTAGTCATGCATGCCAAATATTCTGCTCATATTCATGTGATACATTGAATTATTAATTTATTGGTTGAAAATGAAGTGGAGAAGAAAGAAAAATAGTTATTTGTATATGTCACAAGGTACATACATATACACGTTGTCTTCTTATACGTAGAGATGATAATTAAATTTGTATCCATCGAATCGACCTGTTTTCGTTTTGAGTTTGACGGGAAAAATTCGAGTTGATCAGGGGCAGGGTGGGTTCGAGTTTTCTCTGCTTTAAAAAGTCGGGGACGAGGGCGGGGATGAGTAATGCAATTCCCACCCGACTCCGACTCGACTTTATATTTAAATTTAAATTTTAAAATATTAATATTTTAAAAGTATTTTCCTTTTCTTTTTCTATTATATACAATGTCATTTTTTTATATTTCACCAATTTTTATTTTTCTTCTACCCACTTTTTTTTGTCTTTTTTAATCTTTTATATTAATTAATTTATTACATTATTGTCTCTCTTACCTTTCAGCTTTTTCATATTTCCTTAATCTCTCCCATCAAATTGTTTTTTTTTTCAATCTTTTCAACTAATTTGATGAACACAAAGTTAATTATTTTTTATTCTTTATCTCTTTTTCTAAATATTTTACATGAATCTTAGTAGTAACTAATATTATTTTATTTATAATTTATATTTATTAGGTTTTATTATGTCATATTTTTTTATCTTATTATTCTTATTTATCATATATCAAATTTTATCTTAATAAAATAATTGTATTTTATAGGATTAAAAATTGATAATTTAAACTTTTATTACTTCAAACTAATTGAATAAGAATTAACTTATTAAATATTTCTTTATAAACTATATATTTCATATTTTTAAATGACAACTTAAAAATGAATTAACTTATATATATAATCAAATGTTTGAATACAGTGTTATAATAATAATGTTATAAGTATTTAAATATTTGAATACAATGTTATAATAATAATAATGTTATAAATAAAAAATAATTAAATATTTTTTTACATACATATTTTAATATAAATATAATAAATTAAAATGTATATTTAATTATTAATAATTATAAATATTTATTTATATATAAAAATAGATAGTAAAATTAATTTATTATAAATGTAATTATCTTTTTAAAAATAATATAGATCGAGGATGGGGCGGGGACAGGGAACCCGAAACCCAACGAGACGAGGATGAAAACTTAATTTCTAACCCGACGGGGATCGGGGCGGAGGCAGGGACGAGTATAGTTAAAGAAGTCGAGGTAGAGATCGAGATCGGGAGGTAAAACCCGCCTCGTTGCCATGCCTACTTCCATGATTCAAGATCCACCCCTAGTCAACTGAAATTGGATGTGGAATTTGGTGTTCGGTTCAGCAGAAATATTGTAAAATAATATTTATTAATTTATTTATTTAATTATATTTATTTATGTTATTTATACACAATAAAAAATATTTTTCTATTATCTTATCTTTTTTTTTCTTCTCATTCATTTTTTTTCACTTTTTTTTCTTTTCTCCCCATCCTTCTAATATAATTATAAATATATGTAAAGATTATAACAATTGAAATATCGTGAAAAGTTAAAATTGTTTCACTAAAAAAAATTTTTTTGTTTGAAGATAAAAGTATTTTCAAGAAGTTATGCTATTAAACCAAATCATTTTAAATTAGTATCTCCTTAACTATTTTTATAAGTCAAAATTAATTTTTATATAAATTAAAAAAAATCACAAATTAACTTGTCCATAACTTTATCTTTTTTATCTTATTTTTCAATTATATAAGTTTTGGTAGATAAGTTTGTGGAAACATGATGTGAGGATTAAAAGACTTCTAAACAAATAATGTTAATGTTTAATTGTGCCAAATAATCCTAATTTAAAACTAAATAATAAAATTTAAATTATGTAATATTTTAAATTACAATTTAATTCTTGATTTCTTATTTTTATGGTTCTAGTTATTAGTTACTTTTCATACACACTGCAAATTAAAATATAATTAATATTTTAATGTACATTTTACATAAAATTATACATAAATAAACTAAATTCTAAAAGAAAAAAAAGTGACAAAATTTTCTACTGAAAACAAAAGCCTCCCTGGATTTCAAATCAAGTAAGCCCAATTGGATTGAAAATTTCAAATAATCTTTCCCTTTCATTTTAAGTTCCGGTGTGAGGATCTTTTCTTGAATGTTTGGTCTGTACGTGGCTTCTTAATTATCGATAAATACAAGTAGGTCCTACTAGTCATAACTTGTAGTCGCAGACTCTAATTGACTATAAAATTTAGTTTCTAGGTGAAAATATTTATTTCTCAGAAAAAGAGAAGCCAAATATTTATTTTCTTACAACTGTCATAATTAAAACTGTGGTTCAAACAACTGTCATAATTAAAACTGTGATTCAAATTATATACAATTTTATATACACCATATAAATATTAAATTAAACGAATTTAAGAGAAGAGACTGCTAACTTGATTGGTTGGTTCGGAGATCTAATATTAGTCTCCTCATATTTTAAAGAAACATCCCACAAAATAAAAGACAACATCAATAGATTAATTAACTTAAATAATTAAGCACTTATTTGATTGAGAAAATAAAAAAATATTGAATATATAATCAATATTTATCTAGTAAAAATCTATTAAAATAATATAAATAGTTTAAAATATGTAATACTTTATAATTACACATTTATTTTATTTTTTACCTATGAATCTTTTTCAATGGACAAGTATTTCTGTATAGAAAGGTCAAGGTTTGAAAAGAAGTAGCATAACTCATATTAAAGGGAATAAATATATTATATCATAATGTTTTTTTGCTCTCATCATAAGGTTTGAGTAATTTCAAAAATTATATGATATTTACAAGGAATATAACTAACAAGGAGATTTCATAATTGTAAAAAATTATAGATAATCGTACAAAAAAATAACTTTACTAATAATAGAATTAAGGAAAGAACTCGAGAATTTTAAAAGACTAAGTACAAAAGAGATGGACATACTTAAATACGAGAATGTACAAATTCATAAGAAATTAGAGAAAAATCAGAACTAAGTATAACTGGAAACCATCTAAGTAGGAATTGTGGATCTCGCACTACTGTAGAAAAGACTTTTTACGTCGGTTAAAATGGGTCTTCTATGTCGATTAAAGCGGCGACATAGATACAGGGGTCATAGAAAGTAAGCCTTTCTACGTCGGTTCTTAAGAACCGACGTAGAAAGTCTTACTTTCTATGTCGGTTAACACTGATAACCGACATAGAAAGTCTTACTTTCTAACTTTCTATAACCCCAGTATTTATATCGGTTAACAGTAACCGTGATTGTATGTGATATCAATGTCGGTTATGCTTATAACCGACGTAGAAAGTGTTATTTTTTTTTTACAGAACCTGCATTTTCTTCACAGATCTTACCTTTCTTCAAGTAGACCTGCCTATTCATCATAGTTGCAGACAAATATTCAGACTTCCAAACACTTGTACATACAGATATGCACAGTTCATATATAGTTTCAAACATATATATATATATATGTACATATATGAAACATATTGAAATCAATATATGTACCTCAGTTCTAGACAGTTCATTTACTTAAACGAATGTAAATTCGCTAACTTAAATCAATTCAATCAAAATTGTTACAAGTCAAATTTGCTATGAAGATTGAATACTTAAAAGGAAAGAAGCCCACTACTCTCTAATATCGTCTAACACTTCAATCTTCAATGGAGATGAGTCTGTAAATTCCTACATATTGAAACATTTCAGATTTAGAAACCATTTACATAATTGGCATATTTGACATAATTATAGTATATTTACCTCCCTCCATGAGTCAATAATATTTTTGGCTACGATGGTGTGCATGTGCTTCATCACATAATACCCGCACTCATGGCTTCCCAGTTGGCGTGGACACTACAAGTGAAATACATGTCAGATTAACTTTAAATGACAAATTGAACAACAATAAGAGGAATGTTTGGTCACCTTTGGTGCAATATACGTCAACTTCTTTCTAGCATGAGATGGAAGGCCTTGCAACCTTAGGTGAGCTTCCAAAGCTCTACAAAAGGACAAATAATTTTGGTGTAAGTGCACATATGATACAACAATTAAAAAAACCAAACTTACGCGTCTATGTGCTTTCTAATATCCAAATCATTTGGTTTCTTGTGTAATGAACACAAGAGAATCACAACAAATTGTCGAGGAACAATGATTATGAGCTGCCAATGACCCCTGCACGTTGAAATAATATTAGTAAAATTTTAGTTTTACATAAATGTGCATTAATTTATAAGATGTATACTTACTGATGCAAGTAAGGTGCTAAGTAGACTTCTTTGCCCCCATTTTGAAATGTCTCTATTAAGTACGTTTGCACCTCTTCGACTTTATTCCCAACGAATCTGAATGGCAACAGGGTCAACAAATCCATAGATAAAGGCAATCTTCCTCTCAACACACAAACGATGTAAATACCTTCAACATTGAAAATAAATAAAGTTATAAAATAATGTACCGGTGAGAATATCAAAAATATGTAAATTTACTTACAATTCCCAAAGCTGCAACACCGATACACATAGCATACCGGTACCGAGCAAGAATATCAAAAATATCCCTTTGGAGTAAGAAAAAAGGGATCGTCTTGGTCCTGCATACGACTTCGGGTGGCATATCTAACTGTATGGGAGTGGTCCCGATAGTCGCTGCTAGTGCACCGAGTCGTTGTAAAGCACTCGGTGGTGGTGGTGATTCATGCACAACTTCCTTTGCTTTTTCAGCCTCTTTCTATACAAGTACCAAAAATAAATAACATTAATATACATCAACATATCAAAAAATAATAAGTAAAAGGGATAAATGCATGACACAATCTGTGCATGTGTTGGGATGGGTCTTGTTAATGAAACTGGCCATAAGATAAAATTTCCAGGTGTCTGTCCCACTGTTTGAACCTCTTCAGTGGGAATAGGGATTGGGGCAGCAACATCCCGAACATCTACAACCACCACTCTTATCATATCATGTCCAATACTCTAGTGGTGGATGGTTGATCCCAATGCATACATTTTCCCTAAGGTAAACAAATGATAAAATATTTTATACTATATAATGCTTAACAGTGTACCAAATACATGTCAAAGATATAATACGTACCGTATGCCACCAAATGCTCGGGAGGAATCGCAACATACAACTCACAGTTAGCAGTGTCAGTAGGAGCAACCTCTGCCCCTCTATCAGGAGCATCACAACTCTCCTTTGTGCTGACATGAATTGGGGATGCCTCTCGTGTGGGGACAGAAGGTTGAGAGGACAAAGATGTCAACTCTGCTCGCATTGAGCTCAATAACTCTGCCTTCAAGTCAGAGTACACCTCATCTCGAATCTCCTTCCTAATTTGTTGTTTGAGGGACTCAAACTCCAACTCATTCAGATGCCTCAAAGTATGAGTTGCCACGGATGGGGCACCAAAGTATTGTCTAATGCCCACCCCTCGTCCAGCAGCACGAACATGTCCAGGATGCTCTAGGGTACCAATGGCCACTGCCTATATATCCTGACGGCCATGTGGGTGGAATGATCCCTGAGTGCTCTGCTCAACCAACTCATCCTACAACACAAAGGAAGGATTTTTTAGCAAATACATATGCCTATTGTAGTATAACATATATAATTAGTTTAAGATATGCTACTTACAATACGTTGAGCTACAACATTAGTTTGCTCAGATAAGTAATTCCCTGATGAGTTCTGGCGAGCTCTCTTCCATTTATCATGGCGTGAAGGGCGAGTGACAGAACTCACAACCGAGTCATTTGAAGGTTGACTTGAAGATGTCTCCTTCATCATCTTCTCCTCCAATTTCTCATAACCCCCACGAGACAACCTGTGGGGGTGGATATTCTTTCTCTGAATATCCTGTGCCTTCTGCCGCTTGGCCTGTTGCATTCCATGTTAAATACTAGATTTAAAACCTCTATTTAAAAAAATGACTGCAAACAAATGACAAATGTGCTAACCTGAAACTTAGGGTCTAAACGCTGAGTCCGAAATGCCTGCCATGTCTCCTCATCCAAAAACTGATATTGGTCACATGGGTTCTTGTTGCTCAATGCCCCATATATGTATCGACTAGTCAGATCACTCTTAAAACCTCTCCAGCGTTCCCCAGCATATGAGATCCACTTTGTCCTCAACAAAGTGGTGTTAGGGACATCATATGTGACCTACACAATAAAAATAACATGAAGTTCCCAAAAAGTTAAATATATATACATGTTAAATGCTCAATAAGAGTAGGTACCAGGATACTCCACCAAATCTGCTTCTTTAGTGTCTCTGGAACATGGTCCCAATCCTCAATAAGAATACTAACCTTGCTTCTCCCAAGCAAGGCCACATAGCTAGTGAATCTAGCACTATGATCTCCTGTGGCTCTACCTGTTTGCATGTCAAACTGGATAGACATTTTCTGATCGGAGCTACGGCTGATATTCAAGTCCCTCAACCGTGTAGCACGCCTACCCTTTTTCCTGGTAGACGGCTGACTCTAATCACCACCTTGTGTAGGAGAGGGGGACTGTGTAGGAGGAGGGGGGGACTGTGTAGGAGGAGGGGTACCAGATGAATCTGCCATATTTGTGTTTAAAGAAAAAAATAATAGTTATTAGTTTAGACAATATGACTGAAGATAAACAAAAAACTGCATACATTAAAAAATAATACATTAAAAAAAGTGCATACATTATCAAGTTGGAACATTCTCCCAAAATCCTTCCATATGGTCATAACATGTAGCATGCACATCATCTATTTCTACATTAACACTCAAGTTTGGCATATTTGAAGAGAAACATGGTGTCTCTGGTATATCAAGTACTAATTCATCATTCTCATTAGAAGTATACATGGGTTTTCCTTGTAGAACCACTAACCATCCTTTGTTAGCGGGATCAGTGACATAAAACACTTGTTTTGCCTGAGATGCCATGATAAATGGTTCTTCGGTATAATGAGTATTTTCAAGGTTAACCAAGGTAAATCCAAGATCGTCGGTGAAGATGCCAGTATTGAAATCAACCCACTTACATTTAAAAATAGGTACTCTGAATATCGTGTAATCTATTACCCAAATCTCTTCAATTACACCAAAGTAGCCCATTGACGCCCTTATCGGATATTTATCCTTTGAACTCGAGAAATGCATTGATTCAGCCACCACCATGACTCCACTATTTTGCATTGTGCTTATTTCATCTTTTCCCTTTGTATA
Source organism: Sphenostylis stenocarpa (assembly GCA_963425845.1). Lineage (NCBI taxonomy): Eukaryota > Viridiplantae > Streptophyta > Magnoliopsida > Fabales > Fabaceae > Sphenostylis > Sphenostylis stenocarpa. The sequence continues at coordinate 44,327,060 of OY731403.1, forward strand.
AAGTGAATAGTTATTTATATCATACCCACCCCAACATATCACATCAAAGTTTGGCTCACATGCTAGCCACTTTAGTGTATCAGAAGCTGTATTGTCACCTTCAACTTGTTGTTTAAACCACTTCAAAAAGCTCTTGTTGTGTTCAGTGATCACCCACTTTTTAGGCATACGTGGATTATTTCGCTTCACAATGTCTTTATGAGCACTTAAGTAGGGGATGACTTCTTCACTGTTATTCAATATGTACAAATGCGCTTGAAGTACTTCATCTCAACACATTGTCACAACTTTTGCACCTCGAGTTCCTCTACCAAGACCTATTCCATGGTAACAAGTCTTAGGTAACCCTATAGCTTCAACTTCTGATAAGTATTTTGTGCAAAACTCAATAGCTTCCTCTGCAATATATCTTTGAACAATTGATGCTTCAGGACGATATTGGTTCTTCACATACCCTTTTAATATCTTCATGTATCGCTTAATAGGGTACATCCATCGTAAGAAAACTAGTCCACAGATTCTAACTTCCCTGGCTAGATGAACAATCAAGTGAACCATAATATCAAAAAATGATGGAGGAAAGTACATCTCAAATTGACACAATATGACTGCAGCCTCATTCTCTAACTGATCCAAAACATCCGGGTCCATAACTTTACTACATATGGCATTAAAAAAAAGCATAATCGAGTTAAGGAATATCTAACATTCTCTGTTAAGATACCTCGAATAGCCACAGGTAGAAGTTGTTGCATCAATACATGACAATCATGAGATTTTAACCCAAGCAATTTTAGATCTTTCATAGATACAAGTCTCTTCACATTGGAAGAGTAACCAAATGGAACCTTCACACCTCGTAAAAACTCACAAAAACTTCTTTTCTCTTTTTTAGACAGTGTGTGACATGCTGGAGGCAAGTATGTTCGATTACCATGAGGTTGAGGAGCTAATTGTTCTCTTATACCCATTTCAACCATGTCCAAACGAGCATTGACACCATCTTTTGTTTTTCCTTGAATGTTAAGGAGCGTTCGATTATACTTGTCGCACACATTTTTCTCTACATGCATGACATCTATACAATGCCTCACATCAAGAACCCTCCAATATGGAAGAACAAAAAGGATTGACATTTTCTTCCATATACCTGTGGCTTTCTTTTGTGTCTTTCCAAACTCAAACGAAATCGCACTTGCTCGTTGATATACTTCTTCCCCACTTAAAGATGTTTGGGCTGCATCATTTTCTTGACACCCGTTAAATGATTTTTTTAATTTACGATACGAATGGTTTGAAGGAAGAAATCTTCGGTGTCCAAGGTACGCTGTTTTCCTTCCATGTTGTAGTTGATAGTGACATGTGTCTTCTTCACATATCGGGCAAGCTTTATGTCCCTTTGTGCTGTAGCCACTCAAATTACCATATGCTGGAAAGTCATTAATTGTACAAAATAACATTGCATGCAACTTGAATAAGTCACCTGTGTACCCATCAAACACATCAACACCTTCCTCCCACAACATCTTCAACTCTTCAACCAATGGGCTTAAAAAAACATCAATGTCATTTTCAGGTTGTCTGGGACCCGAGATCATCAAAGATAGCATCAAGTACTTACGTTTCATACACAACCACGGAGGTAAGTTGTAAATAACTAACACCACAGACCATGAACTATGTTTACTGCTTAAATTTCCATATGGATTCATTCCATCTGTAGCAAGTCCAAACCTAATGTTTCTTGGATCATTAACAAAATTCTGGAAGATGGAATCAATTTTTTTCCATCGCAATCCATCTGTCGGATGCCTCAACTGACCATCTTTAATACGACTATCTGCATGCCATCTAGTGAGTTTTGCATCATTTCCATTAGTGAATAATCGTTTCAACCTTGGAACAATGGGAAGATACCATAACACTTTTGCCGGGGTACCCTTCATTACATCATTGTCAGAATCATCATCCTTCTTCTTGTATCGTGATTCCCTGCATTGTGGATATTCGTGAAAGTTCTCAAATTATTTCCTGTACAACACACAATCATTCGGACATGCATGAATTTTTTGGTACTCCATACCCATTGGACACAATATCTTCTTAGCATCATAATTGTGGGTTGGCAATGTGTTACCTTCATGGAGCATGTCACTCAACAACTCAAGCAATTCTATGAAACTTTTATCAATCCACCCATTCTTTGCCTTCACATTGAACAATTTTAGTACCGCCGATAATCGTGTGAACTTAGTACAATTTGTATACAAAGGCTTTTTTGCATCATTGGACAACTTCTCGTACACATGTGTATGTTGGAAGGCATCTTGTCCAAGCTCACGAATCATTTCCTCCAGCTGATCATCCATCTCTAGATCAACTTCTTCTTTGTCTTCTACACTTGGCATGTTTAATAATTCACCATGCCATGTCCACTTTATGTAACTCTTTAGGAAACCATCACAAAGAACATGTTCCCGAATAACTTCATTCGGTAATCTTCGCTCATTCAAGAAGTTAACACACGGGCAATAGAATCTTCCATCATTATCCGGAACATTCATCTTAGCAAATTCAAGGAATTGTTCTACTCCACTCTCATATTCATTTGTTGTTCGTCTATAATTGATCCAACTCCGATCCATTGTTACCTTCTGTCACATAACACAATATATAAGTATAGTTTGAGGATGATAACATCCAACATGTACTTTTGCTGAAATTGCGATGTCACGTGATTGGATATTTTAATCTTTCAATAGGAAGTTCTGTCCTACAATGGATCATTTCATGACTGACTCCAATCAAGGCTAATCGTATTGTCTCACATTAGGGTGAGCATAAGCGATGATAGTTTTAACTTAAAATGAAATAACTACATTATAATAGAAATCTAATTTTCAAAATCAAAATCACGAAAGAATGCCTATAGAAACACATTCAAATGACTAAACTACTTACAATACGTCTCTAAATTAGCTAAAGGCACCCGTGATCTTTCCATCTCTTGACAACATTATTACATACCAGATTCAAAACTGTAAACCTACAATGGCTAAAGCAAGCACGAAAACTTACCTCTTGAAGACCTACAGAGGTGGCAAGTGGCATGACGTGCAGAGCTGGGTGGGGAGAAACGTACACAGGCGATGGGAACCAACGACAGTAGCAGCAGGCGACACGATGTACAGAGTTGGCAGGTGGCGTGACGAGCAGAGCTGGCTGGGGAGAAACGTACAAAGGCGATGACGTTCGTAGAAGAGACAGAGAGAACGGGGAGCTCTGCTATGGGTGAAGTGATGAAATGGAGCGCCGCGGCAGGCGTAAAACAGAAGATACTATGTCGGTTGCCCTAACACCTATCATCAAATACACTTTCTATGTCGGGTAAAATTTAACTGACATAGAAAGTTCACTTTCTATGTCGGGTAAATGTTAACCGACATAGAAAGTTCACTTTCTATGTCGGTTAAATTTTACCCGACATAGAAAGTGAACTTTCCACTTACCATGTCGGTTACCTATTACCCGACATAAAAAGTTTATGATTTTATTACAAAATTGCCATCGTGCTACATACTATGACGGGTGGACTACGACCGTGATAAAAACTCGTCATAGAATGCTATTTTTCCACTAGTGTCGTGTCATTATCAACGAATTCCATCACCATACTGTTAGTAAAAGAAAAATCGATACCAGGATCGAAAGAACAAGAGAGAGAAAATCGAAGATCATATGGTTGGTTAAAAATTTGATAAAGCGAAAAGACAGTTAGAAGACACCCGGTAACCACAAGATAGAAACACATCGAGAATCAGAATCTAGAATCGAAGGGAGAATATTTGATGTCTATTATTGAAGAAAATCGAGAAGTTAGAATCAAGTGTAAGGTTAAGGATTAAGGGAGCAATTCAAAGTTCTCGAAGATTTGAAATCGAGATCAAGGGAAAGGTTAACCTACATGCCTATCGAAATTATGGCTAAGTTATAAATTGAGGAACGGTTAAACGCCCGCGTATGGAACGTGGGGGCAGTTTTCTAAACCGTAGAACTAAGGGACGTGCACGTTGGATCGTGGTGGCAGTTTTGTTAACTGCTCTTAGAAGTTTACCTGAAGGTTGCTCTATAAATAGAGCGAAGATTGAAGGAAGAGGGGAAATTGGCAGAGACAACAGAAACGCAAGTGAACAGTCTACAGGAAAACGACGCATCATGAAGTTTCTAATGCTCTGGATTTCCATTTTCATTGATTGCCTTTATCGCTTTCTTTACTTTCCCTGGTAATTTTACTTTCATTGCAACTTTACGTTTATCAACTTTAAGTTTGTCATTTCAATTCCTTGTCATTTACTTTTATGCAAGTTAAGGTTATGCGTTTAAGATACTCGCCATTTACATTTCTACAAATTTCAATTTCCTGCCATTTACATTTCTGCAATTTCGATTTCCTGCCATTTACATTTCTGCAATTTCGATTTCCTGTTATTTACATTTCTGCAATCTTGATTTCCTGCCATTTACATTTCTGCAATTTCGATTTCCTGTTATTTACATTTCTGCAATTTCGATTTCCTGTTATTTACATTTCCGCAATTTCGATTCCTTGTCATTTACACTTAATGCAAATTTGATGTTTCCGCATTTTACATTTCTCTGCAAATTAGTATTCTACACTGCTTTTCGATTCAACGCTTTTACTGCTTTCTTTACTTCGCATTTCTTAATAAAAAATACCAAAAAATAGTACTTTCGATCATCGATCTGTACTCTAAGTCATGCCGTTTTCATTTCTTGAGATTATATGATTCTCGATTCTCATGCATTTTTCGATTGAAGACTAGTTGCTAGCCTAAATGAAAAGAATCTACATGGTCAAGATTTGATTAGAACTTAAGTCTCGATAAATCAAAATTGATCAAATTTTCACTAGAAACAAATTGGCGCGCCAGGTAGGGGTTGTGTCGAAAAACACAAACAATTGGTTAGTTCGAAAGTGTATGAGATTAAGGAGTGGACGAGTATTGAGAATGAGTCAAAATACACCACATAATCAGAATAACAATGAGATTCCAAATAGTTCACATTTTCCAAACACTGGGGGGCAAGTTCACAATGGGAATATGCCCGTAATATCGACGAATGTGAGTACGTCGATACCTGTGAGTGCTGAACAAAGCTCAGGTACATCGGTAAACACTCAGTTAGGGTCTAGTACTGTAATGTCAAACAATATACAAACTACGGGGAATCCCGTAACAACATATTCAGGTCCGCATATGAGTGTAAGGCCGCTTGGCTTTTCGATTAATAATATGAATGGGGCTAGTACTTCTTCAATACAATGAAGTACGAGATTTAACGTAGGAATGCCCCAAAACTTAGGCACATTTCAAACCTTAGGCATGCCTCAAAATTTTGCAGTATCCCCAAATTTAGGGGTGTCTCAAAATTTAGTAACACCCCAGAATTCAGGGAATGTGCAAAATTTAGGAACACAACAGACGCCTCTAGTGTCAAATCTGGAGAACAGGGCAAACTCGGATCACGGGAGATACCTACTTGATAGAGATTATCATCGATCCAATTTTGAGACTATCAAAAACGCTAGTACTGGAATTTCCAGTAACTCATTAGGAGTACTTCGACAACAAATGGACGAAAGCAACTTCGAGATGGTCAACATGTTATCACAACAGTTGACTATAGTATTGAATCCATTAGTTCAAAACACTACCACTAGTTTTGAGATATTAGCAGACCAAATGTCACGTATCGGAGATGCATTGGCGATACCCCGACAAACAAGGGTCGAAGATAATGCCAATCAGAATATTAACCAAAACGCTAATATCAATCCCCTTTATTTATTAAGGAGGAATCAAAACAATGATCAATATCAACAGGTTAGGAATGATACTTATGGAAATTTAAATGAGGGATGTCAAAATATGTATAATCAAAATAACATGCAGTACAATCACCTGATGGGACAAAGAATGAATCCTCAGGGAGTGGAATTAAGACCACCTCATCAACCATACTTTGTTTTTCCTTTTCCAAATATGATTCTCGAGATAGAATTACCTCGAGGATACAAAATACCCAAATTTACCAAGTTTGCTGGAGAAATTGGTGAATCCACTATCGAGCATGTGGCGTGATACCAAATTGAATGTGGGGACCTAGTGATGAGCAAGGAATTAAAAATGAAATATTTTCCTAGTTCATTAACAAAGAATGATTTCACTTGGTTTACATCGCTGCCACCGAATTCAATACATAATTGGATGCAGTTGGAAAGAAAATTTCATGAGCAATTCTTTAGGGGAGAAACTCAAGTAAGTCTTATCGATTTAATGAATATAAAGAGATATAATCATGAAAGCATAGATGATTATTTGAATAGATTTAGACAAATGAAGTCGATATGTTTTACGCAAATCCCTAAATTTGAGTTAGTCAGAATGGCCTCTGCAGGCTTAGAATTTTCGATTAGGAAAAAATTGGTTAATTTACCATTGAATGATATGGCTCAGTTAGCCGATAAAGTGAGAAGAGTGGAACAAATTGAATACGAGAAACAGAGGTACAAAAAATATGAGAAACCCATGAAGAGAGATAAGGTAGCATATATAAATGATATATATGAGGAAAATCCTAGGATAGAAGGAGATATTAAAGAATCTGTCGATGAGAAAGTAAATATAGCAGAGCTCAAAGTAGGAGCCCCATATATTTGTAAACTGCTACAGAAAAATGAAGTGAAAGACAAAATGGCAAATCGCACATATACTTTCGATGTAACAAAGGCAGATAAAATCTTCGATATTTTATTGAAAGATAAACAGATTAAGCTGAGTGATGATCATAAATTACCTTTTGCAGAACAAAGAAATGGTCAAAAATATTGCAAATTTCATAACATCTATGGACATTGGACTAATAATTGTATATATTTCAGGAACACGATCCAAGATGTGATTGACCAAGGAAGACTGAAGTTTGAGGAGATATCAATGAAAGTGGATACGAGTCCATTTGAAGTTCAAGTAGGGTATGTCGAGTCCCAAACGGGCATGACTGAAGATGTCCGATTGATGAATTCGACCTTTATAGGTATGGTCGATGTTACTCAAGACATTGATCCCAGACATGTCAGAATGGATATGTCAGAAGAAGACATAGAGTTCGACCTAAGCGAGTTCAAGAAAGAATTCGAAAGAGAAATCTATCCATGATCAGAAGATTCCCTCGTCGAGTTTTTGAATAGAAAGAAAGAAAAGGACGAAGGAGTGACATTATGCCCACGATGCAGCGCGGTGTTCGACAGATCAGCTGCTAAGGCCTTCAGGGTAGGACAGATCAAGAAAATAGAGAATCAACATAAAAGCTGCAATGATAAAGTAGATCAAACCATCTAAGCCACGGTGGTGGAAAGTCAGCAGAAATCTGTTGGTTCTGGCGCTAGTAGAAATAAAAAACAATGGGTTAGGAAAGAAATATATTCTCCTCGGGGAGGAAGAGGCAGACTTCAAAATAATGATGTGTTTCGATAGACTCTCATATGATGAGGGATCAAATACTGAATTTCCTACATTTCAAAGGAGATTTCGAGGAAGGCCTTGGAGGAGAGGAGGAAGGATCCCTTACTGGGGAAGGATCAATAATTATAGAAACTTTGAAGAAAGCAATGCACCAACTGGGAGTCAATATGTAAGAGACTTTATCGATGACAAAAATGGAGGTAGTTGGGATGGACATCAAGTTAGGGTAATATCGATATTACCCGCGGAATATGTTAGCAAGTATGAGGAGTATCAAGGGCACGTCGATCGAGAGGATGATTTCTATTTCGAAGACATGAGACCGAAAGTCACATGGGTAACACAAGCATCATGCGAAGTACCTCATAGAGATGCTGCTTTTATCGATCCCCCATCAGAAGAAATGAGGTTTCATCTGAAACCTTTATTATTGAACATCGAAATTCAAGGACAGAAGGTGAATAAAGTCCTTGTTGATGGTGGTGCAACGGTGAACATATTGCCAATCACTATGCTGAAGAGGTTTGGTATCGAATTAAAAGACTTGGTCAGACATAATATCATGATTTCTGACTTCAGTGGGAAATCCTCGAGCTCAAAAGGCATGATTGCCTTAGATGTGAAAGTGGGGACTTATTCAAGGCCCACTGTATTTGTAGTAGTCCAATCACATGCCAACTTTAATGCGTTGCTTGGTAGAGAGTGGATTCATGGAGTTGGAGTTGTGCCTTCTACAGCTCATCAGAAGTTGTTTATGTGGAATCGAGATGGACATCTCGAGATAATTCCAGGGGACCAACACGAGTTTGTAACATTTGTATCTCAGGCTGGTCGGTCATTGCAGAATTTGGCGCTCATTCAACCATTCACCTTCGAGACTGTCGAAGACTTTAATTCAAAATTGCATGGAGAGCGTTTCTTGGAAATGAATGAGAAAAAGGGGTTTGTCATGATTAAAGAGGGGGCCAGCCTCAAAGTGGCCGGTGAAAATGAATGAAGATTATGAGAAATTCTTGGCTCGATTGGGAAGATATGAAGATGAAAAGGAGGGCCAAGAAAGTAGTAGTACTAAGATAGAGATAAATAAGTCGACTGACTCGACAGTAGTAGCAAATAATAGTGATCAAGTCATACTTGATTACATTTATGATAATTCTCCTTTAGGTTTTGAAAGATCCATCACATCGAATCACAAAAAAGTCAAAGCTCAAGATCCATTAGAAGAGATCAACTTGGGAAGTATAGAGGACCGAAAACCTACTTATGTTAGCAAGTATCTCGAGAAAGAAATGAAAAAGGATATGATATCATTATTGGAAGAATATAAAGACTGCTTCGCTTGGGATTATGAAGAAATGCCCGGTTTGGATCGAAGTTTAGTCGAACATAGATTACCTATCATCGAAGGCAGGAAGCCAGTAAAACAAGCTCCGAGGAGATTTGCACCTGAGGTGATGGGTAAGATTAAAGAAGAGATCGAGAGACTTCTGAAAGCAAAGTTCATTAGGACTGCCAGGTATGTCGAATGGATTTCTAATATTGTTCCAGTTATTAAAAAGAATGGTAAAATGAGAGTATGCATCGATTATCGAGATCTGAATTTAGAAACTCCTAAAGATGAATATCCTATGCCAATAGCCGATATGCTAATAGATACAGTAGCTGGTAATGAAATGTTAAGTCTTTTAGATGGTTATTCAGGATATAATCAAATTTTTGTTTCCCAGAATGATATAGCTAAAATAGCTTTTCGATGCCCGGGGGCATTAGGAACTTACGAATGGATAGTAATGTCATTTGGATTAAAAAACGCTGGGGCAACGTATCAAAGAGCAATGAATTTAATTTTTCATGATTTGATCAATGATTTTATGCAAGTTTACATAGATGATATTGTTGTTGTATCGAAAGAAAAGCATAAACATTTGGGTAATTTGAGAAAATCCTTTGAAAGAATGAGAAAATATGGACTAAAAATGAATCCCTTAAAATGTGCTTTTGGTGTGTCTGCTGGTGAATTTTTAGGATTCATAGTGCATAGAAAAGGGATCGAGATTGATAAGGATAAAACAAAAGCTATATTAAATACTTCTGCTCCAAAGACTAAAAAACAGTTACAATCATTTTTGGGAAAAATAAATTATTTAAGATGATTTATTTCTAACTTGGCTGGTAAGACTTATGTTTTTTCGTCTTTGTTAAAATTGAAAAAGGAAGCAGATTTCATATGGAAGGAAGAACATCAAGAAGCCTTTGAGCATATCAAGTTGATGTTGACAAATCCTCCAGTTTTGATACCAGTAATGAGGAACAAGCCATTGAAACTATATGTATCAGCATCAGATCGAACTATAACCAGTCTATTAGCACAGGAGGATAAAAATGGTGTAGAATGTGCTGTTTATTATCTAAGTAGAATTTTAAATGATGCTAAAACTCGATACAATGATATCGAAAAGTTAGGATTGTGCTTGTATTTCTCCTGTACGAAACTCAAATATGTAATGAAGCCTCATGATGTGATGGTTTATTCCAGAAATAATATTTTGAAATTTCTGTTGTCGAAACCTATTATGCATAATCGAATAGGAAAATGGGTGTTAGCTTTGACAGAATTTTCATTGTCTTTCGAATCTTTGAAATCAGTAAAAGGTCAAGTTATTGCCGATTTCATGGCAGACCATACAGTTGACACATTTGATAATTTATTTATCGAAGTCAGTAAATGGATAATGTATTTCGATGGATCAAGTACATCGGACAAATCAGGAGTGGGAATTCTTATCATTTCACCAAGTAATGTCCCAACTAAGTTATTATTTGAAATTAAGCCCACTTGTTCGAATAATGAAGCTGAGTACGAAGCTTTGATTACAGGTCTCGAGACTTTGATTAAATTAAAAGCCCGACATGTAATTGTAAGAGGTGATTCACAACTAGTGATCAAACAAGTACGAAAAGAATATAAGTGTATCAATACCAATTTAATCAGATATCTGGAAAGAGCAATGACTTTAAGCAGAATGTTCGATGACATAACATTCGAATATGTTCCTCGAGAGTTTAATCGGGAAGCCAATGAGTTGGCGCAAATCGCATAATAAGATATCTCTAAAAAATTTACAACAAATGATTCAAGTAAAAGAAAAATTAACCCAAGAAAGCGAAATTTTACAGATCGACGACTTAGACGATCAAGACTGGAGAAAATCAATTATAGACTATTTGCAAAATCCAAACGGGAGAATCGATAAGAAAATTAAATATCGAGCAGTAAAATACGTTGTGATGAATGATGAATTATATAAAAGAGGTATCGATAGAGTATTACTTAGATGTTTAGGGAATGACGATGCCTACTTAGAAATGGCTGAAGTACATAATGGAATATGTGGTGCTCATATGACAGGACAGAAGATGAGATGGACATTAACTCGACAAGGATATTACTGGCCTTCGATTTTAAAAGATTGTATCGAGTATGCTAAGTCCTGCGAAGAATGTCAGAAGTTTGGTCCTATACAACAAGTTCCGGCTAGCGAACTACACTCGATTATCAAACCATGGCCTTTCAGAGGTTGGACCATCGATTTAATCGGACAGATTTTTCCACAGTCATCAAAGGGACATAGATATATAATCATAGCTGTCGATTATTTTTCAAAATGGGTAGAAGAAGTTCCATTAAAAGATGTCGATCAACAAGATGTAATTGATTTTATCGAAGAATATATCGTTTATCGATTCGGGATCCCACAGTCTATTACCACTGATAGAGGGATAATTTTTACTAGAAAAAAGATGGTTAGATATGCTGAATCAAGAAATATTCAGTTATTAGCATCAACCCCATACTATGCTTAGGCTAATGGGAAGGTCGAAGCAATCAATAAAGTGATTATTGGTCTAATCAAGAAACATGTTGGCAATAGACCAAAAACTTGGCACGAAACGTTATTACGAATTCTGTGGGCCTATCGAAATTCACCGAAAGATTCTTTGCAAAATGCTCCATATAAGTTAGTTTATGGGCACGATGTTGTCTTACCCATTGAAATAAATATCGAGTCAATTCGGATACAAAAACAAAATGATTTACCCAGTTGTGATTATTGGAACCTGATGTATGATGAATTAAACGAACTCGATGAAATAAGGTTGCAAGCGTTGAATAGTATTATTTTACAAAAGAATCAAATTGCTCGAGTCTATAATAAGAGAGTTCGACAGAAAACATTTAATGAAGGTGACTTAGTTTGGAAAACGATTTTGCCGATGGATAAGAAATGTAAAAGTTATGGTAAATGGTCACCAAATTGGGAGGGACCTTTCGAAATTGTTAAAGTGTTGTCGAGCAATGCTTATTCGATCATCGATTGGTATAATAAAGAAAAAGTGTTGTCGATAAATGGTAAATACTTGAAAGACTATAAACCTCAAATAAGGGAAATAAATATATTTAACATTAACTCAAATATGTTTTACAAATTCGAATACTGAGATCTAAGTTGATCAAAGTCTGTCAATAATTGCACCCAAGAAAAGGAAATTGAATTTTCTTCAGCCATCACCTTTCGTTTTCGCTCCATGCTTTGTCCCAAGGAAAGCGCCACTTCTTTCACGGAGGATTTGATTGAAGTTATCTCTGATGTGAGGAACTCCTCCTGCGACCTACGCTGATGAAGTCTCTTCTCCAACTCTTTGATCTCACTGTTAACCGAAGCTCGTGCAGTCAACGCCTCTTCTAGATTGAGCTTCTGAGTTTTCAGTAAATTCGATTTTTCAATCTGGATGGAAGAAATGTCAGTCAATTTGGTCGCTATCGATTGGTTTTTCTTCCTTGCAGCATAAGCTCTGTTGAACAAGTCAGTGGCCGCTGCGACTTCCGCATCGAAACTCTTTGGGAGAGCATCTTCAGGGAACACTTCGATGGAAGTGAGAATCTCTTGGAAAAATTGTTTCTTTTCGCGCGATTCCACCAGAATTTCTAGAGGTGAAGAGTAGAAGAAGGACCTAAAGCGTTGTATCAACTGGTGCGCTTCCTCGGTCGATGTCGTGGGCGTTGGGATGAATGGCTCGAGGGAGTAGCCTCTTCAGACAGCAGAATATCGAGAATTGAGAAAGGATCTTCTTCGATGACAGTTCGATATTCTGGTATATCTTCTGGAGCAGGGCCACTTATCTCGGGCAGTGAGGCTGAGAGCAACTCGACGGATGGCATTGCAAAAGGGGGGGAAGCCGGTTGCTCTGAAACAATTGTTGGAGGGGAATCTTGAACTTGGATGATAGGGATATTTACTGGAAAGGAAATGATTCAGGGGAGTGAATCGAAAAATCTTAATAAAGAATGAAGTAGAATTGAGCAGTAAAAGAAGAAATTAGTACCAGGGGAAGGTGGATCGAGGGGCGTTGGTGTGGGAGAGGAATCCTGTACAGCCTCGGGTTACTGTTAATCGAAACAAAAAATTAGAAAAGGAAACGTGTGAAAAATTTGAATAAAAATACATACAAAATTTAAGAGTTGTACCTCAAGAATAGGCGTTGATGATTGAAGTAAAGAATTGACATTCGTCGATATAGTCACCGATGGATGATCCTGAAAATATCGAGATTTGGAATCATGTTATGGGCCTTGTCGAAATCTAGGTATATAAAATTTGCGTAAAAAAGGGGTCTTAGGTGACTTGAACGAGTAATGGGTGTTGTTTGGCCCGCTTTGCTGACCGTGTTAGAGTCCGTCGATAACGGATTTATAGCAGGTGGCTGAACAGATCAAGGACTCTTCTGTGATTTTTGTTTCTGAAATTAAAAGTGAATCAGCTATAGACAAAGAAAATTGAATAAATAAGACAATAAAGAATCGAAAAGAAACCTTTGATTTTTTCGAAGATGAAGAAATGGTGGCAGAATGCTTGCGCTTCTGAGTGGGGGCCGATGGATCCGACTCGTCCGAAGACTCCCAGTCTTTCTCGGAGGCAACATTTTTATGAGATTTCGAAACTGTCAAAAAAAGAAAAACAGTTAGTTTGCAATGTGAAGAAAATTAAAAATACTCCTAAAAGAGGCAGTAAAATCTCACCAAAGGGTGATGGAGTTAAAATCTTGACTCGGTCGATATGGACGAGCCAGGGAGGAAGAAGAGTTTGGGGAAGGTTTAGGTAAGGGAAATAGGACAGTTTCGATATCGAAATCTCTTTATTCTTGGGTTTGGGATAAAGAGTTTCTTTTAAAGATCTTAACTCTCGAACCCATTTTGGATGAGTTAAAGGTTTGGCGAGTCCGAAAGGAGCTGAAGGGAAAGTAGGAAGATGGTTGGGACAATACATTTCAAATGGGGTTTTGCCTCGAGGATTGATTATTTTGTGGTTTGATCGGTTAGTGTCTGTTTTATTGACTAAGGAAATAACAACATCATAAAAGGTCTCTTCTAATTTCGAGGAATTGTAGCATGCTCGATAAAAATTTTCGAATCGAGATATTTGGAGATAGTGAGAGTATGCACCTTTCTTCGCCTTCGATTTGTCCTGCAACACGAGAGAAGGATGAACAATCAATTTTGATTGGACTATGTCAAAATTAGAATGAATATTTGAGAACCAATCGGTCCACCACTGAGAAAAACCAAGAGTAGATAAATAGTTCGATTCAAAAGTATAAGGGTAAAAATGCATCGGGTTTTTTGGCAATAGTTTGGCAAGCTCCCGTCCAATAGTTGATTCACTTAATTTGGACCTTGAGGAGGTATCGAGGGGGAAAAAGGGTAAAGCTTGACTCAAACCAAACTACCGCGAGAAGAGCTGGGGATAATAAGTAACAAGTTGTAAATCCTTTGATTGAAAACCCTATACCAGAACATCTTGGGTTAGGTAATTACTCCACACGTCGACCAGTTCTGATTGTAACCCGGGAGTAAGAGCAGGGAATTTTGACTTAAACCATACTGGCCCTCGAAGCCTGTCACTTACTTTCCCTTGATACACGGTGAAGGGAGCCAAGGTTGACTCAAAATGAAATCGAGTTAACAAAAATCTTAGGTAATTGCGATAAATGGCCTCGTCGGGTTTGTGGTGAGGATGTCGAGAGGACAATCGAGCACCTTCCAAATTTAAACTTGGGGGAATGTCGGAGGTTGGAGAGAGGATACTTTCAAAAATTGAGGTAAGCCATAACTGAATGAACCAAATGGGACCTGAAAAATTCCCCGAGGCCCTGGGGGTATTCAAAATATCGACAGCTTCATCAAAAGAAGTGTAAACATGGGCCAATAATAACTTTGCTAGACATATCCGTGGTTGGCCAGTGTGGAGGAGGTAGGCAAGATTATAAAGGTGGGTCGAAATCTGGATGGATCGAGGGCAAAAGACGTGGGTGCAAAGCCAATATACCAAGAAGGCTACATGCTCCTCATCAGAAACAGCCACTGTTGGATCGTCGATAAAATGTTTTTTGAGAAAATGTCCATAGGTCTTCAATTCCCAATCGATTTTGGACCTTAAAGAATTATCCGAAGGGAAAGCACCCTTATAGTATTTCTCCCCTGTAGGCTTTTATCCAGTAATTGCAGCGATTTCAAAAAGGGTGGGTGAAAGGGGACCACAAGGAAGTTCCAGTGCATGCAAATCCTTATTCCACAGATGGACAGCTGATAAAAACATGGCAATATCTAAAAATGACAGATCACATCGAGACAGATGTAGGAAATCGAAGATCCCTACATCTCTCCAATGGTTCCCAAACTTAGTTTTAACTCGATCAAACCACCTAATGTACAAGGGTTTTTTGTGGGGAGGGCTTGTTCGATATACTTTGGAGACAATATTCAGAAAGTCAATTCGAACCTCGGACTGATGAATAGGAGCCTTACTCTCTGAAGAAAGGTTGAGGGAAGAAGAAAATGATCCGCCATAGTAGCGGATAGGACCACCAAACGCATAACTTACATTATCAGCAACATAAGGGATAAGTACCTAGGTCTCGGCAATCCTCTGGGAGGCTTCTTTCATCAAGGGAACTGGAGCAAACTTCCTCCCATTAATCTCTATTAGGTTGGAGGTCACTGAGGAGAGTGGTGGGGCGGAGAAATCAGAGGATTTTGAGGTTGCCATTTCAGCCGGTAGAGAAGAGGAAGACAAAAGGTTGAAGATGAAGACGTGCAAACGAAGGAGAAGTGAGGTTCGTGGTAAAAAACAAGGGTAAAAATTGATAAAAGTATTTAAAGAAGCCGGGTAGGGTATGTGAAACGGCGAATTGGAAAGCAGGTAAAAGTGTGGCAGCAGAGGTGATGTGATAGGTAATATAAATGGAGAAACCCTAAAACCCCAGAAACCCTAAAACCCTGGAAACCCTAAAACCCCAAGGAGTTATTTCGAGTTTTCAAGAACGATTAAGGGTGGGAGTCATGGTTGGAAGAATATAAAAATTGATATTCTTCCAGGGGGACATTTGTTAGTAAAAGAAAAATCGATACCAAGATCGAAAGAACAAGAGAGAGAAAATCGAAGATCATATGGTTCGTTAAAAAATTGATAAAGCGAAAAGATAGTTAGAAGACACCCGGTAACCACAAGATAGAAACACATCGAGAATCAGAATCGAGAATCGAAGGGAGAATATTTGATGTCTATTATTGAAGAAAATCGAGAAGTTAGAATCAAGTGTAAGGTTAAGGATTAAGGGAGCAATTCAAAGTTCTCGAAGATTTGAAATCGAGATCAAGGGAAAGGTTAACCTACATGCCTATCGAAATTATGACTAAGTTATAAATTGAGGAACGGTTAAACGCCCGCGTATGGAACGTGGGGGCAGTTTTCTAAACCGTAGAACTAAGGGACGTGCACGTTGGATCGTGGTGGCAGTTTTGTTAACTGCTCTTAGAAGTTTACCTGAAGGTTGCTCTATAAATAGAGCGAAGATTGAAGGAAGAGGGGAAATTGGCAGAGACAACAGAAGCGCAAGTGAACAGTCTACAGGAAAATGACGCATCATGAAGTTTCTAATGCTCTGGATTTCTGTTTTCATTGATTGCCTTTATTACTTTCTTTACTTTCCCTGGTAATTTTACATTGCAACTTTACGTTTATCAACTTTAAGTTTGTCATTTCAATTCCTTGTCATTTACTTTTATGCAAGTTAATGTTATGCGTTTAAGATACTCGCCATTTACATTTCTGCAAATTTTGATTTCCTGCCATTTACATTTATGCAATTTCAATTTCCTGTTATTTACATTTCTGCAATTTCGATTTCCTGTCATTTACATTTCTGCAATTTCGATTTCCTGTTATTTACATTTCTGCAATTTCAATTTCCTGTTATTTACATTTCCGCAATTTCGATTCCTTGCCATTTACACTTAATGCAAATTTGAGGTTTCCGCATTTTACATTTCTCTGCAAATTAATATTCTGCACTGCTTTTCGATTTGACGTTTTTACTGCTTTCTTTACTTCGCGTTTCTTAATAAAAAATACCAAAAAATAGTACTTTCGATCATCGATCTGTACTCTAAGTCATGCCGTTTGCATTTCTTGAGATTATATGATTCTTTATTCTCATGCATTTTTCGATTGAAAACTAGTTGCTAGCCTAAATGAAAAGAATCCACATGGTCAAGATTTGATTAGAACTTAAGTCTCGATAAATCGAAATCGATCAAATTTTCACCAGAAACACATACATATCTAAAGCTATAGAAATTATAGATTTTAATTAAATGTGATTTAAATTATATAAAATTTACCAAACACTACATAATCTTAAACTAAAAAATAAATAAACTTATTAAAGGAAAATATTACCTACTTCACTAGTTGATTAGAAGGAACAATGAATATGTAATTGATGTAATTCACATGACATGTTTCGCATAAAAAACATAGAAAGAAACAATTTTATGAAAATAGTAAAACTTTTTTATTTTTTTTAATATATTTCTTTTCATTTATTTTTTACTGTTTTTCATTAAATACGTTTAATTTAAACTTTTTTTATTCTATCAACTGATTTTCATATAATATATTTCTCTAAAATATTATATTAATCTATCAACATACAAAGGTTACATTATTTAACAAAATTTACCGATACAACAAATTATGCAATATTGCTTATATAAACATCCATTAAATAAGAAAAAAATATGTTTTTGTATTCTAGTCCTCAGGTCATTGTTTTTAAACCATTATCCTATAAATACATTTTAAAGCCTCATCATCCTTAATTCAAGACAAGGGGTTGTGTAATGATAAATCTTTGGTTATTCATCATGGATCGAATAGAGACCAGTCACATGACCTTAATTAGAAGAATATGCGTAGTAACCCTAAGCCTCGATTAGAAGAAGACATTGCGAGTAACAATCTAATACTTATAAACAATTCGAGATTTATGGTCTGAATCATGATACCAACATGAGATATCAAGGGAAAACTTAATTAGTTCAAAATAAGGATAAAATTAGTCAATGTTTGTTGCTAAAAAGAAAACATAATTTCAACCTCTAAAATATGTCTTCCGGAAAGATCACCAATATTTTTTTATTGAAACACTTTGGTGCCTATCATGAGACTAGTTATAACTATTCCCACCACATTAAAAAAGTAAAAGACCCTAAACACAATCCTAACTACAAACAGAGATGAGAGGACATAGAAACACATCCCAACATAATGCGCGAGGAAACCCATTTATGATGCAAGTCTCGCTGATGATGCAAGAGTATCAATGAAGTAAAGAGGCCCTTTAGAAGGAAAAATGGGCCAAACATACACAAACGTGTCTACAATGTGAAAGTGAAAAATCTAGATGAATATTTGAAGGGTCTAAGAACAACTTAGTCAAACAAATGAAAAATTGCAAGAAGCCTTAAGGGAGAAAGCAACCCATGAAATGAGACTGGAGTTTTTGTTTAATATTCAACCCTTTGCATATTGAACCTATTCTGTACCATTACATGGTTCCCAAAATCTAACCTTTTAATAGATCTCAGGATCCTATATTGCACTTGAAAGTCTTTTGTGCTCAGATGCAAAAAAGACTTTCTATGTCGGTTAAAATGAGCTTTCTACATCGGTTAAAGAGGCGACATAGATACAGGAGTCATAGAAAGTATGACTTTTTATATCGGTTGTTATGAACCGACATAGAAAGTAATGGGTTTTTTACAAAAATTTATATTAACAGGATTCGAACCCAGTACATAGTAGTCTAGAATTAGACCAACCACTACACTACTAGTTGATTTTTGTTTATTTACAATAGCAAGATTCGAACCCAGTACCTTAGAGTTGAAGACTAATACTCCAACCACTAAGCTACTATGTTTTTCCGATAAATAACTTACAAATAAATTATATTTATATACAAAATATATAAATACAAATATATTTATATATTTTGATATATTTATATATTTATATATTTAATTTTTTTGATTTAATATACACTTTCTATGTCGGTTAAATTTGAACCGACATAGAAAGTACTTTCTATGTCGGTTGAAATTTAACCGACATAGAAAGTGAACTTTTATGTCGGTTGAAATTTAACCGACATAGAAAGTACTTTCTATGTTAGTTCAAATTTAACTGACATAGAAAGTGAATTTTCTCACATACCATGTCGGTTTATATAACAACCGACATAAAAAGTTTATAATATTATTACAAAAATGCCACCGCTTTATATACTATGACGGGTGGATTACAACCGTCATAAAAAGTCGTCATAGAATCATATTTTTCCACTAGTGAATGGTGGATTTGATGTCGTATGGTCAAAGAGGTTTGAAGGAATCCTCTTTGGGAGAATCCTCGACTTGTTTAATTGCTTGCTTGAGAGTGCTACGAAGATGTTCAAAGACTTTTTTCAATTTGTTTGTGGTACATTTTGTTGTCAACCAATTGAAACTTCTGAAAATCATTGATTTGTTTGATGTTCAAGATCCTACAACCAAACTCTCTAGACCATTTAGATAGTCCCTTATTCAACATGTAGTCGACCTATTGTTGGAATAAAATATTGAGTTAAGAGGGGCGGATTGAACTATCAAAGATTTTCCAAAGATTTTTTTAGAATTAAATTTTGATCTAGTCAATTGGTTAAAGATATAGTAGCCAAGCAGACAATGTTGCAAGAAAGATTAAAGAATAAGTAAAAGATTGCATAAACAATATCAAAGAGAGTCAGAGATGGATGCATAGGAAATTTATACTGATTCACTCTTGAACAAGATCTATATCCAATTCTTAGTTATAAAAAGTAGAAACAACAATCTACTTAAAAAGTCTAATTCTTGAACCTTACAAGAACTTAACTGCAAAACCCAATGACACCTTATAACAAACACATGGGTTAACTTATCTTTTAAACTTTTACAAACATTTTCTTGTTTTTTCACCCCATAGGAAAGTTTCATCCTTATTAACAAGTTCATTAAGAGGAACACCAAGAGTAGAGAAGTCCTTCACAAATCTTCAATAGAAACTATCTGACCCATGAAAACTTTGAACTTCTTCAATATTTTTATAGTAGGTCATTCTTGGATGACCTTTATTTTCTCAAGGTCAATATGAAAATCATCTTTTCCAACTTTGACTCCAAGAAAGACCACATTTTTCTTACAAAATGTACATTTATACAAGTTGGTAAAGAGGTGATGTTCCTTAAGAATATAATTAAGACTAGCCTGAGATGACCTATGTACTCAAAGTTAATTAAAATATCATCAAAATAGACAACCACAAATCTACCTATACAATCCCTAAGCACATGATTCATTAATCTCATGAAAGTACTAGGAGCATTGGTTAAACCAAAAGGTATAACTAACTATTCATACAATCCAAACTTGGTCTTAAAATCAGTTTTCCTTTCATCTCTTTCTTTAATTCTTATTTGATGGTAACCACTATTAAGATCAATTTTAGAAAATATGTTAGTTCTATATAACTCATTTAACATATTTCCTTCTTTTCCATGCCTATAGTTAAGAGAGTAAAGAGAATGAAAAGAAGATTTCTAATTTTGTGGGATGCTAACTCCACTCTATGATCTCATATATATATATATATATATATATATATATATATATATATATATATATATAGGATTACAACATTTAAAACGAGCAACCACTAACTACTAACAACCACCAACCACCAACTACTAACTACTAACCACTAACTACTAACCACTGACCACTAACCACTAACTAATAATAATTCTAACACTCCCCCTCAAGCTGGAGCATACAAATTGTATGTACCAAGCTTGGAACAAATAAATTCAATTCGAGGTCCTCTTAAAGACTTTGTCAACACATCTGCAAGTTGATCATTGGACCCGACAAATTCAGTGCAAATTTCTTTAGACAACAATTTTTCACGAATAAAATGACAATCAAGTTCTATATGTTTGGTCCTTTCATGGAACACCGGATTAGAGGCAATGTGGAGAGCTGCTTGATTGTCACAATACATCTTCATCTGTTGGATCTCACAAAATTTCAGTTCTTGAAGGAATTGTTTCACCCACACTAGTTCACAAGTGAGAGATGCCATTGCTCTATATTCGAGCTTGAGCACTAGACCAGGCCACTACATTTTGTTTCTTACTTTTCCAAGAAATAATATTGCCTCCAATGAGAACACAATATCCCGTAGTGGAGCGTCTATCCATAGGGATCCAGCCCAATCGGCATCACAATACCCGAGATATTTGGGTACCCCCTTTATCTTCATACAACAAACCTTGTCCTGGAGCTTTTTTGAGATATTTTAGGATGTGAACGACAGGCATTCCAATGATCGATGACGCGGATTTTGCATAAATTGACTCACAACTCCAACGGCAAAAGATAGGTCGAGTGCGGTAATGGTGAGATAAATGAGTTTCCCAACAAGTCTTCTATATCTCTCGGGATCGAGAGCGGTTCACCTTGATCCGCCATTAATTTCCGATTTGGATCCATAGAGCATGTTCATCGGTCTACAATCAATCATGCCTGTTTCTTTCAAGATATCTAAAGCATACTTTCTTTGGGAGACTACGATGCCTTCTTTTGATTCAACCACTTCAATCCCTAGAAAGTATTTGAGACAACCAAGATCCTTAGTTTGGAAGTGATTGCATAAATGTTTCTTTAGCAAAGAAATTTTATCAACATCATTCCCTGTAATGACTATATCATCTACATATACAATTAAATAAACACATTTTCCTGAAGCAATATAATAAAAAATAGAATGATCTGCTTCACTTCGTTTTAATCCAAAACTTTGAACAATGTGACTAAACTTTCCAAACCAAGCACGTGGAGATTGTTTGAGACCATAGAGAGAACGATGTAACTTACAAACCAAACTAGACTCCCCCTGAGCAACAAAACCAGGAGGTTGCTCCATATAAATTTCCTCCTCAAGATCACCATGCAAGAACACATTCTTGATATCTAACTGATGAAGAGGCCAATGACGGATAGCTGCCATAGCAAAGAAAAGTCGAACAGTAGTCATTTTGGCCACAGGAGAAAAAGTATCACTGTAGTCAAGGCCATAGATCTGAGTATAGCCTTTTGCTACTAATCTAGCTTTGAGTCGATCAACTTCACCTTTTGGTCCAACTTTAATGGCATAGACCCAACGACAACCAACAGTCTTCTTCCCATGTGGAAGAGGAATTAAGTTCCATGTACCATTGTGCTCAAGAGCACTGCATTTCATCAATCATGGCTTGTCGCCATCCAGGATGATCAAGTGCCTCTTTTACATTCTTTGGAATAGTAATAGTGGATACGGAAGAAACAAAAGAAAAATAGGAAGGAGACAATCTATGGTAGCTAAGAAAATTGTAAATGGGATGTGGATTACGAGTAGAGCGAGTACCTTTGCGAATGGCAATGGGCCAACTTGAGTCACCATTATCGGGAATCGTGGTATCGGGGGATGATTGAGAAGGATCTGCTGAGGAAGACTCATCTTGGGACATGGGATCGATCATTTGGCTCCTGTGTTGATAGGTAATAAGAGGCAGTGATGAGGATTCCGGTGTATTTTGTGTGAAATTTTGGGTGTCAGGAGGAGGTACAAATGACTCCACTAAGGGTATAGGTAGGACATTTTGGACTGAACTAATATCCTGCATAGAAGAAGGGAAGAAGGGAGTTGACTCAAAAAAAGTGACATTAGCAGACATGTAGTACCTCTTGGTTTCAGGAGAATAACATCGATATCCTTTTTGAAGACGAGAATATCCCAAGAAGACACATTTGATGGCTCTAGCTGATAGTTTATCTAAACCTGGAGACATATCATGAACAAAACATATACAACCAAATACACGAGGAGAAACATGAAAGAGTGGGTCCTTTGGCAATAGAATAGAGTGTGGAACTTTATTGTTAAGAGAAGAAGATGACATTCTGTTAATGAGAAAACATGCAGTAAGAATAGCATCTCCCCAATGATGAACGGACATATTTCCACCAAGTAATAAGGTACGAGCAGTTTCAACCAAATGTCTATTTTTTCGTTCTGCTATACCATTTTGTTGTGGTGTGTGAGGACAAGTAGACTGGTGTAAAATGCCTTGGGAGCTTAAGAGAGTGGAGAAATCGGTAGAAAAGTATTCTTTAGCATTATCACTTCGTAAAACTTTGATTACTTTTCCAAATTGATTTTTGATTTCGTTAAGGAAAGACTTAAAGATAGGTAATAATTCAGAACGGTCTTTCATTAGATAAATCCAAGTACACCTAGAAAACTCATCAATGAAGGTAACAAAATATCTATAGCCAAAGGATGAGACACGACTAGGACCCCAAATATCGGAATGAACAAGAGAAAAGACAGAGTCACATCTAGATTCGAACGTTTAGGAAAAGAGAACCTAGTATGTTTCCCTAGTTGACATGATTCACATTCAAAATCTTGAAGAGTCCGAAGTTCGGGAACCATTTTTTTTAATCTTGATAAGTGAGGGTGCCATAACCGTTCGTGTAATAGTTTTGGAGACAAGGATGCAACACAAGATACGAGATGATTTAGTCCCAAGGTAGTATAAGCCTCCGGATTCATGTCCTTCGCCAATCTGTCGACCCGTACCACGTTCCTGTATAACAAAAGAGTTGGCATTAAAGGTTACTTGAACAATTCAATAATTTGGTTAATTGACTTAGAGAAATGAGACTGAAGGGACATGAAGGAACAAAAAGAACAGATTTTAAGTTTAAAGACGGAGAAATGGAGACTTGACCAGTTCCTTTAGAGGCTACTTTAGATCCGTTGGCTAAGGTTATGAGATGAGGAGTTTTAGGAAATGAGAGAGAAGAGAACAAAGAGGCATTACCGAGACATGTGATTAGAAGCACCTGAGTCAATAATCCATGGATTTTGACTTTCCACAGATTGTGAAATGCAAGCTGTTGATGAATTTGGGGTTGTTGATGAGCTGTGCTAGATTCATTGGATTTCAACCTCAAATATGCCCGATATTCTTCGTGAGAGAACTTGGGTTCAACCATTCCAGATTTGGAAAAATTGACAGTTTTATCAGGAAAACCGTGCAAAGAGTAGCAATTTTCCACTGTATGACCCATTCTCTTGCAATGAGTGCACTGAGGACGTCCTCTACCTCCACGTCCTCCTCTAGTGTCGCGACTTCCTCTTCCACGGGTAGAAATCATAGCAGAAGATTCAACAAGTTCTTGATTATTTTTTCCTTTGAGAGTTGGAACACGAAGCAGTCTTGTAGTCAAACTTTCCATAGAAGGAACTTCTTGTCCAGTTAAAATTTGATCTCTAACATGATCAAATTCTGAATTCATAGCTCGGAGAGTCATAACCATATAGAATTTATCCAACTTTTGCTTTATCTCCTCTAACGAATCCACCTCTAGGAACATCTTTAATTCTTCAACTGCTGATTGAGCTTCAGCAATAAAGGTCATCATATCTTTATCCACTTGCTTGAGAGAGGCTAATCGATTAGCGGAATCATAGAGGCGTTGGATATCATTTGCGAAGATATTCTGAGCTTTTTTCCAGAAAGAGTTACATGTTTTGAAGGATCTGAGAGTGTTCAAAATATTTGGTTCTACTGATTGCCACAGTAGAGCACAGAGTTGATAATCAAGCTTTTTCCATTGTTGAGCCTGATCTTCTGGTATCTTACTTCCGTCTTCTTCTAGATGATCGTGAAACCCTTGTCCAAGGAACCAAAGTTCCACTAAATAGGACCAAGCGTGTAATTTTTTCCATTTAATTTCTCAGCCGTTATCGTGGGAGTTCCGGAAAAGGAGGTTGTGGGCCCTGACGACATGTTTTAAATAATGTAGATGTAAGATGGAGACAATGGAACCTGTAAGAAAGAGAACACCCAAGATAGCCTGAAGGTTACTGGAAGGTGGTCGGAAAAGTCGTCGAACGGCAGCAATAAAAGGGGACTGGACGGGGGACAGACGGTTGCCGAAAAGTGACCAGAAAGTGGCCGGAAAATGGTCGGACGGTGACCGGAAAATGACCAGGACGGTGGCCGGAAAATGATCGAGACGGTGGCCGGAAAATGGTCAGACGGTGGCCGGAAAATGGTCGGACGGTGGCCGGATGGCGGCCGGACGGTGGCCGGATAGGCAGAGCAAGACCAACCTGCTCTGATACCAAGTTAAGAGAGTAAAGAGAATGAAAAGAAGATTTCTAATTTTGTGGGATGCTAACTCCACTCTATGATCTCATATATATATATATATATAGGATTACAACATTTAAAACAACAACCACTAACTACTAACAACCACCAACCACCAACTACTAACTACTAACCACTAACCACTAACCACTAACCACTAACTAATAATAATTCTAACACCTATACATTATAGTGATGTTGTTGACAATTTGTACACATTCTCCATGACCATCTTTATTAGGGACCAACAACATAGGAATGACACAAGGACTAAAACTCTTTTGAACCCAACCCTTCTTCAGCAAGTCACTTAATTTTTATCTCTTTACTCTTTTGGGGATTAGTCCTATTTGTTGACCTGTTAGGTACACTTAGTCCAATAACTAAGTATGTTTAATGTCTTATTCCTCTCAAAGGTGGAAGTCCATGAGCCACCTATTTGGGAAACAAATCATCAAACTCTTTTAAAATCTTTTGAACTTTATATGGTAGAGAATGAAGTTCATGACTTGTGACAACAAATGTCTCTTTTCAATAGAAAAAAAGGTTGTTTAATTAGAAGAATTTATTATTCTTATTCTTTAAAGATTTTTGTTGAACAACATCTTTAGAGAGATACGAACCTCCAAATTCAATTCCTTTTCACCCTCTATTTTAGGTGCGAGAGAGATTTTTTTTCTCTCTTTTTTCCTATTCAAGCTTATTTTTCATTTTTATTTGGTCTTCTTTCACTTGTTGAGGCATGAAAGGACCTAAGACTATTTTCTACCCTTGTAAGTGAAATTTATCTTATTAGTGAGACCAACATGGATAAATTATTTACAAAAATGCTATGGCCTTCCATGCAGAATATGCTCAACCTCCATAGGAACTATATCACATAAAACATCATCTTTGTCTTAGCTTGTGGAAATTGGTATACTCACTTGTTGATTAACTACTATACCACCATCATCTTTGATCTATTGAAGTGTATAATATTTAGGATATGATGTAGCAGTTAAGGTTAGCTTGTTTACCATGAAAGCAATGAGGGAGAGATTGATGACAATGTGAAACATGTCCCTACATTCCCAAGAGATGATTTTGATGATGATTCAAGTCAACAACATTCAAGACTCAAGCAAGCTCAAGATGATTCTTGAAGACTAGATAGAGTCTTAGAATACTGGATATGGAGGTACAAGTTGATGAAGTGGTATTATGCATAAGCCTCCAAAGCACAAGTGTGATAAAATTTCGTAACATGACATTTTTCATTGTCATAATTAATTATGATGCATCAGAAATGGAAAAATGATTTTCTCAGTCATAATTGATTATACTAGTAACACAATCAATTATTCCAGTTCAAATTTGAAAAATATCCGTTTTGAAGAATAAATATTTTTGAATACATCCTGATTTTTTCTATACGGAAGTATTAATGACCAACGACTATTATCTGATGTTATTTTCCTATTTAAATGAGTTTTGATGAAAAATAAAAAAGACACAATTACAAAATTCGAAAATATAACTTACATTCAATCAGTTTTGAGAAAATAATTCTGAGCAAGGCAACAAAACACTTTTAGGTTTTCTAAGAAAACTTTTCTATACTGCCTTCTGCGCTTTCATTGTTAATCACACTGTGTTCTTGGAGGTTATCATTCTACAGGCTTCTACAATTTGTTGTCTCCATTTCCCAGATGTGACTGTTCTTATTTTTATTACCTTCATTTGTGGATGACTGTTCTTATCTTACTCTTTCATCCTTTGTGGGTTTAAGAGGTTTAAGTTAATCAATTATGTTATTCATCCTTTGATTTATTTAGAGGAGGTGTTCATCCCTAGTGTGATTCTAGGGAGATGTTCATCCTTTGTGTATTGGTGGCAAAGGAGGTGTTTTTCATCCCTAGTGGGATTCTAGGGATTCTAAGGAGGTGTGTTCATCCTTTTATTTGTTCAGAGGAGGTGTTCATCCCTAGTGGGATTCTAGGGAGGTGTTCATCCTTAGTGAGTTTCTAAGGAGGTGATTGTATTTTGAATTAATTTACTTTTTGCTGAGTTGATTGTAATTTGTGAACTAAATTTAAAAGATAGTGAATTGGAGTCACTCTTGTGTTAAGAGTTGACTGGGAACTGGATGTAGGGTTGGCTATACCCGAACCAGTATAAATCACTGTGTGCTCTTCTGTTTCCCTTATCTCTTTTTCACTGCATTACTCTCCTTACACACCTTATTTTTATCTGTATCTTTCTCTATCTTGTTGATATTTTATCTCTCTGATTATATCACTTCCGCTTTATCTTTATTCAATTTGATAATTAAAATTGAATTAATAAATATTGGACATCTTAAAATAAATTTTTAATTTGACATCTATTTTAATTTGTGCATCTATTCACCCCCCTCTAGATGTCATTTGTCTAACATACCAACCTATAACTATAAAAGTTACAACAAGAGCCATTATTCACAATAAAAGAATAAGCGTTTTAAAAAACTTTGCATCTAGTGTTAAATAGATTCCCTCTTTGTGATTGTTCAATTTCAAAAAGATTGGCTTTCAAGAAGCCTTCTCACCATTTGTAAATCTTCATCACAATGTATGACTTCCTTCTCAAAATTTAGAGTTTCATCGTCACTCGGTGAAGAATGATCTTTATCCTATCTCACAATTTCTTAGTCCTTTAAAAACGTTATTTTAATATTTGGATATTCAGAAGCATAATGTTCTCTACTGAGACATTTGAAGCGTTGGACATCTCTAATTTTAGTTTCTTTGGAAGGTTCTCCATTTTTATACTTTTCTCTTTCTTTTTCTCTTTGTTTTTCTTTTTCTTAATCCCTTTCATGTGATCCTTCATACCTAGATTTGGAGGGGTATCCCTCCCTCTTATAGTCCTTCTTAACGGTAGAAGTGGAAAGGTAGTCCTTGCCATAAGTATATCTTCTTTAATAATTATTCTACCCTTCAAGTCATTACAAGGTAAAAGTTTAACTTTATCCCTAATTCAAGGTTAAGACAAGTTTGACACTTTACAATTATTATCCTTAACTCTTTCCTAATCCCAACCCCTATCATGAGCAATTCCATTTGTTATTTGTAGTCCTCTATAGTCATTTTTTTTTCATTACTGGACAAAAACCTTTTTATGTCGAGTGGATCTCTAACTGTCATAAAAATTGTGAAAATAGGTGGTGAAAATGAATTTTCCATAGACACTTTTTATGTTAGTTTAATCAACAATAGTAATAGAAAGTGAAATTTTTTATGTCGATTCAATCAATAATTGTCATAAAAAGTGATATTTTCTATGTTGTGTTGGTTATTTGGCAAGCGTACCAATAGTCAACTGTACTATAATAATTTTTTTTTGTAAAAATGTTGATCCCACAATGAGCGGGTTCAATTAAAACAAATAGTTTATCTCAAATAGCATATATACAAGGATATCCATTTGATTCATGATTGATAGTAATGGTTTATACTAAATTTGCATGAAAATAATATAATGGCAGTAGATTGATTATAAAAGATTCAAAGAGAGAAGTTGGGATTGAATTTTATCTATCTCACTCTTCTGTAATCTGGATGAATATAAACATATAGCGTCTAAATTTACCAATATTGATGCAACAAACAATAATTATTTATATTGATTCCTCACGTATAAAATTCATATGACCGGTTCCCTGGATATTGATTCCTCACATATCCAACAAATTGTCCAGCATTCTTTTCAAGTGTTAAAAGCAATTGATATACTGAGATCTATTCCTGGCATCACAATACATCAAGTATTTTTGTTTAGATCATATTTTCAGAAATACTTTCCAGTCACGTCTAAAAATCACATTCACGAATCTATTGATCAGATAGAATCAAGCATTAAGAGCAAAACAAAAATGTCAATATTGAATAGAAACAGAAAATCTATATATAGATATCACCATATTTCATCTGAGTTCGAATCGATCACATTCAATCCCAAAAGAAAAGATTAGTCACTCATGGTAGTCATTGACATCCTAAGAGAAGAAGAAGAACCTTAAAGCTAAAACTGGAGAAGAACTTTCCCTAATCTTGTCAAAATCGGCGCCCCCCTATTTTTCGTCGCCTCACATTCTAAACCACAAAGTATATATACTGCACGAGTTCTCGCTTAAGCTAAATAATTATCGCTTAAGCAAGAACGACTTTCAAATTGATTGCTCTCTAGACGAATCTCGCTCAAGTGAGATAATTTTTGCTTGGGCGAGAATGACTTTCGAATTGATCGCTCTCTGGACGAATCTCACTTAGGCGATACCATTCTAGCTTGAGCGAGTTGTGATAGGATTTCATGTCTTTTTCCTCTATTTCTTCCTTTCTTCTTCTTCTTTTATGCCCCTTTTTCCTTCTCTCTTAATTTAACTAAAACATATACAAAATAAGGATCAAATGATTTTCTTTTTAATTAAAACTCAGAAACATATGATTATATTTCATAATTCTTAAATTAGGAGAAATTGATACTAAATATACACAAGTTTAAACAACAGTGTCATCATTCCATATGAAAATTTACTACTTTTTGGCACTTATAATGTTGTTCAACTAAAAAATAGCATACAAAATGACACTTTTTATGTGAGTTCAACCAATAATTGACTATGATGGTTAAGGTAGCAATCATTATAGAAAGTATCACTTTCTATGAAGGTAGAGGTAACAACTGACATAAAATGTTTTAATTTTTTAAATAATTTTTTTATTTATACATCAATCTCTCTACATAACAAATATATAATTTTTAGGCAAACTTGTATACCCAATAATGTTGAATATATTACATTCATGATATATTTAATAATAATATACAAAAGTTCATAAAGAAATATTAAGTGTATATAATGTTAGTTAATTTACATCATTCTAAGTTAAAAAAATATACAAATTATAAAAAAATACTTAAGAAATTAGAAGCCCATTGCATTTTGATGTCTTCCATAGCTTCTTTTAATGGATATGAATCAATGAATGTCCACAAAATCAATATGATAATCAATTAATAATAGGGAAAAAAAATTAGGTACAAATTCACATTTGACAAGTTACTTTTTACATACATCCTTCCATGAGTTAATAATGTTAGAATCGCGCAGCGGAATGTTTGCGTGAACGGACAAAAACCAAGAGGGGGGGGGGGTGAATTGGTTTCTTAACAAAAATTAGGTTTTAAAAATTTTCCCCAAATTTTACCGATTAAAATACTTTGTAAACGTAAATAGGATAAGGATAGAGTCTTACACAGAATATTTATACTGGTTCGGATCAAAAGACCCTACGTCTAGTTGCTAATCACTCAAACAGAGGATTAACGTTGTCACTATAATCAAGTTTTTTACAAATAGATAACAATGGAAAAGATAGAGTAACCAAAACACCTCTCTTGAGTCACACAAGAGATGAAGAATAGCTTTCCCTAGAGACGGCACAACACACAATCCACCAAGAACTCCACTTAGTGATTCTTATCGCTTTTAGCCCACACCAGGTTCCAAAAGCCCCTTTTTCCTCCAACAAACAGTTCTCTAGCAATCATAGCTCTCAACTTTTGTTTGAAAAAGGTTGTTCACATTTCTGAGAGCCTTAGAGAACCTTAAGTAGATGAATTAGGGTTTGGGAATTGGGGATTTTTGAAACTTGGTGTATTGGGACTAGGGTTTTCGAAAATAGGTTTAATTCGAAGTTCAAAATGCAAATCTGACTGAAATAATCGATTATCTCAAGTGTTAATTGATTATTATAGAGCCAAAATCAACAAGAACCCTCAACGCACTGTTTTAATCGATTATTTCCCCTGTTAATTGATTAACAGGCCTGTTAATCGATTAACAGGCCTGTTAATCGATTAACAGGCCTGTTAATCGATTAACAGGAGTGTTAATCGATTATTACAGAGAGCTGATACAGAAAATGGTTTTTCTCTCTGTAATAATCGATTATTTGACCTTTTAATCGATTAAACCCGTGAGTTTTTGATAAAAATGAGTTTTTGAAGCTTCTAAAGAGTAAACTATGTACTGGCTATCTTAGACTCTAATATTACAGACTCAAACTCATCAAAACAGAGTTATTACACAAGAATATAAGTCTTCGACTCTCTAAGTTCTTTGTTCTTAAATCATCATCAAAATCAACAAGCTTCATGTCCATGTAAGTTCAACATCAATTCCTTGTATGTTTCAACAATCTCCCCCTTTTTGATGATGATCAAAATTTTCTTTTAAAGCCTTGTAGTAACCTGTTTTATCTGTCATACTAACAAAAACATTAAACATACCAGATAATATTTAAATTCAATCATAAGAGGCTTTAAATATTTCTCCCCCTATTTTGATTATGATAAAAAAATTAAGAGCTCCCCCTCAAACAAGGAAAAGAAATACAAATTTTATTTCATAAAGAAACGTCATTACAAACAAAGAGATATATAACATTACAATCATGCAAAAACTGATTAATTAAGTAGATTTTAAGCTATTTTTAATATGCCTAAGTCTCTTCTAAGATCATAGAATCTATCCTTGGGAAGAGGTTTAGTAAAAATATCCGCTAATTGATGCTTTGTATCGACATATTCAATTTTACAGTTTCCTTTGCTAATATGATCTCTTAAGAAGTGATGTCTAATTTCTATATGCTTAGTTCTAGAGTGCATTACTGGATTCTTAGTAAGATTGATTGCACTTGTATTATCACAAATCAAAGGAATATCATTTAGAAATATACTATAATCTTCTAGTTTTTGTTTCATCCACAAAATTTGAGCACAACAATTACCAGCTGCAATATATTCAGCTTCAGTGGTGGATAAAGCAACACATGCCTATTTCTTAGAATGCCAAGATAATAATGATGAACCTAACAAATGACATATCCCACTAGTACTTTTTTTATCTATTTTGCATCCACCATAATCAGCATCAGAATAACCTATTAAACTAGTACAAGCTTCAGATGGATACCATAAACCAAAACCAGTAGTTCCTTTTAAATATTTTAAAATACGTTTTACTGCAGTTAGGTGAGATTCTTTTGGACATGCCTAAAATCTAGCACACACACAGACATAATGCATAATATCAAGTCTACTTGCAGTTAAGTATAATAAAGAGCCTATCATACCTCTATACATGGATTGATTAATTTCCAAACCTGATTCATCCTTGTCAAAATAGCAATAAGTTCCCATGGGTGTGTTAGCTTCCTTTGAAGTGTCCATTCCAAACTTTTTGAAAATCTCTTTGTAGTATTTGGTTTGAGAGACAAAAATGCCATCTTTAAGTTGCTTGATTTGAAGTCCAAGGAAGAACGTTAATTCTCCCATCATAGACATTTCAAATTCTCCCAGCATTATCTTAGCAAATTCTGGCAACAGGAGCATAAGTTTCATCATAATCAATACCTTCCTCCTGACAGTAACCTTTGGCAACAAGTCTGACTTTATTCTTTGTTATATTTCCATCTTCATCAAGTTTGTTTCGAAATACCCATTTAGTTCCAATTACTTGATGTGATTCTTCTCTTGGGATTAATTCCCAAACTTGATTCCTTTCAAATTGATTAAGTTCCTCTTGCATAGCTATGCACCATTGGTCATCTTTAAGTGCTTCCTCAACATTTTTGTGTTCTATCCGTGACACAAAAGCTACAGACATGCAGAAATTAGTCATATTTCTAGTTCTTACCCCTTTTGAGATATCACCAATAATATTGTCCATTGAAAGTCCTCTTGGTGATTGCCATTCTTTAGCTAATTCAGTTGGTTGAGAAGACTCATTTTCTTCCAAATACAATTCATCAAGAGCCTCTCTTATGTACTCATCATCACTTGCAAGTTCTTCATTTGACTCAAGAGGATTTCCCCCAAGGTCTACAATTTCATCAAAAGTAACATGTATAGATTCTTCAACATTTAAGGTTCTTCTATTAAACACTCTATAAGCTTTGCTAGTTAATGAATAACCTAAGAAAATGCCCTCATCGACTTTTTAGTCAAATTTTCCTAAGTTGTCCTTTCCATTATTTAACATAAAGCACTTACATCCAAATATTTTCAAATGAGCAACATTAGACTTTCTACCATTTAACAATTCATAGGGAGTTGATTTTATAATTGGCCTAATGAGCATTCTATTCAAAATATAACATGCAGTACTTACCACATCAGCCCAAAAATATTTAGGAACATTTGATTCATTTAGCATTGTTCTAGCAAGTTCCTCTAGTGACCTATTTTTCCTTTCAACTACACCATTTTGTTGGGGAGTCCTAGGGGCAGAAAAATTATGTAATATTCCATTTTCCTCACAATAATTTTCAAACCTTTCATTTTGAAACTCACCACCATGGTCACTTCTTAAAACTTTAATTCTTAAGTCTTTCTCATTTTGAATTTGCTTTGCAAACTTCCTAAAGACCTTAAAAGCTTCACTTTTCATTGTCAAAAAAAATGTCCAAGTATATCTAGAAAAGTCATCAACAATCACAAGACCATAATAATTTCCACCAAAGAATTTTATCCTAGAAGGACCAAATAAGTCTAAATGTAATAATTCTAAAGGTTTTGATGTGGAAATAACGTTCTTTTATTTAAATGATGATTTTACTTGTTTACCTTTTTGACATGCATCACATAATCTATCTTTTTCAAACTTTAATTTAGGCAAACCAATAACTAAGTCTTTTGAAATCAATTTTTTTAAATGATGCATATTTATATGAGCAGCTCTCTTATGCCATAACCATGGGTTCTCTTCCTTAACAACTAAGCATGTTATACTAGTATCATGTATACAATCCAAATCAATCAAGTATATGTTATTATGCCTAATGCCTTTCAATGCTACTTTTTCAGAATCTATCAAATGTATGGTACAAAACTTACTTTCAAAGATGACCTTAAATCCTTTGTCACATAGTTGACTTATGCTAAGGAGATTATGCTTTAGCCCATCAACAAGAAGCACATCCTTAATCTCCAAAGTGTTTGCACCACCTATATTTCCAATTCCAAGAATCTTTCCTTTGTTGTTGTCCCCATAAGTTACATATCCTTGTTCTTTAGCTTTGAAACTCACAAATTTCGTTTTGTCTCCAGTCATATGTTTAGAGCATCCACTATCAAGATACCACATAGACTTCTTTGATTTGGAAGTTTCCTCAAAATCGGAAGATATATTGTCACTTACCATTAAGCAAATATTGGCTTCAATTTCCGAGTCACTTGACTCCGAACTCGAATCACTATTGTCCCAAGCGATGTAGGATTTCTTCTTGAAGAACTTTTTGCCTTTGTTATCTTCATTTTTCTTGTTTGGACATTCGGTCTTCGTATGTCCTGTTTCACCACAACCATAGCATTTGATATTTACGGAAGTATTTTCTCTTACCTTTCCTGATGTGGACACAAAGGCTCAAACCCATAACGAGAAGGATCAAGACCAAGATCCAATCCAAGACTTAGGTGGACCTATGACAAGAGGCAGGCTCAGAAAAGCACAAGAGGCATTGCAACACAAAGTGACCAATTTGCTAAAGGCCCAACTATTAAAAGCTCTAAACATGGAGGAGTCTAGCCCTATCACATGCATAAAATGTTTGGAGAGCTAGGAGGCCCAAATAGAAGATTTAGTTATTATTTTTATTATTATTTACTTCAGTGGGGATTTGAACCCAAGACCCAAAGCTTATAATGTCTTCACTGAACCATCTGGGCAACTTAACTTTGCTTGGGATATTAGGATTTTAATTTATCTTTATTTCCTGCAATGAGACAAACTCATAAACTTAAGTTGTATTAAACATTTGGAAATTGAGAATGAAGGTACGTAATATTCAGAATCACTTTGTGAGTTGTTGCTTTGCTAGGGTTCTTTCTTGCATCACTTGATCTTATCAAGAATTATTCGATTCTTGTGGCGATCCTTCTTGGCTTATCAAATATTCTTATTTGTGGCACCTATGGTATCCTTTATTTTTTTCTGTTTTCTATTTCCAATCAAATCAACTCTTAAAACCTAACCCTAAATTGTTTCCCTTCTATTCGAGTGTCGTCATTTCCTTTACCTTTGAATGGATGTCTTCCTTTGGCTTTCATGAATTTGGTAAACTTCTTAATCATAAGACTCAATTCTTCTTCTTCATTCTCCGAGTCTTCTTCTTCCTTTTTACTCTTACCTTTGGAAATTTCAGTTTTGAAGGCTAAGTTCCTCTTTTGATGTTGTCCTTCCTCATCATTTAGCCTTCCTAGCTCAAGCTCATGCTCTCTGAACTTTCCAAAGAGCGCCGCCATAGACATTGTGGCAAGGTTTTGTGACTCCAAGATGGCAGTCACTTTAGGTTTCCATTTCCTATCCAAAGATTTCAAGATTTTAACATTTAATTCATCAACATCAAAAGTTTTACCTAACCCGGTGAGATGGTTCACAATGTGTGTGAAATGCTTTTGAACGTCAAATATCATTTTGCCTTGTTGCATTCGGAACATCTCATATTCTTGGATTAGAGAATTTTTCGTGCTCTCTTAACATCGTCGGTACCTTCGTGGGTCACTCTTAACATTTCCCACATCTCTTGAGCACTTTTACAAATGGAGATCCTGTAAAACTCATCAAGGGTTAAAGTAGATGAAATAATATTTCTAGGCCTAACGTCAAATTGAGCTTTTCTATTTTCCTCCGTTGTCCATCTACAAAATGATTTAGGAACGTCTACTCCGTTTTCAGAAATTTTAGGAATATAGGGACCATTTAAAATAGCGTCCCAAACACCTCTATCAACAGACTCTAAAAAGATTTGCATTCTAACTTTCCAGAAAGGATAAATTTGACCCGCAAAAAGTGGGGGTCTGTTGATAGAAGCACCTTCAGCAAAAGTTTGATTTTGTCCAGCCATTTTCGAAAAATTTGAATGACTATCAAAGCAAGCTCTGATACCACTTGTTAGAATCGTGCAGCAGAATGTTTGCGTGAACGGAAAAAAACCAAGAGGGGGGTGAATTGGTTTCTTAACAAAAATTAGGTTTTAAAAATTTTCCCCAAATTTTACCGATTAAAGTACTGTGTAAACGTAAATAGGATAAGGATAGAGTCTTACACAGAAGATTTATACTGGTTCAGATCAAAAGACCCTACGTCC
Organism: Sphenostylis stenocarpa; assembly: GCA_963425845.1. NCBI lineage: Eukaryota > Viridiplantae > Streptophyta > Magnoliopsida > Fabales > Fabaceae > Sphenostylis > Sphenostylis stenocarpa. Next base: position 44,363,463 of record OY731403.1, read on the forward strand.
AGTTGCTAATCACTCAAACAGAGGATTAACGCTGTCACTATAATCAAGTTTTTACAAACAGATAACAATGGAAAAGATAGAGTAACGAAAACACCTCTCTTGAGTCACACAAGAGATGAAGAACAACTTTCCCTAGAGACGGCACAACACACAATCCACCAAGAACTTCACTTAGTGATTCTTATCGCTTCTAGCCCACACCAGGTTCCAAAAGCCCTTTTTTCCTCCAACAAACAGTTCTCTAGCAATCACAACTCTCAACTTTTGTTTGAAAAAGGTTGTTCACATTTCTGAGAGCCTTAGAGAACCTTAAGTAGATGAAATAGGGTTTGAGAATTGGGGATTTTCGAAACTTGGTGTATTGGGACTAGGGTTTTCGAAAATAGGTTTAATTCGAAGTTCAAAATGCAAATCTAACTAAAATAATCGATTATCTCAAGTGTTAATTGATTATTACAGAGCCAAAATCAACAGAAACCCTCAACGCATTGTTTTAATCGATTATTTGCCCTATTAATCGATTATTACAGAGACACTACTACAAATAAGGTTTTCCACGTCGGTTCTGGAAGGCCTTCAACGGCGGTTCCAGAACCGACGTTGTATCAAGGGACGTTGAAAGTCCAGTTCTATTTAACCGACGTAGAAAGTCTAATGTTAACTTTCCACGTCGGTTAAATAGAACCGACGTTGAAAGTCCCGACTTTCAAATCGAAAATTTTTATTTATTTCCAACCCCTCTCTCTATTTATCTAGAAATCTCCCCTCTCTTTTATATTATATTTTTATTATTTATCATCTTTTTTTGAAGTTTAGAGCATTACCAAATTAATTTTTTGTCATTGACAGGATTCGAACCCAGTACCTTAGTGTTGGAGGCTGATACTCCAACCACTAAACTACTCAAATTTTTTGATAATAACTTACAAATAAATTATATTTATATACAAATAAATATATATCCGTGTAAATATATAAATATACAAATACAAATATATTTATATATTTTGATATATTTATATAATTATATATTTATATGTTGGATGTGAGGGCACGCTCGAAGGTGAAAGTGTGTCGAGTGAGTTTTCAAAATTTGATGCCAAATTTGTGAGCGAGTCTCTTTATATGAGTTTGTAATTTAATGACAGAATATAATATTTATAATTTATTAATGATATAAAATAAATTTGAGAAACGCATCATTCGCTCAAGCGAAAAGTACCAATTTTCGCTCAAGCGAGACTTGAACGAGTGAATTTCCGTGAGTTTTAACGCATTTTCACTCAAGCGAGAGTCAATCTCACTTTCACCCTCGAACGCGCCTTCACATCCAACATATAAATATATAACTATATAACTATATAAATATATCAAAATATATAAATATATTTGTATTTATATATTTACACGAATATATATTTATATGTATATAAATATAATTTATTTGTAAATTATTATAAAAAAATTATAGTAGTTTAGTGGTTGGAGTATCAATTTTCAACTCTAAAATACTGGGTTCAAATCTTGTTAGTAACAATTCTCTAACTTAAGTAAATTTTTGGTTGAAAAAAATAAAAACACTTTCCAGAAAATATATATAAATAAATATATATTTACACGGATATATATTTATTTGTATATAAATATAATTAATTTGTAAGTTATTATCGGAAAATTACAGTAGTTTAGTGGTTGGAGTATCAACTTTCAACTCTAAAATACTGAGTTCGAATCCTATCGGTGACAATTCTCTAACTTAAGTAAATTTTTGCTTGAAAAAAAATAAAAACACTTTCCAGAAAATATATATAAATAAATATATATTTACACGGATATATATTTATTTGTATATAAATATAATTAATTTGTAAGTTATTATCAGAAAATTACAGTAGTTTAGTGGTTAGAGTATCAACTTTCAACTCTAAAATACTGGGTTCAAATCCTGTCAGTGTCAATTCTTGAATTTAAGAGAATTTTTGGGTGAAAACACATTCAACGTCGGTTCATCTAGAACCGACGTAGAATGTGTCCAACATTCAACTTTCAACGTCGTTTTTTAACCAACCGACATTGAAAGTGTATTTAACGTCGGCTCAGCTTTAACCGACGTTAAATGGCGACGTTGAAAGCATATTTTGTAGTAGTGAGAGCTGATACAGAAAATGGTTTTTCTCTCTGTAATAATCGATTATTTGACCTTTTAATCGATTAAACCTGTGAGTTTTTGATAAAAATGAGTTTTTGAAGCTTCTAAAGAGTAAACTATGTACTGACTATGTTAGACTCTATTATTACAGACTCAAACTCATCAAAACAAAGTTATTACACAAGAATATAAGTCTTCAACTCTCTAAGTTCTTTGTTCTTGAATCATCATCAAAATCAACAAGCTTCATGTCCATGTAAGTTCAACATCAAGTCCTTGTATGTTTCAACAAATAATGTTAGTAGATATGATTGTGTGTATTTACTTCATCACATAATAGTCACACTTATGGTTTCCTAATTGATGTGAACACTACAAAATGCAAAATAGATAATGAAAATATATGTTATTTTAAACATTGAATAATAGTCGTAGAAATAACTTACATTAGATGTAATATGTTGAAGTTTATTCCTAACAACTTGTAGAAGCACTCACAACCACATATATGCATCCATAACTCTATATAAAACTATGTAAATTAAATTTTATTAAACATTTAATTCATAAATATTAAATTGTATAATAAATAAAATATAGTTGAATAAGAAACTTACAAGTTTATTACATCCCTAATAGCCAAAGTAATAGTTTTATTGAGTAAGGAGCACAAGAGAACCACTAAAAATATTGATGGATAACTATTAATAGTTGAAATGACTTTTCCAAGCTGTAATAATATTAGTACCAATTAAAAGGTAAAAATCATTGTCAAGAAAAAATTGTATACTTATTTATGCAATTAAGGATCTGAGCACTTATTTGCCAAGATTTTAAAGTGCTTGTATCAAATATGTTTTCACCTCACTGACGTTATTTCCTATGAATGGAAACAAGGGCAAGAGATCAAATGTAAGAATTTTTCTTCTCGATGTAAAGGCGATGTAAAGGCAATGTAAATACCTTGTATATTAAAAACAAAAATATTTGAATAACATATTAAATGTATTAAAATAAAATTAAAGCTAATGGAAATATGTCTGATACATAGTTGATCACCGCCAGTGAGAATATCTTAATCATGTAAAGAATAAAAATAAATAATTAAATTGAGTAAGTTTACTTATCCTTGCCATGATCGACTTTGCTAGTCTAATCGGCCAAAGAATAAAATTTCTTGTGGCCTATCCCACTATTTGAACCTCCTTAATGGAAACATGAACTCAAGCTGTAACATCTTAGATGTCTACAACAACACCCGTATCATGTAATCTTGAATCGTCTAGTAGTGGATGATTGATCCCAATGTATAAATTTTACCTAAAGGGAACACAAATTTAATTAGAATAGATAAAATGCAAAATAAAAATATAATTATAGTAATATTAACTTAAGAAAACCAAGTACTCAAGAGGATCATCAATGTAAAACTTTCCATCAATAGGGTGCTCAATACCAATTTTCCTTGATTTATAAAGGTCAACATGCAAAGGCGAAAGGGTAGTAGAAGATTTAGTAGAGACTCCCATGAATGCTAACTCTACTCACATGTCTGACATCAACTCCTTTCTTAATTCGAAGTATAACTCTTTTCTAAGCTTATTCTTGAAATCATCCTTCTAGGACAAGTTGTGATTTTCTAATCTATTGAGATGGAGCACCAAAGAAGGATGCCCACCCCTCATGATTCCCAGGACGACCAATGGCAATAATGAATATCCTCACACTCTTGTGGAATAAGTGATCCCTGTGTGCTTTGATCCATCGATTGATCCTAAAAACACAAACATTTGAATACACATTAATAAATATATCTTAAATGTAATAGTAATGTAAACATATAAACATAAATTACTTACAATTCTCTTAACTATGGTCTAAGTTTCTTCAAATGTGTACTCTCAAATTCCTTTTGACATGCTCTCCTTCATTTATTATGATATGGAGGTGAAGAAATCATACTCGTATCATGTTGGTTACAAGCACTAGAGGAAGAGGCCTCCTTGTCATGGTTTATTCAAACCTATCATAACCCCCACAAGATAATCTATGGGGTGAACATTATTTTTTCTAAATGTCTTAAGCAACTCCTTTTTTTTTTCTTGTTATACTATATAAAATCATGTTACAAACAATAAAAAAAATAAACCATTAATTTTACCTGATAGATAGGATCTAGTTTTCTCTCTCCAAAAGTCTGTCATGTTCCTCATCTAGAAATTGGTACTATTCACATGGATTTTTATGGTCAAGCTTACCATATATATAATGATTATTAAGGGCGCTCTTAAAATTCTTCTATTATTGACCAACATATGAAATCCATTTTCATTTATAACAAACTACTATTAGGGACATTATCTGTAAAATACATACAAAAAAGTTAAGATTATATTTTTTTTAATACACTTGTTCTTTACCGTCTTTGGAGCATGGTTTCAATCATTAATCAAAATACTCACCTTACTTCTACTAAGCAAGGTCACATAGCTAATGAACTTTGTGTTATGTTCTCTAAAAGCTTGCACATCTGCATATCAAATTGTATGAGTAATCTTTCTTTAGCACCACGGCTAATAGTTAACTCTTTGAGTCAAGTTGCACATTTACCTTTTTCTGGTTTAGTGGTTTACTTAACACTCCCCCTTGTAGAGGAGGGGGCATATCACATGGATCAACCATATATTTCTTAAAACAAAAAATTAGAATGAATTATTATATTATTATATTATTATAAATTAAATATAATAAATAAAAAATAAATCAAACGTAAATAATACATATACATAAATGAATTATTACATTTTTAAGTTGGAATTGAAAGAATTGAGGGGGAGATTGATGGAAATGTGAAACATGTCCCTACATTCCCAAGAGATGATTTTGATGATGATTCAAGTCAACAACATTCAAGACTCAAGCAAGCCCAAGATATGATTTTGATAAAGATTCCATTTAAACAGACAAGCAAGCCCAAGATGATTCCCGAAGACTAGATAGAGTCTTAGAATATTGGATATGGAGGTACAAGTTGATGAAGTGGTATTATGCATAAGCCTCAAAAGCATAAGTCTGATAAAATTTCGTAACATGACATTTTTCACTGTCATAATCAATTATGATGCATCGAAAATGGAAAAACACTTTTCTCTTTGTCATAATCGATTATACTGGTAACATAATCGATTATGGCAGTTTAAATTTGAAAATTATATCCATTTTTGAATAATAAATATTTTTGGATACATCCTGATTTTTCTCTATGAAATTATTAATGACCAATGCTATTTTCTGATACTATTTTCCTATTTACATGATTTTTGATGAAAAATCAAATATACACAATTATAGAATTTGAAAATACAATTTTACATTCATTCAGTTTTAAGAAAAGATTTTTTAGCAAGGCAACAAAGATATTTTACACCTTCTGAGAAAACCTTCTTCTCTATTGCCTTATGCACTTTGATTGTTAATCACACTTGTTCTTGGAGGTTGGCATTCTATAGGCTTCTACAATTTGTTATCTCCATTATCCAGGTGTGACTGTTCTTATTTTATTGTCTTCATCCTTTGTGGGTTTAGGTGGTTACTGTTATTTTATTGCCTTAATCCCTTTTTCTAGGACTTAGGAAGTTGATGTTAAATTTCCTGTTTAGGATTTAAGTGGTTGTTGTTATTCTGTTATATTTCTTTGGGTTTCCTGTGTGGAAAATTTTCATCCCTTTGATTTGTTCAGGGAGGTGTTTATCCTTAGTGGGATTCTAAGGAGGTGTTTTCATCTCTTTGATTTGTTCGGGGAGGTGTTCATCCCTAGTGTGATTCTAGGGAGCTGTTCATCCTTTGTGTGTTGGTTGCAAAGGAGTTTCTTTTAATCCTTTGATTTGTTCATAGGAGGTGTTCATCCCTAGTGGGATTCTAGGGAGGTGTTCATCCTTAGTGGGTTTCTAAGGAGGTGATTGTCTTTTTAATTAGTTTACTTTTTACTGGTTCCTCTGCTGAGTTGATTGTAATTTATAAACTGAATTTGAAAGTTAGTGAATTGGGGTCACTCTTGTGATTAGAGTTGACTAGGAACTGGATGTAGGGTTGGTTATACCCGAACCAGTATAAACTGTTGTGTGCTCCTCTTTTGTGCTCTTTTCTTTTCCCTATATCTCTCGTGCTTACATCCTCCCTTTTAATCTCTCCGATTATATTATCGTTTCTGCTTTATTTGTGTTAAATTCGATAATTAAATTTGAATTAATAAATTATTAGAGATCTTAAAATAAATTTTTAATTTGACATCTATTTCAATTTGTGCATCTATTCATCTCCCCTCTAGATGCCATTTGTCTAAAAAGTGGTATCGAGCTTGATTAGATAAGATATTTCTAAACGATTTGTCAAGATGTCTATGCGGAATCGAGTTTACAAGGAAGGAGCCTCAATAAACAGACCACCACTATTTGAAGGTGAAGACTATCAGTTTTGGAAGGCGAGAATGAAAATATTTTTACAAACACTAGATTATGGTGTTTGTGATGTTGTACTCAACGGTCCCTACATTCTAATGAGAACAACGAAGTCTGGAGTTGTTCCAAAGACTTTTGACCAATGGACACCAGATGAAAACAAGCATGCCCATTATGATGTAAGAGCCCGAAACACTATTGTTTCTGCCTTAACTCGTAATGAATTTTTGAAGGTCTCACAATACAAGACGACAAAAGAAATATGGGACACTCTTGAAGTGACACATGAAGGAACAAATGAAGTAAAGCGAGCACGTAAGAACACACTCATCTAGGAGTATGAATTGTTTCAAATGCAGTAGAATGAAAGCATCACGGATTTCCAGACACGCTTCACATATATAGTAAATCACTTGAAAGCATTGGGAAAGAGTTTTAACAATGAGGAGTTGAACACAAAGATCTTGAAATCCTTAGACAAGAATTGGCAACCAAAGGTCACTACTATTACAGAATCAAAGGATCTCACAGAAATGAATATTGCTACTCTATTTGGAAAGCTGCGAGGGCATGAGATGGAACTACGAAGGTTAAATAACGATGAACAAAATCAAGCCAAGACGATAGCTCTAAAAGCAGAAAAATCTTCACAAGATGAAAGCAAAAATGAAGGTAAGTTTTCGGATTTCGATATATCTCTTTACCTAAATAGTTTTCTCATTTTATGAAGAACAAGAAAAAGAGACAGCAAAGAAAAGAGAAAACCAATAGGTACGAGTGCTATGGATGTGGAAAGCTTGACCATATCAAACCAGACTGTCCGAAACTTAAGAAAGAGAAGAAGAAAAAAAAGAACGGTATCTATAAGAGCAAACACAAATCTTATATTGCTTGGGAGGATAATGATTCTTCCACAACACAAGAGAGTTCTTCCGAAAGCAGTGATGGAGAAGAAGAAGAAAATCTTTGCTTGATGACAAAGAGTGATAATGATGCCTCATCACAAGAAGCCTCATCACAAGTAAGTAGCACAAAATCCTTAAATGCATATGATGAGTTGCATGAAGCATATCAAGAAATGTATGAAGGTTTTAACAGATCAGCTAAGAAATACACTGCACGGAAGCAAAAGTTTCAAGCATTAGAAAATATTTTGGTATTCTTGAGAAAGAAAATGAGTGCTTAAAGAAAGATGTTGAGAAATTTAAAACTTTGGCTAAAGATAAAGAAGTAGCTCATCCTTATGAAAATTATAATCATTCAGAAAATGAGATTTTCAAGTTAGAGAAAATAATGAGCAAGTTTTCAAAATCTTCTAAAAATCTGGATTCTATGTTAGGTTATCAAAGAATGGATTCTAGCAAATTTGGACTTGGTTAGAAACCCAAGGAAAGTCAAGAACTTTATAAAACTATTTTTGTGAAAGAGTCAAGAAAAGCAGATGAAAAACCAGTTTCAAAAACTTTTGAGAAACTTATTTAGACCTCTTCAAAGAAAACTAACATGTTTTTATTGCATGAAATTAGGCCATACATCAAATAGATGTTACATAAAGCATTTTGGTATATCTAATGGCAAATATGAATGGGTGCCTAAAGGGTCAAAGCATTTACACATGTCTAGATGATAAATTCTCGCAAAATAATTTTCTACTATGATAATCGATTATGTTGACTTCTAGAGTATGATTTCTTGCTGTCATAATTGATTATGTTATTTCTGTATATACTGTGATAATCGATTATGTTGTCTTCCAGAGTGTGAATTCTTGTTGTGATAATCGATTATGTTCTTTTTCGTTATGCTGTGATAATCGATTATGTTGTCTTCTAGAGTGAAATTTCTTATTGTCATAATCAATTATGTTGATTCTGAAGTTGCTGTGATAATAGATTATGACAGAAAACTTTTGAAAATTTGAAATTATTAAACTTTGAAATATGAAAGTTTGAATTTTGAAAATTTTAAATTTGAAAGTTTAAATTTTGAAAATCTGAATTTATGAAAATTTGAAATTATTAAAGTTTAAAATTTGAAAGTTTGAGATTTTTGAAATTTGAAATTTTGCAGTTTGAGATTTTGAAATTTGAAATTTTTGCAATTTGATTTGTTTTTTTAATTTGAAATTTTGCAGTTTGAAATTTTTGAAATTTGAAACTTTTGCAGTTTGAGATTTTTTAATTTGAATTGAAATTTGAAATTTGAATTTGAAATTTGGGATTAGAAATTTGAATTTGAAATTTGGAATTTTTTGGAATTTGAATTTGAAATTTGTTGCAATTTGAATTTGAAATTTGAAATTTGGAATATGAGTGAATTTAAATTTGAATTTGAAAGTCTGCCTCAATAAGAAGACTACAATTGGGGGAAACTACCGCATTCCATTTCATTATCTCTGCAATCATTCCATTCCCTTATCTTTCTCTCTCTTCATTTGCCTTGGGTATCCTTGATATTGCCTCCTTAATATGGTGTTCTTCTTTATGACACTTTGTGATGCATTATCTTCTCTGTCTTGATTTGTGTATTAATCTGTGCAAATTTGTGCTCAATTTCTATTGCAATATTTTTCATAATTATCTATGAAACAGAGAGAGATTTTGATGATATTAATCTGTGTGAAATAGGGGGATCTTTTTTTTTTCTCTTACAATATTTTTTTGATTATCAATTAAACATGGGGAGATTTTTTGATGAATTAAAATTTGTGTGAAATTTATTTCTATCTCTGAATTAAACTGGGGGAGTTAAGAGAAGTCTTTGCTCATATGAGTTAGGGGGAGTCTTATTGTTAATATATCTAGGGGGAAATTAAGAGACTCTGATACTTGATACAAATCTATGTTAATCTGTGCTACACTATATTGTGCAAATTTGTGCTTATCTTGAGCTGGCTATATAGAGTCAAGCATTTTAATTCATTTTAGGTATTTCCTTGATCATCATCAAAATGGGGGAGATTGAAAGCATTGAGGGGGAGATTGATGGAAATGTGAAACATGTCCCTACATTCCCAAGAGATGATTTTGATGATGATTCAAGTCAACAACATTCAAGACTCAAGCAAGCCCAAGATATGAATTTGATAAAGATTCCATTCAAACATCAAGCAAGCCCAAGATGATTCCTGAAGACTAGATAGAGTCTTAGAATACTGGATATGGAGGTACAAGTTGATGAAGTGGTATTATGCATAAGCCTCAAAAGCGCAAGTGTGATAAAATTTCGTAACATGACATTTTTCACTATCATAATCAATTATGATGCATCAAAAATGGAAAAACGATTTTCTCTTTGTCGTAATCGATTATACTTGTAACATAATCGATTATGACAGTTTAAATTTGAAAAATATATCCATTTTTGAAGAATAATTATTTTTGGATAGATCCTCATTTTCTCTACGAAATTATTAATGACTAACGACTATTTTCTGATACTATTTTCCTATTTACATGAATTTTGATGAAAAATTAATATACACAATTACAAAATTCGAAAATAAAATTTTACATTCATTCAGTTTTAAGAAAAGAATTTTGAGCAAGGCAACAAAAATATTTTACACCTTTTGAGAAAACCCTCTTCTCTACTATCTTCTGCACTTTCATTGTTAATCACACTTGTTCTTGGGGGTTGGCCTTCTACAGGCTTCTATAATTTGTTGTCTCTATTACCCCTGTGTGATTGTTCTTATTTTATTGCCTTAATATTTTGTGGGTTTAGGTGGTTACTGTTATTTTATTGCCTTAATCCCTTTTTCTAGGGCTTAGGAAGTTGATGTTAAATTCCCTATTTAGGGTTTAAGTGGTTGCTGTTCTTCTGTTATATTTCTTTGGGTTTCCTGTGTGGAAACTGTTCATCCCTTTGATTTGTTCAGGGAGGTGTTTATCCTTAGTGGGATTCTAAGGAGGTGTTTTCATCCTTTTGATTTGTTCGGGGAGGTGTTCATCCCTAGTGTGATTCTAGGGAGGTGTTCATCCTTTGTGTGTTGGTTACAAAGGAGGTGCTTTTAATCCTTTGATTTGTTCAGAGGAGGTGTTCATTGTAACCCCCTTCCATATTACATTTATTAATCCTAATTTCTTATCTAATTTAGTAATATATCAAAGTAATAGAAAATTTTAAGTGAAGTTCTTCATAAAGTCATACCTATTTATTATACAATCCCCAACCTATGCTCTGGATTTTTTTTTGCATCTAACATCTATCTCTTGAATTGTACATTCCTGCATCACACGTCACCAACATCTGGGATTGAAAATATTTCTAGGGTTAGACATTTAATTTTACCCACAACAAACAAAGCAAACATTCATACGATAAAATCAAACAATTAAAATTCCTTCATAATAAGTTCATAACTACATATAAATATACAACCATATATAATTTAATTCGAAAATTAATTATGAGAAACAAATAAATCAATCATGGAAAAATAATAAAGAATATCATACAAATCATGAATAATCTACAATTTCATCATGCAATATGTTTATGATATGCACATGTGACTCAAAACGTAAAACTTGAAAATCATGTTTTTGACTTGTTGCTACCGTCAAAAGAGGTGGTCGGAGCGACGCGATGGTTTTGATGACTCACATTTTTTAAAGTGTGGTCATCACCCTTAAGATGTCCAATAACCGAACTATCCTAAAGATGAGGTTTTCATAAATGGGTTCTGGAGTCGTCACCAATATTTTTACCAAAAACATTAGAAAAGGAAAAGAAGGCAATGGTTTTTAAGAAAAGACCAACTTTGGTCATTACAACCAGAGTTAGGTAAGGGAGTTAGTTACGTGTGGGGAAGGTATTAGCTTCCCCACGATGCCCCTTTCGGGTTCCCTATGATGGACTATTTTTGTAAAGAAATAAGAACATTAAAATTACGCTTTTACCCTTATTTATTCATTGCAAAATTTAAATTATTACATGACCCTTAATAACTAATGCACATAGATAGTAACTAATAAAAACGATAAAATAGAGTAAGGGATATGAAAGAACCTTCGAAGCAAGTTTTTTTATAAAATGCTCTTGAAAAAGGCGCTTTTTGGCAAACCCCACATTCTACAATGATGCTCACTCTTCTCTCAAAGAACTTTAAAATGCTTTCTAAGAACTCTAAGACTCTGGAAATGCTTCAGAGGGATTTTAGAAGAGTATTTTAAGCTACATTCAGTTGGAGAAGTTGTAAAAGTTGTTGAAAACGAGGAGAAGGCATCCCCTTTTTATAGAAATTCACGCTTGTCAGGTTGGGACGACCGTCTCACCTGATAAGGTTGGGACTGCCGTCTCGACTTTCGGGATCGTCTTTCGCCTTTGGCAAATGGCGAGACGAAGGTCTCGACCCTTTGGGTGGAATTTCTTATTTTTTGTGTACAAAAAACCTTCCTATTTAGTATGGATCCTATTGATCAATCCTAGGGACCTTTAAGGCCTTACCCTTCTTCGAACGGAAGTCTTCTGCTCTTTATTTTGAGGTCGGGCAAGATTTAGGGTGTCGTCGCCATCAAAAGAGGTGGTCGGAGCGACACAATGGTTTCTGACTTCGACTCGCGTTTTAAAATCGTGGTACAACGCCTTTAGGTTGTCTGATAACCAGGCTGGACCTAAAGACGAGGTTTTTGAAAGAGGGTTCTGGAGTAGCCACCAATGTTTTATCTGGAAACATTAGAAAAGGAAAAAAAGAAGGTGTTGGTTTAAAAAACCAACTTTGGCCATTATAACCAGAGTTGGGTAAGGGAGTTAGTTACGTGTAGGGAAGGTATTAGCTTCCCTACGTCGCCCCTTTCGGGTTCCCTATGATGGACCATTTATTTTATAAATAAAAAACTCTAAAATTACACTTTTACCCTTTTATTTATTTACGGAATTTAAAATGTTGACTACATGGCCGTAACAGCTAACACACAAATAGATGTAAAAAAAGCGATAAAAGAAGAGACAAAGTGTAGGAACTTTCGAAGTAAGCTTTTGTATTGAATATTCTTGGTAAAGGATGCTTTTTGGCAATCCCCCACTCTACAATGTTGGTCACTCTTCCTCGCAACATTATAGAATACTCTCTAAAAATACTAAGAAACTACAGAAATGCTTCAGAGGGATCCTAGGAGAAGAATTTGAGAAAGTTGTAGAAGGGAAAGTTGAAGATTACTGTGAAAAGGAGGGGATCACGCTCCCCTTTTATAGGAATTCACGCCTGTCAGGTTGGGACTGTCGTCTTTCCAAACGCGACGGTGGTCTCGCCAAACGAGACGGCAGTCTTGCCATTGGCAAGTGGCGAGACGGCTATCTCGCCAAACGAGATGGTGGTCTCGCCTTTTGCCGATGCCGAGACGACGGTCTCACCAACCGAGACGTCGGTCTCGGCCTTCCTATTGGAATTTCTTTTTTTTTTCGTACAAAAAAAACTTTCCTACTCTAATATGGGGCCTACTAGTCTATCATAGGGACCTTTTAGGCCTTGCCCATCTTTGAATTGGTGGTCTTCTGCTCTTTATTTTGAGGCCGATCAAGATTTGGGGTCTACAACTGCCCCCCTTCACCTGACTAGCCGACTGTTAGCCTGTTATGCCAAAAAGATCGGCTGGAAGGTGAAGGAGTTAACCTTCTTGCCCGGTTGTCCTTCGAATGATCCATCTTGCGGTAGCCGACCCTCTAGACGAAAAAAGTGTGTGCCTCCGGGATTCTCCTTCATGCGGTATCCCACCCCTTTGGTTGACACGTGGTAGAACCTCAGGATGCTCCTTCTTGCGGTAGCCGACCCTTCAGTTGATGAGTATGAACCCTTATCCGGTTACTTGTAGCTTTAGGATGCTCCTTGTTGTGGTAGCCGACCCCTTGGCTGACAAGTGGTAGAACCTAAGGATGCTCCTTCTTGCAGTAGTCGACCCTTTGGTTGATGAGTATGAACCCCCATTCGGTTGGTAGAGTTTGCAATCCACCATTGTAGGACTGAATGAGTATGAACCCCTCATCTGGCTGGTAAAGTTTGCAGTCTACCATTGTAGGACTGGATGAGTATGAACCCCTCATCTGGCTGGTGCAATCCATCATTGTAGGACTGGATAAGTATAAACCCCTCATCTGGCTGGTGTAGTCCACTTCTTAGGACTGGCTACGACTTACTGCTTTGGCTCATGCGCAGGTGTTCCATGGGGAATAATTTTTGGGTAATGTCTTTGACTTTTCTGGGTGAGTCTTTCGGTGTGTCGGAGATTCTTTGATTTTCGGCTTTTCTGATAGTCGTCCAGCTTGTTGATTGTTGGGGATTCTTTGTTTTGATCTTTTGGCAATGATCATACGACTTTGCTGGTTGTAGGGGATTTTTGGTGAATGTGGTCATTTTGCTGGTTTGCCTTTAACTCTTTTGTTAGGAAGATGGTGGCTGATGTTTTGTATTTAATCTTGCCTTTTTCCGCGGTTTATCTTTTTTCTTGCAATTTGGATTTTGGCTTTTTTCGGATTGTGCGTAAGCCTTTTTACTTTTCAGTTTCTCTTGGTACGCTGGCTTTTTTTGGAAGAAGAATAAAGACAAACAAATTTACCAAAAGAATTTATTCATATATGATAAAATCTGTACAATGATCATGTTAATAAAATGATATCCCTAAGATGGCGGCAGACTCGACTGCGAGCCTGGAGACGATCCAGGAGGGGAGAACTGCCGGAACATATGCCTTTGGAATTCCTCCTGGCTTCGGATCAGGTCGAGCTGACGCTGGGTGATCATGCTTAGGTACTGTCTCATCCCTTCTTGTGTTTGGCTGAAGGCTTCCAGCCACGTTTCGAAGACGTCTTGCCTTAGGGATATCTGATCCAACTACTGGCGAATGTCGTGCATGTGACGGTGCATGCCAAAAAAGTCATCCCCGTACTGCTGCTATTGCTGCTGCTCAAACTCTGGGGGCATCGGGATCTCCTGCGTCGCCTCCAAATCCTGGATGTCTAGGGTCATGGCGAGCGCAGGGTGAAGGACCACCTGGGATCTGTGCCTAATGAGCATCCCCATGATGACGAGCATGGGCCTGCTGATGTACTCAAGTCGGAGAGTGGAGGGAATGTCCTCCCCACCAGGGCACCCCCATTTCTCAGCCAGCATGGTGATGAGAGGACCCATGAGGATGGCTCCGACGGAGCGGCTCCCAAAGTCCTTGAGAGCTTTCAAAAAGAAGTAGTCGGGATTACACCGGCGTCTGTAAAGCATGCAATGTAGTGCGGAAAGGTCGGGCTGGGTAATCTTCCCCTAACTTTCCTTCTGTCCATGGATAGTCCCTACCAGCAGCTTATGGCAGATGCGGAGAAAAGGGTTGAGTGCCAACCCTTTCATCAGGGCCGGTAGGATCTGTGACCCGGTGAGATCCTCCCATATCTCACCAGTTGTGAGGGCAGCCGGCCGCTCATAGATGACCCTCTGATATTCTGACGTCAGGGTGTCCTCGGGCTGTATGAAGCCTATGGCGATGTTGAATTCGTCCACCGTCGTCGTCCGATAGGTCCCGTTCATATAGTATGAGACCATCTTCACCGGAGGGACACATCATGGGCATCTCAATCATCGTAATGGAGGTGAGGAACTCCATTACAACCTGTGTGTAGATGCGGGTCGAGGGGGGCTGGAGGAGGAAGTCCCACCCGATATTTTGAATGTAGCCCCGCACATCGTCCTCCCAACCGAACTCGGCCAGGATACCCAATTCTAGCCTCAGCATGGGGTGCCAGGAGTAACCCCTGATGTGATCCAGCCTGGCCTAATGCTGCGGCGTAAGCTGGGTAGGATCTGGGGGAGCCGGGGTTGTAGGTGCGCTCGGGTTGGGGCCCCGACCTCTCTTCTGGGATCTAGATGATTCACCTCATTGGATTTTGACAAAGATACTTAAGAATGTATGAGAATGTGTATGAGGATGTAGGAATGAAGTTCTTAGAACTGACCCCAAGGCCCCCATTATATAGAAATTTTGATTTTGGTTGAGACCACCGTCTGGGATTTTGGGATGGCGGTCTCGATTTTTCAAAGCTCGGGACCGCCGTCTGGAATCGCTTGATGATGGTCTCGCCACTGGAAAATGGCGAGATGGTCTTCTCGCCAAGTGAGAAGGCGGTCTCGCTTTTGACAAATGGCGAGACGGCGGTCTCGCTTTCAACGAAAGGCGAGACGGCGGTCTCGCTTTGTCGAAGGTTTTTTTTTTTAAGAAAAATATAAGACCTTGTTCAAAAACATTTACACATGGAATGTTTTCATATTTGGTGTCCTATAATGCTATTTCGTTAATTTTTCAGAAGTATTAACTGGTATGTCTTTGGAAGACGGGGTCCTTCTGATGTTGTTTTTCTGCCGTGCTTGTTCGTTCCAGACTTAATGTGACCGAAGAATAATTTTTGGTTTGAAGAGCACACTTTGCCATTTCAGTGTGCTTTTTCCTTACTCCCGGGATTTCAATCCTCTTGTTGATTATATGCCTCCATATTCCCAGACTAATTGTTAGAATATTATGGTAGGGGTCAAGAGAAGAGAAGTAAGAGGATAATTTATTCAACGACTTGTGTTTTAGACGGTTGATTTTTATTTAGAAAGGGGTTTTGTAAGAATGGCTGACCAAGGTTGGTCCGAGTGTTTAAGCTGATGTTTAAACAAACGTTTTTCCTTGAGGGTTCGCGTCTTAGTCCATTTCTATCGCTTTCTATGGCTGATTGATTTCCCCAGACTACCCTTTGGGTTTTCAGACTAGGATACTGTGTTTTGGTCCTATCTTTTGTCTAGGTTCCTTTTTTCTTGTTTTGGGAATCCTAGCGGACCTTATTTTGTAACCCTAACTTCTACCCAGGCTACCCTTTATTGTTGTTCGGGTTTCCTAGCGGGTTGACCCTAATTTCTGCGTAGCCCCCTTGGTGGGTTTCCTACCGGGTATTTTTCCCTTTCTTTTTTTGGCCTTCGGCTTCTATGGGCTTATTTTGATTTCTTTTTACACAATATTGGTGAAACATTGTTTTATTATGATGAGGTAAAACCTTATTCTGTGTTTCTAATCAATCAACTTGATTATTATTGCGATGGCGTGTTTTGATTATTTTGACGCGCTCTTCTTCTTTCTTTTTAACGTTTTGCTTAAACATGGTTATTATGAGGTTTAGACATGAATAACAAGAAAAGAAGCGAATTGTAAGAAATGTATTCTTTATTAATTAGTAAGGGAATATGTGCCCAAAAGATGCCCGGGGGTCTGGCTAGCCCAGCGGATAATCTCTAACAATCACTGGGTTTACATCCCTTAAGAAAGGAAAAAGAACTCCTAATGACTAGGGTAGCTCTCGACGCTTGTATTCCTCCGCCTCGAAAAATCTGCTTTAGAGTCCGGAGGGGAGACTTCCCTTTTCTCTTTTGAGCTCGGCCCTGAAAGTGATGAAGATCTTATTGAAATACATT
>OY731403.1:44380600-44390997 GCA_963425845.1 Sphenostylis stenocarpa
ACATAATTTTTCCAAGTTGTTTTAATTGGTTAAAATGTGTTTTAATCGATTGAAAGAGTTCTGATCGGTCATAACTCAATTCTGATCGATCATAACTGATTCTGATCGGTCATAATTGCATTCTGATCGATCATCCTGAACCTTTAAGTGATTTTAATCGATTGAAACGTTTTTTAATCGATTGAAAAAATTCTGATCGCTCATAATTCAAATCTGATCGATCACATCTGATTCTGATCGGTCATATTTGTATTCTGATCGATCATAATGAGTTCTAAATGGTTTTAATCGATTAAAATCAAGTTGTATCGATTAAAATATTGTAAAAACACTTCTTCGAACATTCTAAATGATTTTAATTGGTTCTTTCAAAACTATATAAGTTAAAAACATGTTTGAGAAAGCTTTTGTCAAAATACTTTGTTTTTAATTGTTTAAAATGATTTTAGAGGCATTTTGCAAAATCATTTAAGTGAAGAAACCTCATGCAGCAGAAAAGATAAAATTATTTTACCTAAGCATTTTGTAGACACATTAATCTTCCTACTCTTTTATCAAAGTGACTTGTTGACCGCTACAAAGTTGACTTTTGACTTCATCAAATCAATGAGATCTTTGCCAATGTATTTCAATAAGATCTTCATGACTTTCAGGTCCGAGCTCAAAAGAGAAAAGGGAAGTCTCCCTCCGGACTCTAAAGCAGATTTTTCGAGGCGGAGGAATACAAGCGTCGAGAGCTACCCTAGTCATTAGGAGTTCTTTTTCCTTTCTTAAGGGATGTAAACCCAGTGATTGTTAGAGATTATCCGCGGGGCTAGCCAGACCCCCGGGCATCTTTTGGGCACATATTCCCGTACTAATTAATAAAGAATACATTTCTTACAATTCTCTTCTTTTCTTGTTATTCATGTCTAAACCTCATAATAATCATGTTTAAGCAAAACATTAAAAAGAAAGAAGAAGAGCGCGTCAAAATAATCAAAACACGCCATCGCAATAATAATCAATTTGATTGATTAGAAACACAGAATAAGGTTTTACCTCATCATAATAAAACAATGTTTCACCAATATTGCGTAAAAAGAAATTAAAAGAAGCCCATAGAAGCCGAAGGCCAAAAAAAGAAAGGGCAAAATACCTGGTAGGAAACCCACCAAGGGGGCTACGCAGAAATTAGGGTCAACCCGCTAGGAAACCCGAACAACAATAAAGGGTAGCCTGGGTAGAAGTTAGGGTTACAAAATAAGGTCCGCTAGGATTCCCAAAACAAGAAAAGAGGAACCTAGACAAAAGATAGGACCAAAACACAGTATCCTAGTCTGAAAACCCAAAGGGTAGTCTGGGGAAATCAATCAGCCATAGAAAGCGATAGAAATGGACTAAGACGCGAACCCTCAAGGAAAAACGTTTGTTTAAACATCAGCTTAAACACTCGGACCAACCTTGGTCAACCATTCTTACAAAACCCCTTTCTAAATAAAAATCAACCGTCTAAAACACAAGTCGTTGAATAAATTATCCTCTTACTTCTCTTCTCTTGACCCCTACCATAATATTCTAACAATTAGTCTGGGAATATGGAGGCATATAATCAACAAGAGGATTGAAATCCCGGGAGTAAGGAAAAAGCACACTGAAATGGCAAAGTGTGCTCTTCAAACCAAAAATTATTCTTCGGTCACATTAAGTCTGGAACGAACAAGCACGGCAGAAAAACAACATCAGAAGGACCCCGTCTTCCAAAGACATACCAGTTAATACTTCTGAAAAATTAACGAAATAGCATTATAGGACACCAAATATGAAAACATTCCATGTGTAAATTTTTTTGAACAATGTCTTATATTTTTCTTAAAAAAAAAAAACCTTCGACAAAGCGAGACCGCCGTCTCGCCTTTCGTTGAAAGCGAGCCCGCCGTCTCGCCATTTGTCAAAAGCGAGACCGCCTTCTCACTTGGCGAGAAGACCATCTCGCCATTTTCCAGTGGCGAGACCATCATCAAGCAATTCCAGACGGCGGTCCCGAGCTTTGAAAAATCGAGACCGCCATCCCAAAATCCCAGACGGTGGTCTCAACCAAAATCAAAATTTCTATATAATGGGGGCCTTGGGGTCAATTCTAAGAACTCCATTCCTACATCCGCATACACATTCTCATACATTCTTAAGTATCTTTGTCAAAATCCAATGAGGTGAATCATCTAGATCCCAGAAGAGAGGTCGGGGCCCCAGCCCGAGCGCACCTACAGCCCCGACTCCCCCAGATCCTACCCAGCTTACGCCGCAACATTAGGCCAGGCTGGATCACATCAGGGGTTACTCCTGGCACCCCATGCTGAGGCTAGAATTGGGTATCCTGGCCGAGTTCGGTTGGGAGGACGATGTGCGGGGCTACATTCAAAATATCGGGTGGGACTTCCTCCTCCAGCCCCCCTTGACCCGCATCTACACACAGGTTGTAATGGAGTTCCTCGCCTCCATTACGATGATTGAGATGCCCATGATGTGTCCCTCCAGTGAAGATGGTCTCATACTATATGAACGGGACCTATCGGACGATGACGGTGGACGAATTCAACATCGCCATAGGCTTCATACAGCCCGAGGACACCCTGACGTCAGAATATTAGAGGGTCATCTATGAGCGGCCGGCTGCCCTCACAACTGGTGAGATATGCGAGGATCTCACCGGGTCACAGATCCTACCGGCCTTGATGAAAGGGTTGGCACTCAACCCTTTTCTCCGCATCTGCCATAAGTTGCTGGTAGGGACTATCCATGGACGGAAGGAAAGTTAGGGGAAGATTACCCAGCCCGATCTTTCCGCACTACATTGCATGCTTTACAGACACCGGTGTAATTCCGACTACTTCTTTTTGAAAGCTCTCAAGGACTTTGGGAGCCGCTCCGTCGGAGCCATCCTCATGGGTCCTCTCATCACCATGCTGGCTGAGAAATGGGGGTGCCCTGGCGGGGAGGACATTCCCTCCACTCTCCGACCTGAGTACATCAGCAGGCCCATGCTCGTCATCATGGGGATGCTCATTAGGCACAGATCCCAGGTGGTCCTTCACCCTGCGCTCGCCATGACCCTAGACATCCAGGATTTGGAGGCGACGCAGGAGATCCTGATGCCCCCAGAGTTTGAGCAGCAGCAGTAGCAGCAGCACGGGGATGACTTTTCTGGCATGCACCGTCACATGCACGACATTCTCCAGTAGTTGGATCAGATATCCCTAAGGCAAGACGTCTTCGAAACGTGGCTGGAAGCCTTCAGCCAAACACAACAAGGGATGAGACAGTACCTAAGCATGATCACCCAGCGTCAGCTCGACATGATCCGGAGCCAGGAGGAATTCCAAAGGCATATGTTTCGGCAGTTCTCCCCTCCTGGATCGTCTCCAGGCTCGCAGTCGAGTCTGCCGCCGTCTTAGGGATATCATTTTATTAACATGATCATTGTACAGATTTTATCATATATGAATAAATTCTTTTGGTAAATTTGTTTGTCTTTATTCTTCTTCCAAAAAAATCCAGCGTACCAAGAGAAACTGAAAAGTAAAAAGGCTTACGCACAATCCGAAAAAAGCCAAAATCCAAATCACAAGAAAAAAGATAAACCGTGGAAAAAGGCAAGATTAAATCCAAAACATCAGCCACCATCTTCCTAACAAAAGAGGAAAAGGCAAACCAGCAAAACGACCACATTCACCAAAAATCCCCTACAACCAGCAAAGTCGTATGATCATTACCAAAAGATCAAAACAAAGAATCCCCAACAATCAACAAGCTGGATGACTATCGGAAAAGCTGAAAGACTGCAAACTGGATCAAAACAAAGAATCTCCGACACACCGAAAGACTCACCCAGAAAAGTCAAAGACATTTACCCAAAAATTATTCCCCATGGAACACCTGCGCATGAGCCAAAGCAGTAAGTCGTAGCCAGTCCTAAGAAGTGGACTACACCAGCCAGATGAGGGGTTTATACTTATCCAGTCCTACAATGATAGACTGCACCAGCCAGATGAGGGGTTCATACTCATCCAGTCCTACAATGGTAGACTGCAAACTTTACCAGCCAGATGAGGGGTTCATACTCATTCAGTCCTACAATGGTGGATTGCAAACTCTACCAACCGAATGGGGGTTCATACTCATCAACCAAAGGGTCGACTACTGCAAGAAGGAGCATCCTTAGGTTCTACCACTTGTCAACCAAGGGGTCGGCTACCGCAACAAGGAGCATCCTAAAGCTACAAGTAACCGGATAAGGGTTCATACTCATCAACTGAAGGGTCGGCTACCGCAAGAAGGAGCATCCTGAGGTTCTACCACGTGTCAACCAAAGGGGTGGGATACCGCATGAAGGAGAATCCCGGAGGCACACACTTTTTTCGTCTAGAGGGTCGGCTACCGCAAGATGGATCATCCGAAGGACAACCGGGCAAGAAGGTTAACTCCTTCACCTTCCAGCCGATCTTTTTGGCATAACAGGCTAACAGTCAGCTAGTCAGGTGAAGGGGGGCAGTTGTAGACCCCAAATCTTGCCCGACCTCAAAATAAAGAGCAGAAGACCACAAATTCAAAGATGGGCAAGGCCTAAAAGGTCCCTATGATAGACTAATAGGCCCCATATTAGAGTAGGAAAGTTTTTTTTTGTACGAAAAAAAAGAAATTCCAATTGGAAGGCCGAGACCAACGTCTCGGTTGGCGAGACCACCGTCTCGGCATCGGCAAAAGGCGAGACCACCATCTCGTTTGGCGAGATAGCCGTATCGCCACTTGCCAATGGCAAGACTGCCATCTCGTTTGGCGAGACGGCCTTCTCGCCACTCGCCAATGGCGAGACCACCGTCGCGTTTGGCAAGACGACAGTCCCAACCTGACAGGCGTGAATTCCTATAAAAGGGGAGCATGATCCCCTCCTTTTCACAGTAATCTTCAACTTCCCTTCTAAAACTTTCTCAAATTCTTCTCCTAGGATCCCTCTGAAGCATTTCTGTAGTTTCTTAGTATTTTTAGAGAGTATTCTATAATGTTGCGAGGAAGAGTGACCAACATTGTAGAGTGGGGGATTGCCAAAAAATCTCAAACTCGCAAAAGTTTCAAATTTCAATTCAAATTAAAAAATCTCAAACTGCAAAAGTTTCAAATTTCAAAAATTTCAAACTGCAAAATTTCAAATTAAAAAAACAAATCAAACTGCAAAAATTTCAAATTTCAAAATCTCAAACTGCAAAATTTCAAATTTCAAAAATCTCAAACTTTCAAATTTTAAACTTTAATAATTTCAAATTTTCATAAATTCAGATTTTCAAAATTTAAACTTTCAAATTTAAAATTTTCAAAATTCAAACTTTCATATTTCAAAGTTTAATAATTTCAAATTTTCAAAAGTTTTCTGTCATAATCTATTATCACAGCGAACTTCAGAATCAACATAATTGATTATGACAATAAGAAATTTCACTCTAGAAGACAACATAATCGATTATCACAGCATAACGAAAAAGAACATAATCGATTATCACAACAAGAATTCACACTCTGGAAGACAACATAATCGATTATCATAGTATATACAGAAATAACATAATCAATTATGACAGCAAGAAATCATACTCTAGAAGTCAACATAATCGATTATCACAGTAGAAAATTATTTTGCGAGAATTTATCATCTAGACATGTGTAAATGCTTTGACCCTTTAGGCACCCATTCATATTTGCCATTAGATATACCAAAATGCTTTATGTAACATCTATTTGATGTATGGCCTAATTTCATGCAATAAAAACATGTTAGTTTTCTTTGAAGAGGTCTAAGTTTCTCAAAAGTTTTTGAAACTGGTTTTTCATCTGCTTTTCTTGACTCTTTCACAAAAATAGTTTTATAAAGTTCTTGACTTTCCTTGGGTTTCTAACCAAGTCCAAATTTTCTAGAATCCATTCTTTGATAACCTAACATAGAATCCAGATTTTTAGAAGATTTTGAAAACTTGCTCATTATTTTCTCTAACTTGAAAATCTCATTTTCTAAATGATTATAATTTTCATAAGGATGAGCTACTTCTTTATCTTTAGCCAAAGTTTTAAATTTCTCAACATCTTTCTTTAAGCACTCATTTTCTTTCTCAAGAATACCAAAATATTTTCTAATGCTTGAAACTTTTGCTTCCGTGCAGTGTATTTCTTAGATGATCTGTTAAAACCTTCATACATTTCTTGATATGCTTCATGCAACTCATCATATGCATTTAAGGATTTTGTGCTACTTACTTGTGATGAGGCTTCTTGTGATGAGGCATCATTATCACTCTTTGTCATCAAGCAAAGATTTTCTTCTTCTTCTCCATCACTGCTTTCGGAAGAACTCTCTTGTGTTGTGGAAGAATCATTATCCTCCCAAGCAATATAAGATTTGTGTTTGCTCTTATAGATACCGTTCTTTTTTTTCTTCTTCTCTTTCTTAAGTTTCGGACAGTCTGGTTTGATATGGTCAAGCTTTCCACATCCATAGCACTCGTACCTATTGGTTTTCTCTTTTCTTTGTTGTCTCTTTTTCTTGTTCTTCATAAAATGAGAAAACTATTTAGGTAAAGAGATATATCGAAATCTGAAAACTTACCTTCATTTTTGCTTTCATCTTGTGAAGATTTTTCTGCTTTTAGGGCTATCGTCTTGGCTTGATTTTGTTCATCATTATTTAACCTTCGTAGTTCCATCTCATGCCCTCGCAGCTTTCCAAATAGAGTAGCAATATTCATTTCTGTGAGATCCTTTGATTCTGTAATAGTAGTGACCTTTGGTTGCCAATTCTTGTCTAAGGATTTCAAGATCTTTGTGTTCAACTCCTCATTGTTAAAACTCTTTCCCAATGCTTTCAAGTGATTTACTATATATGTGAAGCGTGTCTGGAAATCCGTGATGCTTTCATTCTACTGCATTTGAAACAATTCATACTCCTAAATGAGTGTGTTCTTACGTGCTCGCTTTACTTCATTTGTTCCTTCATGTGTCACTTCAAGAGTGTCCCATATTTCTTTTGTCGTCTTGTATTGTGAGACCTTCAAAAATTCATTACGAGTTAAGGCAGAAACAATAGTGTTTCGGGCTCTTACATCATAATGGGCATGCTTGTTTTCATCTGGTGTCCATTGGTCAAAAGTCTTTGGAACAACTCCAGACTTTGTTGTTCTCATTAGAATGTAGGGACCGTTGAGTACAACATCACAAACACCGTAATCTAGTGTTTGTAAAAATATTTTCATTCTCGCCTTCCAAAACTGATAGTCTTCACCTTCAAACAGTGGTGGTCTGTTTATTGAGGCTCCTTCCTTGTAAACCTGATTCTGCATAGACATCTTGACAAATCGTTTAGAAATATCTTATCTAATCAAGCTCTGATACCACTTTCTAGACAAATGGCATCTAGAGGGGGAGATGAATAGATGCACAAATTGAAATAGATGTCAAATTAAAAATTTATTTTAAGATCTCTAATAATTTATTAATTCAACTTTAATTATCGAATTTAACACAAATAAAGCAGAAACGATAATATAATCAGAGAGATTAAAAGGGAGGATGTAAGCACAGAGATATAGGGAAAAGAAAAGAGCACAAAAGAGGAGCACACAATAGTTTATACTGGTTCGGGTATAACCAACCCTACATCCAGTTCCTAGTCAACTCTAATCACAAGAGTGACCCCAATTCACTATCTTTCAAATTCAGTTTATAAATTACAATCAACTCAGCAGAGGAACCAGTAAAAAGTAAACTAATTAAAAAGACAATCACCTCCTTAGAAACCCACTAAGGATGAACACCTCCCTAGAATCCCACTAGGGATGAACACCTCCTCTGAACAAATCAAAGGATTAAAAGCAACTCCTTTGCAACCAACACACAAAGGATGAACAGCTCCCTAGAATCACACTAGGGATGAACACCTCCCCGAACAAATCAAAGGGATGAAAACACCTCCTTAGAATCCCACTAAGGATAAACACCTCCCTGAACAAATCAAAGGGATGAAAATTTTCCACACAGGAAACCCAAAGAAATATAACAGAATAACAACAACCACTTAAATCCTAAACAGGAAATTTAACATCAACTTCCTAAGTCCTAGAAAAAGGGATTAAGGCAATAAAATAACAGCAACCACCTAAACCCACAAAGGATGAAGACAATAAAATAAGAACAATCACACCTGGATAATGGAGATAACAAATTGTAGAAGCCTATAGAATGCCAACCTCCAAGAACAAGTGTGATTAACAATGAAAGTGCATAAGGAAATAGAGAAGAAGGTTTTCTCAGAAGGTGTAAAATATCTTTGTTGCCTTGCTAAAAATTCTTTTCTTAAAACTGAATGAATGTATAATTGTATTTTCAAATTCTATAATTGAGTATATTTGATTTTTCATCAAAAATCATGTAAATAGGAAAATAGTATCAGAAAATAGCGTTGGTCATTAATAATTTCGTAGAGAAAAATCAGGATGTATCCAAAAATATTTATTATTCGAAAACGGATATAATTTTCAAATTTAAACTGCCATAATCGATTATGTTACCAATATAATCGATTATGACAAAGAGAAAAGCGTTTTTCCATTTTCGATGCATCATAATTGATTATGACAGTGAAAAATGTCATGTTATGAAATTTTATCACACTTATGCTTTTGAGGCTTATGCATAATACCACTTCATCAACTTGTACCTCCATATCCAATATTCTAAGACTTTATCTAGTCTTCAGGAATCATCTTGGGCTTGCTTGCTGTTTAAATGGAATCTTTATCAAAATCATATCTTGGGCTTGCTTGAGTCCTGAATGTTGTTGACTTGAATCATCATCAAAATCATCTCTTGGGAATGTAGGGACATGTTTCACATTTCCATCAATCTCCCCCTCAATTCTTTCAATTCCAACTTCAAAATGTAATAATTCATTTATGTATATGTATTATTTACGTTTGATTTATTTTTTATTTATTATATTTAATTTATAATAATATAATAATTCATTCTAATTTTTTGTTTTAAGAAATATATGGTTGATCCATGTGATATGCCCCCCTCCTCTACAAGGGGGAGTGTTAAGTCAACCACTAAACCAGAAAAAGGTAAATGTGCAACTTGACTCAAAGAGTTAACTATTAGTCGTGGTGCTAAAGAAAGATTACTCATACAATTTGATATGCAGATGTGCAAGCTTTTAGAGAACATAACACAAAGTTCATTAGCTATGTGACCTTGCTTAGTAGAAGTAAGGTGAGTATTTTGATTAATGATTGAAACCATGCTCCAAAGACGGTAAAGAACAAGTGTATTAAAAAAAATATAATCTTAGCTTTTTTTGATGTAGTTTACAGATGATGTCCCTAATAGTAGTTTGTTATAGATGAAAATGGATTTCATATGTTGGTCAATAATAGAAGAATTTTAAGAGCGCCCTTAATAATCATTATATATATGGTAAGCTTGACCATAAAAACCCATGTGAATAGTACCAATTTCTAGATGAGGAACATGACAGACTTTTGGAGAGAGAAAACTAGATCCTATCTATCAGGTAAAATTAATGGTTTATTTTTTTATTGTTTGTAACATGATTTTATAAAGTAGTATAACAAGAAAAAAAAAGGAGTTGCATAAGACATTTAGAAAAAATAATGTTCACCCCATAGCTTTTAGGTTTTCTAAGAAAACTTTTTCATATCGCTTCCTCGGCATCATCGTTAGTTACACTTGTTCTTGAGGCTGCATTCTACATGCTTCTACAATTTTTTGCATACATTACCAGGTGTGACCGCTTCTTACATTATTCATTGTGTTATTTAGATTTTCGCGAGTGGGAACTGGTTCATCCCTTTGATTGTCTGAGTGTGTTCATTCTTAATTGTCTGTGGAAGGTGTTTCATCCTTGATTGGTTTGGGTTAATCAATTGTGTTATTCTATCACATCCTTACAAGGGATTCTAAGGAGGTGTTTTCATCCTTTGATTTGTTCAAGGAGGTGTTCATCCCTGCGATTTGATTCTAAGGAGGTGTCTTTATCCTTAGTGAGATTCTAAGGAGGTGTTTTCATCCCTTCGATTTGTCTCAGAGAGGTGTTGTTCATCCCTGCGTGTGTGATTCTAGGGAGTGTGTTCATCCATTGTGTGTTGGAGGCGTAAAGGAGGTGCTTTTCTATCCTTTTGATTTGTTCGTAGGAGTGTGTTCATCCCTTAGTGTGGATTCTGGGAGGTGTTCATCCTTAGTGGCTTCTAAGGAGGTGGAATGTTCTTTTGAATTAGTTTACTTTTTACCAGTTCCTCTACCTGAGTTGATTGCAATTTCGTAAACCGAATTTGAAAGATAGTGAATTGGGAGTCACT
>OY731403.1:44391097-44412247 GCA_963425845.1 Sphenostylis stenocarpa
AATCAAAGAATCTCCGACACACCGAAAGACTCACCTAGAAAAGTCAAAGACATTTACCCAAAAATTATTCCCCATGGAACACCTGCGCATGAGCCAAAGCAGTAAGTCGTAGCCAGTCCTAAGAAGTGGACTACACCAGCCAGATGAGGGGTTTATACTTATCCAGTCCTACAATGATGGACTGCACCAGCCAGATGAGGGGTTCATACTCATCCAATCCTACAATGGTAGACTGCAAACTTTACCAGCTAGATGAGGGGTTCATACTCATTCAGTCCTACAATGGTGGATTGCAAACTCTACCAACCGAATGGGGGCATTCGGTCTTTATATGCCCTGCTTCACCACAACCAAAACATTTTATATTAATGGAAGAATTTTCTTTTACCTTTCCCTTACCTTTGAAAGGATGTCTTCCTTTTGCTTTCATCATCTTGGTGAACTTCTTTATAAAAAGACTCATCTCTTCTTCATCAATTTCGGAGTCTTCTTCTTCTTCTTTCTTATTTTTGCTTTTAGAAATCTCGGTCTTGAAAGCTAGGTTCTTCTTTTGATATTGACCCTCTTCCTCATTTAGTCTTCCAAGGTCAAGTTCATGCTCCCTAAGCTTTCCAAACAACGCCGCCATAGACATAGTGGCAAGATTTTGTGACTCCGAGATGGCCGTCACCTTTGGTTGCCATTTCCTATCCAGAGATTTCAAAATTTTAACATTTAATTCATCAACGTCAAAAATTTTACCTAGTCCGGTGAGATGGTTCACGATATGAGTGAAACGTTTCTGTACGTCAAATATCGTTTCGCCTGGTTGCATCTGGAACATTTCGTACTCTTGAATTAGAGAATTTTTACGCGCTCTTTTGACGTCGTCAGTTCCTTCGTGGGTCACCCTTAGCATATCCCACATTTCCTGTGCACTTTTACAAATAGAAATTCTATAAAATTCATCAAGGGTTAGAGCAGATGAAATAATGTTTCTAGCCCTAACATCAAATTGTGCTTTCGACTTTCGTCTGCAGTCCATCTAGAAATAGGTTTAAGAATGTCAACACCGTTCTCTGTAATTTTAGGAACAAATGGACCGTTTAAAATTGCGTCCCAAATGCCTCTATCAACAGACTCTAAAAATATTTGCATACGTACTTTCCAAAAAGGATAATTTTGACCCGCAAAAAGTGGGGGTCTGTTGATAGACGCACCTTCGGCAAAAGTTTGATTTTGTCCGGCCATTTTCGAAAAGTTTGAATGACTATCAAAGCAAGCTCTGATACCACTTGTTAGAATCGCGCAGCGGAATGTTCGCGTGGTCGGACAAAAACCAAGAGGGGGGGTGAATTGGTTTCTTAATAAAAATTAGGTTTTCAAAATTTTCCCCAAATTTTACCGATTAAAAACTGCGTAAATGTAAATAGAGAAGAGTAGAGAAGATTACACAGTAGGTTTATACTGGTTCGGATCAAAAGACCCTACGTCCAGTTGCTAATCACTCAAAAGAGGATTAACGCTGTCACTAAGAACAAATTGTTACAAACAGATTACAAATGAAAAGATAAAGATACGAAAACACCTCTCTTGAAATCCACAAGAGATGAAGAACAGCTTTCCCTAGAGACGGCACAACACACAATCCACTAAGAACTCCACTTAGTGATTCTTATCGCTTCTAGCCTCACACCAGGTTCCAAAAGCCCCCTTTCCTTGCAACAAACAGTTCTCTGGCACTCACAGCACTTAACTTTTGTATGGAAAGAGTTGTTCTTATTTTCTGAGTGCCAAAGCAGAGTTTAAGTAGGGAAATTAGGGTTTAGGAATTGGGGATTTCGAAACTAGGGTTCTTGGTAATTGGGTTTTCGAAAATAGGGTTAATTTGAAATTTAAATTGAAAAACAGACTGAAATAATCGATTATTTGGAGTGATAATCGATTAAAACAGAGCCAAATACGTCAGAACCCAAACCTCTCTGGAATAATCGATTATTTGGTGAAATAATCGATTATCTGTACGGAACAGTACAAAACAATCGATTATTTTGCTGTTTTAATCGATTAAAACAGTGAGTTTGTATAGAAAGTGTTTTCTCACTGTTTTAATCGATTATTTACCTATATAATCGATTAAAGCCGAGCCTGCATGATAAATTTGAGCATTTTGAAGCTTCTAAGTTACAGACTATGTACCGGCTATCTTAGACTCTAAAAATACAGACTCAATCTTAAATAAAACAGAGTTATTACAATACAATTATCACCAATCTTCAATCTTCAATATTCTAAGTCTTTAGTTCTTGGATCATCATCAAAATCCATTCTTCATATTCATCAAGTGCAACATCAAGTCCTTGAATTGTCAACAAAAACATGTTAGTTTTCTTTGAAGAGGTCTAAATAAGTTTCTCGAAAGTTTTTGAAACTGGTTTTTCATCTGCTTTTCTTGACTCTTTCACAAAAATAGTTTTATAAAGTTCTTGACTTTCCTTGGGTTTCTAACCAAGTCCAAATTTGCTAGAATCCATTCTTTGATAACCTAACATAGAATCCAAATTTTTAGAAGATTTTGAAAACTTGCTCATTATTTTCTCTAACTTGAAAATCTCATTTTCTAAATGATTATAATTTTCATAAGGATGAGCTACTTCTTTATCTTTAGCCAAAGTTTTAAATTTCTCAACATCTTTCTTTAAGCACTCATTTTCTTTCTCAAGAATACCAAAATATTTTCTAATGCTTGAAACTTTTGCTTCCGTGCAGTGTATTTCTTAGCTGATCTGTTAAAACCTTCATACATTTCTTGATATGCTTCATGCAACTCATCATATGCATTTAAGGATTTTGTGCTACTTACTTGTGTGAGGCTTCTTGTGATGAGGCATCATTATCACTCTTTGTCATCAAGCAAAGATTTTCTTCTTCTTCTCCATCACTGCTTTCGGAAGAACTCTCTTGTGTTGTGGAAGAATCATTATCCTCCCAAGCAATATAAGATTTGTGTTTGCTCTTATAGATACCGTTCTTTTTTTTCTTCTTCTATTTCTTAAGTTTCGGACAGTCTGGTTTGATATGGTCAAGCTTTCCACATCCATAGCACTCGTACCTATTGGTTTTCTCTTTTCTTTGCTGTCTCTTTTTCTTGTTCTTCATAAAATGAGAAAACTATTTAGGTAAAGAGATATATCAAAATCCAAAAACTTACCTTCATTTTTGCTTTCATCTTGTGAAGATTTTTCTGCTTTTAGAGCTATCGTCTTGGCTTGATTTTGTTCATCGTTATTTAACCTCCGTAGTTCCATCTCATGCCCTCGCAGCTTTCCAAATAGAGTAGCAATATTCATTTCTGTGAGATCCTTTGATTCTGTAATAGTAGTGACCTTTGGTTGCCAATTCTTGTCTAAGGATTTCAAGATCTTTGTGTTCAACTCCTCATTGTTAAAACTCTTTCCCAATGCTTTCAAGTGATTTACTATATATGTGAAGCATGTCTGGAAATCCGTGATGCTTTCATTCTACTGCATTTGAAACAATACATACTCCTAGATGAGTGTGTTCTTACGTGCTCGCTTTACTTCATTTGTTCCTTCATGTGTCACTTCAAGAGTGTCCCATATTTCTTTTGTCGTCTTGTATTGTGAGACCTTCAAAAATTCATTACGAGTTAAGGCAGAAACAATAGTGTTTCGGCCTCTTACATCATAATGGGCATGCTTGTTTTCATCTGGTGTCCATTGGTCAAAAGTCTTTGGAACAACTCCAGACTTCGTTGTTCTCATTAGAATGTAGGGACCGTTGAGTACAACATCACAAACACCGTAATCTAGTGTTTGTAAAAATATTTTCATTCTCGCCTTCCAAAACTGATAGTCTTCACCTTCAAACAGTGGTGGTTTGTTTATTGAGGCTCCTTCCTTGTAAACCTGATTACTGCATAGACATCTTGACAAATCGTTTAGAAATATCTTATCTAATCAAGCTCGATACCACTTTTTAGACAAATGGCATCTAGAGGGGGAGATGAATAGATGCACAAATTGAAATAGATGTCAAATTAAAAATTTATTTTAAGATCTCTAATAATTTATTAATTCAACTTTAATTATCGAATTTAACACAAATAAAGCGGAAACGATAATATAATCAGAGAGATTAAAAGGGAGGATGTAAGCACGAGAGATATAGGGAAAAGAAAAGAGCACAAAAGAGGAGCACACAACAGTTTATACCTGGTTCGGGTATAACCAACCCTACATCCAGTTCCTAGTCAACTCTAATCACAAGAGTGACCCCAATTCACTATCTTTCAAATTCGGTTTATAAATTACAATCAACTCAGCGAGAGGAACCAGTAAAAAGTAAACTAATTAAAAAGACAATCACCTCCTTAGAAACCCACTAAGGATGAACACCTCCCTAGAATCCCACTAGGGATGAACACCTCCTCGAACAAATCAAAGGGATGAAAACACCTCCTTTAGAATCACACTAAGGATGAACACCCCCCGAACAAATCAAAGGGTTGAAAACACCTCCTTAGAATCCCACTAAGG
Organism: Sphenostylis stenocarpa; assembly: GCA_963425845.1. Taxonomy (NCBI): domain Eukaryota; kingdom Viridiplantae; phylum Streptophyta; class Magnoliopsida; order Fabales; family Fabaceae; genus Sphenostylis; species Sphenostylis stenocarpa. Next base: position 44,395,636 of record OY731403.1, read on the forward strand.
ATGAACACCTCTTTTGAACAAATCAAAGGGGATTTAACATCAACTTCCTAAGCCCTAGAGAAAGGGATTAAGGCAATAAAATAACAGCAACCACCTAAACCCACAAAGGATGAAGACAATAAAATAAGAACAGTCACACCTGGATAATGGAGATAACAAATTATAGAAGCCTATAGAATGCCAACCTCCAAGAAGAAGTGTGATTAACAATGAAAGTGCATAAGGCAATAGAGAAGAAGGTTTTCTCAGAAGGTGTAAAATATCTTTGTTGCCTTGCTAAAAATTCTTTTCTTAAAACTGAATGAATGTAAAATTGTATTTTCAAATTCTATAATTGTGTATATTTGATTTTTCATCAAAAATCATGTAAATAGGAAAATAGTATCAGAAAATAGCATTGGTCATTAATAATTTCGTAGAGAAAAATCAGGATGTATCCAAAAATATTTATTATTAGAAAACAGATATAATTTTCAAATTTAAACTGCCATAATCGATTATGTTACCAGTATAATCGATTATGACAAAGAGAAAAGCGTTTTTCCATTTTCGATGCATCATAATTGATTATGACAGTGAAAAATGTCATGTTACGAAATTTTATCACACTTATGCTTTTGAGGCTTATGCATAATACCACTTCATCAACTTGTACCTCCATATCCAATATTCTAAGACTCTATCTAGTCTTCAGGAATCATATTGGGCTTGCTTGCTGTTTAAATGGAATCTTTATCAAAATCATATCTTGGGCTTGCTTGAGTCCTGAATGTTGTTGACTTGAATCATCATCAAAATCATCTCTTGGGAATGTAGGGACATGTTTCAGATTTCCATCAATCTCCCCCTCAATTCTTTCAATTCCAACTTAAAAATGTAATAATTCATTTATGTATATGTATTATTTACGTTTGATTTATTTTTTATTTATTATATTTAATTTATAATAATATAATAATTCATTCTAATTTTTTGTTTTAAGAAATATATGGTTGATCCATGTGATATGCCCCCTCCTCTACAAGGGGGAGTGTTAAGTCAACCACTAAACTAGAAAAAGGTAAATGTGCAACTTGACTCAAAGAGTTAACTATTAGCCGTGGTGCTAAAGAAAGATTACTCATACAATTTGATATGTAGATGTGCAAGCTTTTAGAGAACATAACACAAAGTTCATTAGCTATGTGACCTTGCTTAGTAGAAGTAAGGTGAGTATTTTGATTAATGATTGAAACCATGCTCCAAAGACGGTAAAGAACAAGTGTATTAAAAAAATATAATCTTAACTTTTTTTTATGTAGTTTATAGATGATGTCCCTAATAGTAGTTTGTTATAAATGAAAATGGATTTCATATGTTGGTCAATAATAGAAGAATTTTAAGAGCGCCCTTAATAATCATTATATATATGGTAAGCTTGACCATAAAAATCCATGTGAATAGTACCAATTTCTAGATGAGGAACATGACAGACTTTTGGAGAGAGAAAACTAGATCCTATCTATCAGGTAAAATTAATGGTTTATTTTTTTTATTGTTTGTACCATGATTTTATAAAGTAGTATAACAAGAAAAAAAAAAGGAGTTGCTTAAGACATTTAGAAAAAATAATGTTCACCCCATAGACTATCTTGTGGGGGTTATGATAGGTTTGAATAAACCATGACAAGGAGGCCTCTTCCTCTAGTGCTTGTAACCAACATGATACGAGTATGATTTCTTCACCTCCATATCATAATAAATGAAGGAGAGCATGTCAAAAGGCATTTGAGAGTACACATTTGAAGAAACTTAGACAATAGTTAAGAGAATTGTAAGTAATTTATGTTTATATGTTTACATTACTATTACATTTAAGATATATTTATTAATGTGTATTCAAATGTTTGTGTTTTTAGGATCAATTGATGGATCAAAGCACACAGGGATCACTTATTCCACAAGAGTGTGAGGATATTCATTATTGCCATTGGTCGTCCTGGGAATCATGAGGGGTGGGCATCCTTCTTTGGTGCTCCATCTCAATAGATTAGAAAATCACAACTTGTCCTAGAAGGATGATTTCAAGAATAAGCTTAGAAAAGAGTTATACTTCGAATTAAGAAAGGAGTTGATGTCAGACATGTGAGTAGAGTTAGCATTCATGGGAGTCTCTACTAAATCTTCTACTACCCTTTTGCCTTTGCATGTTGACCTGTATAAATCAAGGAAAATTGGTATTGAGGACCCTATTGATGGAAAGTTTTACATTGATGATCCTCTTGAGTACTTGGTTTTCTTAAGTTAATATTACTATAATTATATTTTTATTTTGCATTTTATCTATTCTAATTAAATTTGTGTTCCCTTTAGGTAAAATTTATACATTGGGATCAATCATCCACTACTAGACGATTCAAGATTACATGATACGGGTGTTGTTGTAGACATCTAAGATGTTAGAGCTTGAGTTCATGTTCCCATTAAGGAGGTTCAAATAGTGGGATAGGCCACAAGAAATTTTATTCTTTGGCCGATTAGACTAGCAAAGTCGATCATGGCAAGGATAAGTAAACTTACTCAATTTAATTATTTATTTTTATTCTTTACATGATTAAGATATTCTCACTGGCAGTGATCAACTATGTATCAGCATATTTCCATTAGCTTTAATTTTATTTTAATACATTCAATATGTTATTCAAATATTTTTGATTTTAATATACAAGGTATTCACATTGCCTTTACATCGCCTTTACATCGAGAAGAAAAATTCTTACATTTGATCTCTTGCCCTTGTTTCCATTCATAGGAAATAACGTCAATGAGGTGAAAACATATTTGATACAAGCACTTTAAAATCTTGGCAAATAAGTGCTCAGATCCTTAATTGCATAAATAAGTATACAATTTTTTCTTGACAATGATTTTTACCTTTTAATTGGTACTAATATTATTAAAGCTTGGAAAAGTCATTGTCAACTATTAATAGTTATCCATCAATATTTTTAGTGGTTCTCTTGTGCTCCTTACTCAATAAAACTATTACTTTGGCTATTAGGGATATAATAAACTTGTAAGTTTCTTATTCAACTATATTTTATTTATTATACAATTTAATATTTATGAATTAAATGTTTAATAAAATTTAATTTACATAGTTTTATATAGAGTTATGGATGCATATATGTGGTTGTGAGTGCTTCTACAAGTTGTTAGGACTAAACTTCAACATATTACATCTAATGTAAGTTACTTCTACGACTATTATTCAATGTTTAAAATAACATATATTTTCATTATCTATTTTGCATTTTGTAGTGTTCACATCAATTAGGAAACCATAAGTGTGACTATTATGTGATGAAGTAAATACACACAATCATATCTACTAACATTATTTGTTGAAACATACAAGGACTTGATGTTGAACTTACATGGACATGAAGCTTGTTGATTTTGATGATGATTCAAGAACAAAGAACTTAGAGAGTTGAAGACTTATATTCTTGTGTAATAACTTTGTTTTGATGAGTTTGAGTCTGTAATATTAGATTCTAAGATAGCCAGTACATAGTTTACTCTTTAGAAGCTTCAAAAACTCATTTTTATCAAAAACTCACAGGTTTAATCGATTAAAAGGTCAAATAATCGATTATTACAGAGAGAAAAACCATTTTCTGTATCAGCTCTCTGTAATAATCAATTAATAGGGCAAATAATCGATTAAAACAATGCGTTGAGGGTTCCTGTTGATTTTGGCTCTGTAATAATCAATTAACACTTGAGATAATCGATTATTTTAGTTAGATTTGCATTTTGAACTTCGAATTAAACCTATTTTCGAAAACCCTAGTCCCAATACACCAAGTTTCGAAAATCCCCAATTCTCAAACCCTATTTCATCTACTTAAGGTTCTCTAAGGATCTCGGAAATGTGAACAACCTTTTTCAAACAAAAGTTGAGAGTTGTGATTGCTAGAGAACTGTTTGTTGGAGGAAAAAAGGGCTTTTGGAACCTAGTGTGGGCTAGAAGCGATAAGAATCACTAAGTGAAGTTCTTGGTGGATTGTGTGTTGTGCCGTCTCTAGGGAAAGTTGTTCTTCATCTCTTGTGTGACTCAAGAGAGGTGTTTTCGTTACTCTATCTTTTCCATTGTTATCTGTTTGTAAAAACTTGATTATAGTGACAACATTAATCCTCTGTTTGAGTGATTAGCAACTGGAGATAGGGTCTTTTGATCTGAACCAGTATAAATCTTCTGTGTAAGACTCTATCCTTATCCTATTTACGTTTACACAGTACTTTAATCGGTAAAATTTGGGGAAAATTTTTAAAACCTAATTTTTGTTAAGAAACCAATTCACCCCCCTCTTGGTTTTTTTCCGTTCACGCAAACATTTTGTTGCACGATTCTAACAAGTGGTATCAGAGCTTGCTTTGATAGTCATTCAAATTTTTCAAAAATGGCTGGACAAAATCAAACTTTTGCTGAAGGTGCTTCTATCAACAGACCCCCACTTTTTGCGGGTCAAATTTATCCTTTCTGGAAAGTTAGAATGCAAATCTTTATAGAGTCTGTTGATAGAGGTGTTTGGGACGCTATTTTAAATGGTCCCTATATTCCTAAAATTTCTGAAAACGGAGTAGACGTTCCTAAATCATTTTCTAGATGGACAACGGAGGAAAATAGAAAAGCTCAATTTGACATTAGGGCTAGAAATATTATTTCATCTACTTTAACCCTTGATGAGTTTTACAGGATCTCCATTTGTAAAAGTGCTCAAGAGATGTGGGAAATGTTAAGAGTGACCCACGAAGGTACCGACGATGTTAAGAGAGCACGAAAAATTCTCTAATCCAAGAATATGAGATGTTCCGAATGCAACAAGGCAAAATGATATTTGACGTTCAAAAGCATTTCACACACATTGTGAACCATCTCACCGGGTTAGGTAAAACTTTTGATGTTGATGAATTAAATGTTAAAATCTTGAAATCTTTGGATAGGAAATGACAACCTAAAGTGACTGCCATCTTGGAGTCACAAAACCTTGCCACAATGTCTATGGCGGCGCTCTTTGGAAAGTTGAGAGAGCATGAGCTTGAGCTAGGAAGGCTAAATGATGAGGAAGGACAACATCAAAAGAGGAACTTAGCCTTCAAAACTGAAATTTCCAAAGGTAAGAGTAAAAAGGAAGAAGAAGACTCGGAGAATGAAGAAGAAGAATTGAGTCTTATGATTAAGAAGTTTACCAAATTCATGAAAGCCAAAGGAAGACATCCATTCAAAGGTAAAGGAAATGACGACACTCGAATAGAAGGGAAACAATTTAGGGTTAGGTTTTAAGAGTTGATTTGATTGGAAATAGAAAACAGAAAAAAATAAAGGATACCATAGGTGCACAAATAAGAATATTTGATAAGCCAAGAAGGATCGCCACAAGAATCGAATAATTCTTGATAAGATCAAGTGATGCAAGAAAGAACCCTAGCAGAGCAACAACTCACAAAGTGATTCTGAATATTACGTACCTTCATTCTCAATTTCCAAATGTTTAATACAACTTAAGTTTATGAGTTTGTCTCATTGCAGGAAATAAAGATAAATTAAAATCCTAATATCCCAAGCAAAGTTAAGTTGCCCAGATGGTTCAGTGAAGACATTATACTCCTTGCACTTGATCGAGATGTGCAAGGGCTTGTTGTGGTTCGACCCCTTGAGGGGTAGTTCTTCCTCTGTAAAGGTGAGGTGATCGCTTGCCATAATGTGATCGACGATCCTCTCAACCTTTTCTTGGGATATAGTATGAGGTACATGCGCTTCGCTCAAGACCTTTAGTAGGGCGTTTCTGTGCGGTTCCGAGCTCATTATTAGAGATAACAATGTTATCTTTGCAGGTGTACGATTGAGCTGATCTATAATGGAATACTCGCTTTGCCTTATAAACTGGAGTAATTCCTCTGTCTCCTCCTTGGATTCCTTATTTTCTTTTTCCTCTTCGGTCTTTTTATTTTTTCCTTTATTTTTGGGGATATCTTCTTGTGAGTCCTTGGGGGAGTAGACTCTTCCACTTCTAGTCATGCCCGCGATGCCGACTATATTCGTGACATCCTCTTTTATTGGTGAAGATTCCCCGTATCTCCACGGTACAACTTTATTTGACTCGTAGGGGAAAGGACGTGGCATAAATAGTCGCACTGGTGTCCTTGCCCCTTCTTCCTTATTTTTGAGGACCAACGGTCGAGGCTTATTTTCTTCTCGTGGTGAGTCGACCGTTGGAGAAAGCTTGATTAGGAGTGGCTTTCTCTCCATTCTTCTGATTTGGAAGACGTGTCAGTTAATCCTTCCTTTTTATTATCTTATTTATTAAGCGTGAAAGGAGGGGAAATTAAATATGCAGATGAATGATATGCATGCAAGTAGACAATTGTTAAATAAAGGAAGAATTTCATTTATCCGTTAGAAGGTGTACATTCCCCTATTCCATACTACGAAGCAACTTTTGGCAAAAACAGAAAAGCCTAAAGAAACCCACAGGCGGGTCTTGATCTCTATGTAATTCCCTTTCGGCTTCCCGGACGTGACGAGCGAGTGCTTCGCTTTACTTCTGGACTGCCTGGCTCATATCTTCGCTGTACTTTTGAGCCTCTTCGATCTTCGCCTCTTGATGGACGACCAAGGCTTGTAGTTCATCGAGTTTTGCAAGGGCTCGGTCCTTCTCTTGTAGTATTTGGCCGTACTGAGCTAACCCGTCTCTTTCTTTACAGCGTAGCTCAGTGAGACTTCTGTTGAGTCTTCGATTGGCCTCCCGCTCTTGGCGTATTTCTGACCGAGTCCTGGTGAGGTCTTGCAACAAGTCCTTGATCGTCTGAGCCTATTTTGCTGATTCGGCCTCAAGGCGTGCTGACTTGGCCGTTATTTCTTGAAGTTGGCTATCCGAGCTGGTTTTGGCAGTTTTGGACGCTCGGATAGCTTGTTCATTAGAGTCAGCGCACTGGTCCTTGAGGCGCTCCATTTCATGATCCTTTTTCTTGCATTGCCTTTCCAGACCATCAATGGTGAGGATAGATTCTTGCTCTCTCTCTTCAAGAGCCCTTATCTGGGCTCCCATGATTTCTATCCTCTGGGTCAAGGCATCGACCTGAGCCTGCAGCTCTTCACTATTGGCGTTTGTAATGAGTGAGGTGGATGGTTGAGACATCCCTCTTCTTTTTCTCCACACCTCATAGTCACTGGAGACAGCCACTCGAGCTTTTCCTAGCTCTCTATCTCCCATAAAGACTGGTTTCTCCCATGCTTTTCTCACAGATAGTGAGTTGGCGATTGTGCATGGGTCTCCGAAGAAACACAATCCTCTGAGTTCCCCTCGAGAAATGGTAGTTTGGGTCCTCATGAGCTGCCTCATAGCTACTCTAGGTGAGTAGATTATGCAACCCCTGAGTCCTATCAAGGGTACGTTCGGATAATCTCCACATCTGATGAGGACTGGACCGGGTCGGAACCAAGGGCAGACCCAGGATAAATTGTTGGCGTCCAAGTGTTCCAACTCGTCCTTCCACTCTGAAGTTAGGCGTCGTTGGAGAGGGATCTTGGAGAAGCTCCTTAAAGGATCGGGGAACATCCCCATGTGACTAGAGGTGTAAAAATGTGTAATGCCCCACACAAAGAGTAGTGAAGAACAACAACGAAGTGTTTTTCCTTGCTTCTGGTGGCAGAATTCCACTAAGAGCAAGGTGTCGGCAAGAATTGCAGGCAAGGGACTCTTCAAGTTCACGTCCCAGGCGAAGAAGGCGTCCATGACAGCTTGATCCACTGTGTCGAGGTGGAAGGTAAACAAGATTGTTCCGAATATTATTAAGGCCAGGGTTTTTTTAAAAGCGACCCATTCTGCCCTTTCAGCCAAATCGGACAGGTGGTCTTCTAACATTGAGACCTTCCAACCCTGGACGTTCCCTTTTCCTATCAGGGTAGTCTGCTGGAACGGTAGTTGGATGATGGCAGCGACTTGTGCTGCAGGAGTATATGCCCTGTGGTGTATATGGACCCCGGCTGATTTGGGCCATTTTAGCATGATTTCGTACTCCTCTAAGGTGGGCACCATGTCGAATTGCAGAAATTCAAAGCAGCGTAGACTGGGGTTCCAGAAGTGGATTAATACCCTGACGAAAACTTGGTCGACACAGATCCTTAACAGGTCGAGAATCCGTCCATAGGATTTTTCGAAGTTGGAGCGAACCTCTAGTGGCATTGCCGCGCAAAGCCGTTCCAATTTTTCAGCATGGTATCGGGGAATGTCCACCTTCTTCAGTTGTCTACTAGTCCCCTCCATTTTCTAAAACCAAAATGCATGTTTTATGAAAATGATGCTTATTGAATGAATGCGAGTGTTTATTTTTATTTTATCATGTTTTGTATGATGTACTTTTTTGAAAAATAAACTACCTATATGGGGGTAATTTTTGAACCAGGTCCCATTTATTGTTTTGGAAACAGATTTTTATTTTATTTTATTTTTATTTTATTTTATAGCCTTTTATCTCTTCTATCGGACTGCGTGGCTACGTAGCTTACAAAGAACCTGAAACCAAGCTAGCTAAAAGGCAGACTATCCGAGATAAAAAATGGCTTTATGCGACAGAATAGTTAACGTCCCTTATCTCTTCTGTGCGGACTGCGTGACTACTTAGCTTACAAAGAACCTGAAACCAGGCTAGTTAAAAGCTAGACTGTCCGAGATAAGGGTGTTTATTGCAAAAGAATTTTTTTGATTTTTCTGTTGTTTGGTTATGCTATGCAACAGACAAATGCAACAAACAGATGCACACAATTCAAACATCCACGAACAGGCGAGAGGTCGTTTTAATCACGAGGTAGGGTTTTCCTGCAGAAAAGTGCATCGGCGAAGGTAGGTTCTAACTGTTCTCACCAAGGCTAAGGCCCCCAAGGTGCCCCCATTATAGGGTCCCCACTCTCCAGCCTTCCGACCATGCTTAGCACTAAGGCCATAGTCAGTCTTTGTGCCAAAAGAGGAAGGTTATCACCTTGAGTGGTGGTTTCCGATCACACTGGTGGGCACAAGGCCATCACTACAGTGAACCGTACCTGCCACCCACTCCCTATGTGTTTCTCACTTGCCCCCGGGTATAGAGGGAACTGTTGTGTGCAAGGGTTTGTGTACAGTTTGTATTTCAAACAATTGCGTAAGTATAAACAGACAACAGTTATTAAAGCCAAGCATTAAAACATGTTATAATACAAGGTAGGGTAAAAGCGTCATTTTCTTGGTTTATTTATTTTTAGCTAGCCCATCACTAAATGGGATCAACTCTCTAGGCTTCCCCAACGGAGTCGCCATCTGTTGCCGCCGTCAAAACGAGGCGGTCAGAGCGACGCGATGGTTCCGACTTTCCATTTTTCGCATTTTTATTGGTATGGTTACAACGCCTTTAGGTTGTCCGATAACTGGGCTGAACCTAGGGGCGATGTTTTCGAAAAGGCGTTCTTGGATTGTCCGATAACCGGGCTAACCCAAGAACTAGTTTTTGAAGGGTTCTTCTGGAGTCGCCACCGACGTTTTTACCGGAAACATCGGAAAAGGAGTAAAAAGGCGTTGGTTTTCGAAAAACCAACTTTGGTCATTAGAACCAGAGTTGGGTAAGGGAGTTAATTACGTGTAAGGGAAGTGTTAGTTCCCTTACGACACCCCTTTCGGGTTCCCTATGATAGGCTAGCTACTTTGGATAAATAAATAAACCGGTGAAAAATACGCTTTTACCCTTTATTTTGCGGAATTTAAAATTATGACTACATGGCCCTAGTTTCTATTGCATAATTAAAATTGAAGCGGTAAAATAGAGAGAGAGAGTATAGAAACCTCCGAAGCAAGCTTTCTATTAATTCTTTGCAATTAGGGTGCTTTTTGGCAGCCCTTCACTCTTTACAGCGCCGGAATCACTCAAAAACGCTATAAAACACTCTAGAAAGCTCTCAGAAACTCCGAAAATGCTTCGCAGGGGTTGTAGAAAGAGAATTTGGAGAAATGTCTAGAGAGAGAATGGAAGAAGTGTGTGAAAAGAGGGTGAAAACGCGGCTATTTATAGGGATTCGCGCCTGTCAGGTCGAGACGGGCCGTCTCGTCTGACAAGGTCGAGAAGGCCGTCTCGCCATTCGAGACGACCGTCTCGCCTTGCAGGAATGGCGAGACGGCCGTCTCGCCAAACGAGATGGCGGTCTCGCCATTTGCGCAAGGCGAGACGGCGGTCTCGAATCCGGGACGGCGGTCTCGACCTTAAAAGGCGAAAATCCTTATTTTTGGGCCAAAAATCCCTCCTATCCTAGTATGGGGCCTAATAGTCTCTCCTAGTGGCTTCTTCGGCTTCATCCATCTTCGAATAGAAGGTCTTCTGGTCTTTATTATGAGGCCGGGCAAGATTAGGGTTCTACATCGCTCTATTCGCAGATGAGTGAATTATGTGTGCATTTGTTTGATGCATTTTCGTAGATAATCATACAACAGTTAAAATAAATAAAATAAAATTTCTTAAAACCCTAAAAAGAAAAAAGAATAAACCAACTTTATCTCGGACAATCTTCATTTAAGCTAGCCTGGTTTCAGGTTCTTTGTAAGCTTAGCCACGTTGACTTATAGAAGAGATAAAGAGTTGTAAAAATAATTTAAGAAAATAATAAAATAATTTTTAAAACAACAAAAATATTTTAAAATAATAAAAATACTTTTGACAAAGTTGTGTCATTCATACCGCATCATCCAATAAGTGGTAAACACATGAGAGAAAATAAATGTATTAAGGAAAGTATGCATAAGCATCATCATAATAAAATCTCTCATACATAAACACATTCATTCTAGGGGGCGTTAGATATCCTTAGATAAAAGCAAAAGAGACCCAAGTGCGTTTATAACCTTCCTAGAAGGGACAAGTGTGCTAAGATATGTTGGTAACCTTCGTAAAAAGGGAACCATTACACCAAGGTGGGTATGGTACTCCTTAAGCGTAAACTTTTAAGAAGATACCAAAGCTATTGTCTAAGACATATCTATCCCCACAGTAATGATTCATAATAAAAAACTATAATAAAAATATTTAAATCATTTAGAAAGTGGCTGGTCTTCTGCATATCCTCACTCAAATTTAGATTCTCAAAGATAAAGAACAAGAATTCCTCAATCAAAATTTTCTTAACGATTTTGAACAAATAAGATGATGATCTTTTTACTAAAGAAGATTTGTAAATGATAATTAGAATGTATTCTCAAAAGTATTTTTATTTGAACAATCACATCTATTTATATTATCTACCAAATGGGGTTCAAAGATTTTAAAAAGAGTTTGATGATCTATTTCTTGATGAAGTAGTACCTCAGGGGCTTTCACCTTGAGAGGAATAGAACATCAAATAAACTTAGTTCCTGGAGCAAGCCTACCCAATAGGTCAGCTTATAGGACTAGCCTAGAAGAGACTAAATTAAAGCAATGAGGGGGAGATTGATGAAAATGTAAAATATGTCCCTACATTCCCAAGAAATGATTTTGATGATGATTCAAGTCAACAACATTCAAGAATCAAGGAAGCCCAAGATATGATTTTGATAAAGATTTAATTCAAACATCAAGCAAGCCCAAGATGATTCCTGAAGACTAGATAAAGTCTTAGATAAACCCTCTTCTCCAATGCCACAAAGATATTTTACCAAAACCCTCTTCTCCATTGCCTACTGTACTTTCATTGTTAATCACACTTGTTCTTGAAGGTTGACATTCTACAGGCTGCTACAATTTGTTGTCTCCATTACCCAGGTGTGACTGTTCTTATTTTATTACCTTCATCCTTTGTGGGCTTAAGTGGTTGATTTTTAAATTCCCTATTTAGGGTTTAAGTAGTCACTATCATTCTGTTGTGTTTTTATTAGGGTTTCCTGTGTAGAAACTGTTCATCCCTTTGATTTGTTCAGGGAGGTGGTTTCATCTTTTGATTTGTTCAGAGGAGGTGTTCATCCTTAGTGGGATTCTAGGGAGGTGTTCATCCTTAGTGGGATTCTAAGGAGGTGTTTTCATCCTTTGATTTGTTCAGAGGAGGTGTTCATCCCTAGTGGGATTCTAGGGAGATGTCCATCCTTAGTGGGTTTCTAAGGAGGTGATTGTCTTTTGAATTAGTTTGTTGTTTGTTGAGTTGATTGTAATTTGTGAACTGAATTTAAAAGATAGTGAATTGGGGTCACTCTTGTGTTAAGAGTTGACTGGGAACTGGATGTAGGGTTGGCTATACCCGAACTAGTATAAATCACTGTGTGTTATTCTCTTTCCCTTATCTCTTTTTCACTGCATTACTCTCCTTACATCCCTTATTTTTATCTCTATCTTTCTCTATCTTGTTGATATTTTATCTCTCTGGTTATATTGCTTTCGCTTTATCTTTGTTCAATTTGATAATTAAAATTGAATTAATAAAATTGGACATCTTAAAATAAATTCTTAATTTGCAATTTATTTAATTTGTGCATCTATTCACCCCCTCTAGATGCCATTTGTCTAACAAGTGGTATCAGAGCTTGGTTAGATAAGATATTTTAAATGATCTATCAAGATGTCTATGCAGAATCAGGTTTACAGGGAAGGAGCCTCAATAAACAGACCATCATTATTTGAAGGAGAAGACTATCAGTTTTGGAAGGCGAGAAAGGAAATATTTTTACAAACACTAGATTACGGTGTTTGGGATGTTGTACTCAACGGTCCCTAGATTCCGATGAGAACAACGGAGTCTGGAGCTGCTCCAAAGACTTTTGACCAATGGACGCCAGATGAAAACAAGCATGTCCAATATGATGTAAGAGCCCAAAACGCTATTGTTTCTGCCTTAACTCGTAATGAATTTTTTAGGGTCTTACAATGCAAGACGACAAAAGAAATATGGGACACTCTTGAAGTGACACATGAAGGAACAAATGAAGTAAAGCGAGCACGTAAGAACACACTCATCCAGGAGTATGAATTTTTTCAAATGCAGCAGAATGAAAGCATCACAAATTTCCAGACATGCTTCATACATATAGTAAATCACTTGAAAGCATCAGGAAAGAGTTTTGACAATGAGGAGTTGAACACAAAGATCTTGAAATCCTTAGACAGGAATTGGCAACCAAAGGTCACTGCTATTACGGAATCAAAGGATCTCACAAAAATGAATATTTCTACTCTATTTGGAAAGTTGCGAGAACATGAGATGGAGCTACAAATGTTAAAGAATGGTGAACAGAATCAAACCAAGACGATAGCTCTGAAAGCAGAAAAATCTTCACAAGATGAAATCGAAAATGAAGGTAAGTTTTCGGATTCCAATATGTCTCTTTTTGTTAAACAATTTTCTCTCTTTATGAAGAACAGGAAAAAGAGACAACAAAGAAAGGAGAAAACAAATAAATACCATTGCTATGAATGTGGAAAAATTGGCCATATCAAACCAGACTGTCCGGAACTTAAGAAAGAAAAGAAAGATGTGAAGAAAGAGAAGAACGTTATATATAAGAGAAAACACAAATCTTATATTGATTGGGAGGATAATGATTCTTCCACAACACAAGAGAGTTCTTCTGAAAGCAGTGATGAAGAAGAAGAAGCAAATATTTGCTTTATGGAAAAAAGTGATGATGAAGCCTCATCACAAGAAACCTCATCACAGGTAAGCAATACAAAATCCTTAAATGAATATGATGAGTTGTTTAAAGAATATCAAGATATGTATGAAGGTTTTACCAAGTTATCTAAGAAATACAATGCACTTAAACAAAATTTTAATGCATTAGAAAATATTGTTGGTATTCTTGAAAAAGAAAATGAGTGCTTAAAGAAAGATGTTGAGAAATTTAAAACTTTGTCTAAAAATAAAGAAGTTGCTAAACCTTGTGAAAATTGTAATCATTTGGAAAATGAGATTTTCAAGTTAGAGAAAATAATGAGCAAGTTTTCAAAATGTTCTGAAAATCTTGATTCTATATTAGGTTATCAAAGAGGGGATTCTAGCAAAGCTAGACTTGGTTACAAACCCAAAGAAAGTCTAGAACCTCATAAAACTATTTTTGTGAAAGAGTAAAGGAAAATAGATGTGAAGCTAGTTTTAAGAACTTTAAGAAACTCATTTAGACCTCTTCAAAGAAAACCAACACGTTTTTATTGCATGAAATTAGGTCATACATCAAATAGATGTTACATAAAACATTTTGGCATATCTAATGGCAAATATGAATGGGTGCCTAAAGGAACAAAACATTTATACATGTCTAAATGATAGTTTGAGCATCTAATAGATTATGAATTTTCAAAAAAAAAATTCTTGTTGTCATAATCAATTATGTTGATTCTGAAGGTGTTGTGATAATAAATTATTATATCATGGTTCTATTCTTTTATCCTTAGTCTTTTGACAGAGACTTGTAATTCTACTAACCTTCTTAAGGACCCAAAAATAATTAAAGCGTACCTAGAATTGTATGTTGATGTTGCAGGTAATTATCAAGGATAAGAAATCAATGCAGGTTATTGGAGCTAAATGGGAGTACAAGAACAAGCTAGATGAATAGGGAAATATTACAAAGATAAGCTTATTATTGTCTCCCACACCTCTGTATTGAATATCTGCACTTATCTGTCACATAAATTCGATTGTTGACCAATTTTGAAATTTAAAAATTTTGAAATTTGAAAGTATTAATTTTGAAAATTTGAAATTTGAAAATTTTAGAATTTTGAAAATCTAAATTTATGAAATTTTGAAATTATTAAAGTTTGAAATTTGAAAGTTTGAAATTTTGTAGTTTGAGATTTTTGAAATTTGAAATTTTGCAGTTTGAGATTTTGAAATCTAAAATTTTTGCAGTTTGAGATTTTTGAATTGGAATAAAAATTTGAAATATGAATTTGAAAGTTGCCTCAATAAGAAGACTGCAATTTCAGAAACTACTGCATTCCATTCTATTATCTCTGTAATTATTTCATTCCCCTATATTTCTCTCTCTTCATTTGCCTTGGGTATCCTAGATATTGCCTCCTTAATATGATGTTTTTCTCTATGACACTTTGTGATGCATTATCTTTGTTAGAAAAGTAGGTTGCGATCAAGAGGGGGGGTGAATTGATCTTTGAAATATTTTTGCAAATCACAGATTATCTATTTCAAAGATTAAGAGTCCTGACCAATTCTTGAATCAAACAGAAGAAACAATCAAAGTAAAAGACAGCAACAGAATTAAAGAGAGAAAGGTTTAGAAAGATACAACCAAGATTTATACTGGTTCACCCAATCCCAGGGCTACGTCCAGTTCTCAGCCAAATTCCAGCTGAGTTCCACTAGATTGAATGTTTTATAGATTACAATTCCAATCACACACCCAATCTACCACAAGAACCAAAATTCCAGTCCTTGCACCTAAACCTTCACTAAGAACCAACTTCCAGTTCTTGAACAACCCTGCAGCCAAATTCCAGCCACAGAAACCAGTGCCCACACTTCCAAACACTCACAATACAGTAAAGAAAACTAAAGAAACAAAGAGAAGAAACTGAAACACTCAAACCTGGTTTATGCAACTCTGCAAAATGAGTTTCTTCACCAAAAGAATGCAAAATTTGCCTCAAGAAAGAACTTTGAAAAACTTCACAAAACTTGCGTGATTCTTTCTTGAAAGTAGCTCTTAAAATTGCTTGATTGATTGCTCAAAGATGTATTTTAAAAGACTCAAGCAATCTTGTTTATATAGAAGATTTTTCAACCTGCTGGTTTAATTAATCTGTTAAAACAATCTTTTAATCTCTTAAAAGTCTTGAATCAATCTGTTAAAACTTCTTTTAATCTGTTAATATGTTCTTGATCATTTTTCAGATTTGTTTTAACTGATACAACAATGTTTATATCAATTAAAACAGTTTGTAAAAAATCCTTTAAATTTGATTTAATCAATTATTTCACCTTTTAATCGATTAAAATACTGCAAAATGTTTTCATAAAACTTTCTAAGTGATTTTAACTGATAACAATCTATTTTAATCGATTAAAACACTTTGAAAAAATCCTCTTAGTTATTTTAATCAATTAATTCGCATTTTAATCGATTAGAATTCTGCCAAAAAGTTTCATAAAACTTTCTAAGTCATTTTAACTGATAACAGACTTGTTTTAATCGATTAAAACACTTTAGAAAAAACTCTTAGTTGTTTTAATAGATTAATTCACATTTGTAGCGATTAAAATACTAACAAAACATCTTTCAAAACACTTCAAGTTATTTTAATCGATTATTTCGAGTTTGTATCGATTAAAATTCTGCCAGAACACTTTTCAAAACATCTTAAGTCATTTTAATCGATTATTTCGATTCTACATCAGTTAAAATATTGGCAGAAGGTTTTCAAAAACTCTTTTAATGAAAACAATCGATTATTTCGAAGACATATCAATTAAAACAGTTCCAGTGTATGTTTTTAAAGGTTTTAATTGATTATTTCCAAAACCTATCAGTTAAAAACTTGTTACGAAAGTGTTAAGAACATTTTAACTAATAAAGCTCATATAATATCAGTTAAAATAGTTTACTTAAAAGCCATTTAATAAATT
>OY731403.1:44412347-44460428 GCA_963425845.1 Sphenostylis stenocarpa
CGAGTACCGCAGTGCATTTCTTGTGACATGCATCATCTGCAATCTATATAGGCAATTCGAGCATATGTCTCGTAAGGCAAGAACGAGATATCCCTAAGACAAGAAGCCTTCGACACCAGACTGGAGACGATATACCAGTATCAGGAGGGAATGAGGCAAGACTGGGCAACATTATAGCAAGAGTACCGCGATGAAGTCCGGGACCAAGCAAAATTCCGGAGACATATGTACCAACAATTTCCCTCCTACGGATCGTCTCTAGACGATAGCCCATAGTCTTAGGGATATCACTTATAGAATAGGGCTGCTGTAATAAAATCTTTCATAAATAAAATTTTATTCCATGCATCTTCTTATTATCCCTTACAAAAGTCAGCGTAATCAAAAGAAGATAAAGAGTAAAAAGACTTACGCTCAAGAAAAAAAGCCAAAATCCAAAATCGCGAGAAAAAAGAGATAAAACCGCGAAAAAAGGCAGGATTGAAACAAAGTCAACAAATTCTTCGACAACCAAGCAAGAGTCGAATGCAAACAAAGCCCACCTGACCAACCAACAACAGTCGGGTGATCACCCTCAAAAAGAACAAAATCAAAGAATCCCCAACAACCAACAAGGCTGGATGAACACCAATGAAATCCCCGGTGCAGACTGGATGACCAAATCAAAAACAAAGAAAACACATCTCAACATCGGCGCATAAGCCACCTGAGCAGTAAGCCGCCACCACCAGTCCTACACAATGGACTGTACCAGCCTGAGAGGGGGTTTATACCTATCAACCTGCACACGCAAGTGCGCCTGATCTGTGCTCAAGCCGGATCAGTAAGCCGCAACTACCAGCCTGATGGGGGGTTCATACTCATCCAGTCCAACACACAGCGGACTGCAAACTACCAGCCTGATGCGGGGTTCATACTCATCCAGTCTAACACACAGCGGACTGCAACTACCAGCCTGATGGGGGGTTCATACTCATCTAGTCCAACACACAACGGACTACAACTACCAACCTGATGGGGGGTTTATACCCATCAACCGAAGGATCTGCTACCGTCAAAAGGAGTATCCTGAGGTTCTACCACGTGTCAACCAAAGGATCGACTACCGTTAGAAGGAGTATCCTGGAGGTGCACAACACAAATTTTCCCCAGAAGATCAAATCGCCGCAAGATGGAACATCCGAAGGGTAACCGGGCAAGAGGGTCAACTCCTTTACCTTCCAATCGTTCTTCTTGGCACAACAGGCCAATAGCCGACTGGTCAGTAAAGGGGGGGTAGCTGTAGACCCCTAATCTTGCCCGACCTCATAATAAAGACCAGAAGACCTTCTATTCGAAGATGGATGAAGCCTAAGAAGCCACTAGGAGAGACTATTAGGCCCCATACTAGGATAGGAGGGATTTTTGGCCCAAAAATAAGGATTTTCGCCTTTTAAGGTCGAGACGGCCATCTCGGATTCGAGACGGTCGTCTCGCCTTGCGCAAATGGCAAGACGGCCGTCTCGACCTTGTCAGACGAGACGACCCGTCTCGACCTGATAGGCGCGAATCCCTCTAAATAGTCGCATTTTCACCTTCATTTCACACACTTCTTCCATTCTCTCTCTAGACATTTCTCCAAATTCTCTTTCTAGAACCCCTCTAAGCATTTCTGGAGTTTCTGAGAGCTTTCTAGAGTGTTTTATAGCGTTTTTGAGTGATTCCGGTGCTGTAAAGAGTGAAGGGCTGCCAAAAAGCACCCTAATTGCAAAGAATTAATAGAAAGCTTGCTTCGAAGGTTTCTATACTCTCTCTCTCTCTATTTTACTGCTTCAATTTTAATTATGCAATAGAAACTAGGGTCATGTAGTCATAATTTTAAATTCCGCAAAATAAAGGGTAAAAGCATATTTTTCACCGGTTTATTTATTTATCCAAAGTAGCTAGCCTATCATAGGGAATCCGAGAGGGGCGTCGTAAGGGAACTAACACTTCCTTACACGTAACTAACTCCCTTACCCAACTCTGGTTCTAATGACCAAAGTTGGTTTTTCGAAAACCAACGCCTTTTTACTCCTTTTCCGATGTTTCCGGTAAAAACGTCGGTGGCGACTCCAGAAGAACCCTTCAAAAACTAGTTCTTGGGTTAGCCCGGTTATCAGACAATCCAAGAACGCCTTTTCGAAAACCTCGCCTCTAGGTTCAGCCCGGTTATCGGACAACCTAAAGGCGTTGTAACCATACCAATAAAAATGCGAAAAATGAAAAGTCAGAACCATCGCGTCGCTCCGACCGCCTCGTTTTGACGGCAGCGACAAGCGATGACGTTTAATCACGAGGTAGGATTTTCCCGCAGAAAGATGCATGGTTAAGGCAGTTCTAAATTGTTCTCACTGAAGTTAGGCTCCCAAGGTGCCCCCATTATAGGTATCTCTCATTCTCTTAATCCTTGGACCATGCACGGATCTCCGTGTCGACGTCCTTAGACCAAAAGAAGAGAGTTATCACCTTGAGTTGGTGGTTTCCAACAACGGTTGTAGCCCCGTGTGCCAACATAACCGATCGGACCTGCCACCCACTCCCTAGGGTTATTCACTCTAGCCCCCAGGTATAGAAGGATTGTTGTGTGCGAGGGTTTTTGTGTACAGTTTGTATTTCAACCAATTACATAAAAATAATCATGCAGCAGTTATCAAAGCCATACAATAAAACATGT
Source organism: Sphenostylis stenocarpa (assembly GCA_963425845.1). Taxonomy (NCBI): domain Eukaryota; kingdom Viridiplantae; phylum Streptophyta; class Magnoliopsida; order Fabales; family Fabaceae; genus Sphenostylis; species Sphenostylis stenocarpa. Next base: position 44,415,043 of record OY731403.1, read on the forward strand.
TATAAATACAAGGAAGGCTAAAAGCGTAATTTCAAATCTCTATTTTGTTTGAATTCATCCGTCACTAAATGGGATCAACTCTCTAGCTTCCCCAGTGGAGTCGCCATCTGTCACCACCGTCCGTTCCGACGTCTCGGGACGTTACAAACGTTTATGTGAGCAGTTGCGATAAGATTGTTTAGACTCATGATTTTGTAAAAATATGATCATCGCTTTCAAGATGCTCATCAACTGAACTAATATTTAATAAAAGCGAGGTTTTCCTAAAAAAAAGGTTCTATGGAGTTGCCACCAATGTTTTTACCATAAACATTGGAAAAAGGATAAAAAGACGTTGATTTTAAGAAAAACCAAACTTGGCCATTATAACCAAAGTTAGGTAAGGGAGGTAGTTACGTGTGGAGAAGGTATTAACACCCCACAACGCCCCTTGCGGGTTCCCTATGACGGATTAATTCATAAAATAAAGATTAAGATAAATTATGCTATTATCCTATTTATTATGTGATATTAAAAATAATTATCTACATGATCCTATCTCTATTGCATATAGGAAAACAATAAATAAAGCAATAAAAGAGAAGATTAGTGTAAAGAACCTTCGAAGCAAGCTTTTATAGAAATCTTCAACTCTGAGGATGCTTTTTGGCTATCCTCTCGCACTACAAGAACTCTCCTCTCCTGAATACAAGAAAAGCTTTAAACTATCGAATGCCGGATATCTCAAAAAGAGATTTCCTTAACTGATTGTTACCTTATAGGCAATCAGAAGGCTCATTCGAGTACTATAAGTATAGAGAGAAGTGACTGTGAGTCAAGGTGTGTGAAAAAGTTGCAAATGAGACCCCTATTTATAGTTTTTGTAGTGTCAGGACTTTGGTACGGCCAACCCAACTCCTATCAGGTGGGACGACCGTCTGGACATTTGGGATGACCGTCCCAAGTTGCAAATTTGGTGTGGACGACCGTCTAACATTTGGGACGACCGTCCTAAGGTGTAAAATTGGTTGGGACGTGCGTCTCAGTGCTAAAAACTCACTTGGGACGGCCATTTGGAATGTGAGACAGCCATCCCAAGTGTTCCTTCATATTTTCACCTTTTATTTCTTTAGAAAAACTCTCTTATCCTTAAACAGAAGCCGGTTGATGCTGCTAAGTGCCCAACGGAGCTTTATCCATCTTCAAAATGCGAGTCTTCTGGTCTTTAATTGAGAAGCGAGACAAGATTTGGGGTCTACAACTTGCATATTTTTTGTTTCCTTTGCTTGATCTTGAGTTCTCTTTTGGGAATATTTTCTCCTACCTCTCCTTTCAAGGACCCTTCCTTGAGTGGGGTTTAGTGCCTTGACCTCTTTGGGGGACTTGGTTAAAGGTTCTTAATTGTGTGCTCTTATGTATATGGAGAATGGCTTTGGTCCAATTTGAGGGAGGAGAACCTTACTTCCATCAAAGATGTTCATAACACAAGTCAAGTCATGGGACTAACTAAAGGTACAAGCAAATGCATCAAAGAGTGTGGTTTATGATATGTGTTGTTCATTCTTTTGCTTTTTTTTTTTTTTTATTGTCTTGGCTTCCACTATTTTCTTTCTTTTCTAAAATTTTGTTTTCTTTTTATGAGACAATCTCTTTTTGTTTTCTCAAGTCAATTTCTAGAGCAACTCACAAATTTTGTTCAAATTCAACAAGCAAGAGGTGTAACATGTTCTAAATAAATAATTCAAATTAGAATCTATGAAATGTGTTTGGAAGTTCTTAGCATGCACCTTACGAATAGGGAAAAATGTTTTTGACATTGCTAATGATCTAATAGTAAATGAAGAACTCAAAATAAAAAGGATAAGCCAAGATAATTTTAGTTTTCATGTTTTTAACTTAGAAAAAAAATATGTGCAAAAATTTTAAGACTATTTCTAATGGAATTATGAACAAGTAAATGAACTAAACATGACTCTAAACAACTTGGAAGATAAGAGAAATCAAATCTAAGTAATAAGATGTTATATACCAAATTCAAACTAAGATAGAAAACCTAAGAAAAAAAAACATGTTATAGATTTCCTATACCAAATCATGCAATTGATTCAAGAAGGGACTATAGAATGAATCAATTAAGAAAAAAAAAGGAGCATGGAACATATAAGGGAAGTGAACTACTTAAATGAACTCAAAGGAAATAAGAACAAGATAGAAAATTAAGCCAAAAAAGAAAGGAGGACTTATTTCTTGAGGACCTCAAAGCTTAGCTCCTTATGCTAAAATTGTGGAGCCTCTTCTCCTTCAAGTAGTAGAAGGTTGGAAACTTTTAAACTTTTCAAGTTCCTAAAAAAAAAACTTAGATAATATATCTTCCAAGGAAGGTTCCTTAATGAATAATTGGAGAAGATTACTCTTATGTATGATCTTAGAAAACAAGAAGAAAAACATTTAATCAAATCAATTGTCATTCATTTAAAAGGTGAGTGTTATAAGACGCAATAGGTCTAATTTATATATGCCTAGCCCCCTTATACCTAATGAATGGTGTAGACCCCAAATCTTGCCCGACCTCATAATAATGACCAGAAGACCTCCTTTTCGAAGATGGATGAAGCCTAAGAAGCCATTAGGAGAGACTATTAGGCCCCATACTAGGATAGGAGGGATTTTTGGCCCAAAAATAAGGATTTTCGCCTTTTAAGGTCGAGACCGCCGTCTCGGATTCGAGACCGCTGTCTCGCCTTGCGCAAATTGCGAGACCGCCGTCACGCCATTCCTGCAAGGTGAGACGACCGTCTCAAATGGCGAAACGGCCGTCTCGACCTTGTCAGACGAGATGGCCCGTCTCGACCTGACCGGCGCGAATCCTTATAAATAGGAGTGTCATTCCCCTCATTTCACACAGTTCTTCAACTCTCTCTCTAGATACTTCTTCAAATTATCTTTCTAGAACCCCTCCGAAGCATTTCCGGAGTTTTTGAGAGTTTTCTTGAGTGTTTTATAGCGTTTTCGAGAGATTACGGCGCTGTAAAGAGTGAAGGGCTGCCAAAAAGCACCCTAATTGCAAAGAATTAATAGAAAAGCTTGCTCCGGAGGTCTTTCATACTCTCTCTCTCTATTTTACCGCTTTAATTTAATTATGCAATAGAAACTAGGGCCATGTAGTCATAATTTTAAATTCTGCAAAATAAAGGGTAAAAGCGTATTTTTCACCGGTTTATTTATTTATCCAAAGTAGCTAGCCCATCATAGGGAACCCGAAAGGGGCGTCGTAAGGGAACCAACACTTCCCTTACACGTAACTAACTCCCTTACCCAACTCTGATTCTAATGACCAAAGTTGGTTTTTCGAAAACCAACGCCTTTTAACTCCTTTTCCGATGTTTCCGGTAAAAACATCGGTGGCGACTCCAAAAGAACCCTTCAAAAACTAGTTCTTGGTTTAGCCCGGTTATCGGACAATCCAAGAACGCCTTTTCGAAAACCTCGCCCCTAGGTTCAGCCCGGTTATCGGACAACCTAAAGGCGTTGTAACCACACCAATAAAAACGCGAAAACGGAAAATCAGAACTATCGCGTCGCTCTGACTGCCTCGTTTGGACGGCGGCGACAGATGGCGACTCCATTGGGGAAGCCTAGAGAGTTGATCCCATTTAGTGATGGGCCGACTTAAAACTAAATAAACTAAGAAAATGACGCTTTTACCCTACCTTGTATTATAACATGTTTTACTGCTTGGCTTTAAAAACTGTTGTTTGTTTATACTTACGCAATTGTTTGAAATACAAACTGTACACAAACCCTTGCACACAACAGTTCCCTCTATACCCGGGGGCAAGTGAGAAACACATAGGGAGTGGGTGGCAAGTACGGTTCACTATAGTGATGACCTTGTGCCCACCAGTGTGATCGGAAACCAGCACTCAAGGTGATAACCTTCCTCTTTTGGCACAAAGACTGACTATGGCCTTAGTGCTAAGCATGGTCGGAAGGCTGGAGAGTGGGGACCCTATAATGGGGGCACCTTGGGGGCCTTAGCCTTGGTGAGAACAGTTAGAACCTACCTTCACCAATACACTTTTCTGCAGGAAAACCCTACCTCATGATTAAAACAACTTCTCGCCTGTTCGTGGATGTTCGAATTGTATGTGCATCTGTTTGTTGCATTTGTCTGTTGCATAGCATAACCAAACAACAGAAAAATCACAAAAAACAAAAAAATCCTTTTGCAATAAACACCCTTATCTCGGACAGTCTGCCTTTTAGCTAGCCTGGTTTCAGGTTCTTTGTAAGCTAAGTAGCCACGCAGTCTGATAGAAGAGATAAGGGACGTTAACGATTCTTTCGCATAAAGCCATTTTTTATCTCGGACAGTCTGCCTTTTAGCTAGCCTGGTTTCAGGTTCTTTGTAAGCTAAGTAGCCACGCAGTCCGATAGAAGAGATAAAAGGCTATAAAATAAAAATAAAAACAAAAAATAAAAACCCGATTCCAAAATAATAAATGGGACCTGGTTCAAAAATATTACCCCCATATAAGTAGTTTATTTCTCAAAAAAGAAATGCATCATACAAAACATGATAAATAAAAATAAACACTTGCATTCATTCAATAAGCATCATTTTCATAAAACATGCATTTTGGTTTTAGAAAATGAAGGGGACTAGTAGACAATTGAAGAAGGTGGACATTCCCCAATACCATGCTGAAAAATTGGAACGGCTTTGCACGGCAATGCCACCAGAGGTCCGCTCCGACTTCGAAAAATCCTATGGATGGATTCTCGACCTGTTAAGGATCTGTGTCAAGCAAGTTTTCGTCATGGTATTAATTCACTTCTGGAACCCCAGTCTGCGCTGCTTTGAATTTCCGCAGTTCGACATAGTGCCCACCTTAGAGGAGTACGGAATCATGCTAAAATGGCCCAAATCAGCCGGGGTCCATATACGCCACAGGGCATATACTCCTGCAGCACAAGTCGCTGCCATCATCCAACTACCGTTCCAGCAGACCACCCTGATAGGAAAAGGGAACGTCCAGGGTTGGAAGGTCTCAATGTTAGAAGACCACCTGTTTGATTTGGCTGAAAGGGCAGAATGGGTCGCTTTTAACAAAACCTTGGACATAATAATATTCGGAATAATCTTGTTTCCCTTCCACCTCGACACAGTGGATCAAGCCATCATGGATGCCTTCTTCGCCTGGGGCGTGAACTTGAAGAGTCCCTTGCTTGCAATTCTTGCCGACACCTTGCTCTTAGTGGAATTCTGCCACCAGAAGCAAGGAAAAACACTTCGTTGCTGTTCTTCACTACTCTTTGTGTGGGGCATTACACATTTTTACACCTCTAGTCACATGGGGATGTTCCCCGATCCTTTAAGGATCTTCTCCAAGATCCCTCTCCAACGACGCTTAACTTCAGAATGGAAGGACGAGTTGGAAAACTTGGACGCCAACAATTTATCCTGGGTTTGCCCTTGGTTCCGACCCGATCCAGTCCTCATCAGATGTGGAGATTATCCGAACATACCCTTGATAGGACTCAGTGGTTGCATAGCCTACTCACCTAGAGTAGCTATGAGGCAGCTCATGAGGACCCAAACTACCATTTCTCGAGGGGAACTCGGAGGACTGTGTTTCTTCGGAGACCCATGCGCAATCGCCAACTCACTAGCCGTGAGAAAAGCATGGGAGAAACCATTCTTTATGGGAGATAGAGAGTTAGGAAAAGCTCGAGTGGTTGTCTCCAGTGACTATGAGGTGTGGAGAAAAAGAAGAGGGATGTCTCGACCATCCACCTCACTCATTACAAGCGCCAATAGTGAAGAGCTGTAGGCTCAAGTCGATGCCTTGACCCAGAGGATAGAAATCATGGGAGCCCAGATGAGGGCCCTTGAAGAGAGAGCAAGAATCTATCCTCACCATTGATGGTCTGCAAAGGCAATGCAAAAAAAAGGATCATGAAATGGAGCGCCTCAAGGACCAATGTGCTGACTCTAATGAGCAAGCTATCCAAGCGTCCAAAACTGCCAGAACCAGCTCGAATAGCCAACTTCAGGAGATAACAGCCAAGTCAGCACGACTTGAGGCCAAATCAGGAAAATAGGCTCAGATGATCAAGGAGTTGTTGCAAGAACTCACCAAGACTTGGTTAGAAATACGCTAAGAGCGGGAGGCCAATCGGAGACTCAACAAAAGTCTCACGGAGCTACGCTGTAAAGAAAGAGACGGGCTAGCTCAGTACGACCAAGTACTACAAGAGAAGGACCGAGCCCTTGCCAAACTCGATGAACTACAAGCCTTGGTCATCCATCAAGAGGCGAAGATCAAAGAGGCTCAAAAGTACAGCGAAGATATGAGCCAGGCGGTCCAGAAGCAAAGCGAAGCACTCGCTTGTCACGTCCGGGAAGCTGAAAGGGAATTACATAGAGATCAAGACCCGCCTGTGGGTTTCTTTAGGCTTTTCCGTTTTTGCCAAAAGTTGCTTCGTAGTATGGAATAGGGGAATGTACACCTTCTAACGGATAAATGAAATTTTCCTTTATTCAACAATTGTCTACTTGCATGCATATCATTCATCTGCATATTTAATTTCCCCTCCTTTCACGCTTAATAAATAAGATAATAAAATGGAAGGATTAACTGAAACGTCTTCCAAATCAGAAAAATGGAGAGAAAGCCACTCCTAATCAAGCTTTCTCTAACGGTCGACTCATCACGAGAGGAAAATAAGCCTCGACCGTTGGTTCTCAAAAATAAGGAAGAGGGGGCAAGGATACCAGTGCAACTATTTATGCCACGTCCTTTCCCCTACGAGTCAAATAAAGTTGTACCATGGAGATACGGGGAATCTTCACCAATAAAAGAGGATATCACGAATATAGCCGGCATCGGGGGCATGACTAGAAGCGGAAGAGCCTACTCCCCCAAGGACTCACAAGAAGATGTCCCCAAAAATAAAGGAAAAAATAAAAGGACCGAAGAGGAAAAAGAAAATAAGGAATCCAAGGAGGAGATAGAGGAATTACTCCAGTTTATAAGGCAAAGCGAGTATTCCATTATAGACCAGCTCAATCGTACACCTGCAAAGATAACATTGTTATCTCTAATAATGAGCTCGGAACCGCACAGAAACACCCTGCTGAAGGTCTTGAGCGAAGCGCATGTACCTCACACTATATCCCAAGAAAAGGTTGAGAGGATCGTCGGTCACATCATGGCAAGCGATCACCTCACCTTCATAGAGGAAGAACTACCCCTCGAGGGGTCGAACCACAACAAGCCCTTGCACATCTCGATCAAGTGCAAGGAGTACCTCATCGCCAAAGTTCTTGTGGATAACGGGTCTCTCCACCAGAAAGTCAAGTTCATAGTGGACGACAAATTGGTCATGGTCCAAGCAGAAGATGATATCCTGATTAGTGGACCGTCCACCCAACCTTATGTGGATGCGGATGAAGAGGCCCTTGAAACATCTTTTCAAGCGCTCGAAATTGCCAGTGTAGAAAGACTTCCCAAAAACACAAAGGTATCGCGCATGATGATGAAGCATGGTTACCATCCTGGCCAAGGACTGGGGGCAGACTCCCAAGGCATAAGGGAACCCCCAGAATTCCAAGATAATCCTTTCAAGCATGGCCTAGGATATGACCCTACTAAGGGCCGAGTAGGAAGAGGAAAAGGGAAGCCTCCCCTCCACACACTCAAGCAAATTTTCCAAAGGGGAGAGGTGCAAGCGTCAAGAGCTACCCTAGTCATTAGGAAATCTTTTTCTTCATTTAAGGGATGTAAACCCTATGATTATTAGAGATTATCCCCCGGGGCTAGCCCGACCCCCAGACATTTTAGGGCACATATTCCCTTATTAATTAATAAAGAATGCTTCTTACTATCTGCTTCTTTTCTCACTATTTCTGACTAGACCTCAAAACAACCTTCTCTAAGTAAACGGAAAAAGAAAAAGAAGAATAAAAAGCGCATCCAAATAACCAAAAATTCACCATTGCCATTACAGTCAAGATAGTTTATTAGAAGCACCAAATAAGACTTCACTTCACCATAAAGAAAAGTCATGCTTCGCCAATATTGTGAACAAAAATAAATACAAAAAAAAGAGGGAAGAAAACAATAGAAGCCAAAGGCCAAGAAAAAAAACCCGGTAGGAAACCCACTAAGGGGGCTACGCAAAAGATATGGTCAACCCGGTAGGATACCTGAACAAAAATAAAGGGTAGCCTAGGCAAAAGTTAGGGTTACAAAATAAGGTCCGCTAGGATTCCCTAAAAACAAAAAAGGAACCTAGACAAAAAATAGGGCCAAAGCACAATATCCTAGTTCGGAAACCCAAAGGGCGATCTAGGGAAATCAACTAGCCATAAAGAGCAATGGAAATAAAACTAAGGCGCAAGTACAAAAAAAGGGGGGAAACGCTTGCTTAGACAAAAAGCTTAAACACCTAAGCCTAACCCTGGACAGCCGTTCTTACAAAACCTCTTTCTAAAAAAAAAACCAACCTTCTAAGACACAAGCCATTGAATTTACCTCTTTACTTCTTTTCTCTTGACCCTCACAACAATATTCTAATAATTAATTTGGGAATATGGAGGCGTATAGTCAACAAAAGGATTGAAACCCCTAGAGTGAAGAAAAAGGGACACTACATGACAAAGAGTGCTCTACAAAAGAGAAAAAGGAAAATTAAGCTACCCTTCGGTCATAAGAAGTCCGGCATGGTACAACCAAACGCAAAAAACCCAGATCAGAGGACATTCGACGCTACAAAGATACGTCAGTTAAATCCTTCTGAAAAGCCAATTAAAATAGGCATTATAGGACATCAAACATAAAAACATTGCATGCATAAAATGTTTTTGAACCAGGTCCTATTTGCTTTTAACAAAAAAAAAACTCCCGTAATTCGAGACGGCTATCCGGAATTCCCAGACCGCCGTCTCGGTCTCCAAGCAAAACGGGACCGCTGTCTCGACCAACGAGACCGCCATCGCGACTTAGCTAAAAATGAGACCGCCGTCCCGCTTGGCGAGACGACCATCTCATTTAAAGCCAAAGTCGAGACCGTCGTCTCGACTTCCCAGACGGTCGTCTCGACTTGCACAAAACCGAGACCGTCGTCTCGAATTCCCAGACGGCGGTCCCGGATTCAATTTTTCCCCTATAAATAGGGGAGGGGTCTTGAGGCTCTCCACAACTCCTCTGCACTCCAACTCTCAGATCTCTCACTTCCAAGCGCCTTTTCGACCAAATGTTCCATGGAAGTCAGTCAAGGAAGAGAAGAGGACCTGCTGGCCCTAGCAGTTCCTCAGCACCTGCTCCTCAAGACCCCGCACGGCCCTCACCGCTACACCAGGCTCGCCTAGAGCACATCAGGGGGTACGCATGGCACCCCATGCTCAAGATAGACTTCGGCATCCTCGCCGAATTTGGATGGGGCTTCCTCCTGCAGTCTCCCCCCACCCATGTGTACCCTCAAGCAGTGATGGAGTTCCTGGCCTCCATCTCCTACGCTGAAACTCCCGCCATGATCCCAGGCCTGTCGCCGACGAAGATGGTGACATACTTTATGGGTGGGATGTATCGGACCACCACCCTGGACGAATTCAACATGTCTATTGGATTTGTCCGGCCCGAAGATGTGCTGACCTGGGAGTACCAGGAGGCCATCTGCGCACGCCCAACCAACCTCACCGCCGACGAGATGTGGGAAGAGCTCACCAGGGCACCCACTTTGCCCACACTGATGAAGGGCTCAGCACTCCCCCCGGCCCTCCGCATTTGCCACAAGCTGCTGGCAGGGACCATCCATGGCAGGAAGGAGAGTCAGGGAAAGGTAACACTCCCCGATCTCTTCGTCCTTTACTGCATGTGCCAGAGGCGTCGATGCAACCCTGGCTACTTCTTCCTGAAGGCCCTCAAGGACTTTGGGAGCAGGCCGGTGGGAGCTGTCCTCATGGTAGAAAAATGGGGGTGCAGTGGCCGGGAAGAACTGGCCTCCAGTCAACGGCCCGAGTCTATCAACGGGTCGATAGTGGTCAGCATGGGGATGCTCATGCGCCGCAGAACCCAGCTGGTCCTCCACCCATCGCTGGATTTCGCCTTGGACCTCCAAGACATCGTGGCAATGCACGATCTCCCGACACCTCCCGATTTCAAACAGCCACAACAGCAGCATCAGCATCAGCAGTAGTACACAGACGACTTTGCTGGCATAAACCGCAACATCTACGATCTGCGCCAGCAATTCGAGCAGATGTTTGTAAGGCAGGAACAGATGTCCCTAAGACAAGAAGCCTTCGACACCAGACTGGAGATGATATACCAGTATCAGGAGGGAATGAGGCAAGACTGGGCAACATTCCAGCAAGAGTACCGCGATGAAGTCCGGTACCAAGCAGAATTCTGGAGGCATATGTACCAGCAATTTCCCTCCTACGGATCGTCTCCAGACGATAGCCCATAGTCTTAGGGATAACACTTATAGAATAGGGCTGCTGTAATAAAACCTTTCATAAATAAAATTTTATTCCATGCATCTTCTTTTTTCCAAAAGTCAGCGTAATCAAAAGAAGATAAAGAGTAAAAAGACTTACGCTCAAGAAAAAAAGCCAAAATCCAAAATCGCGAGAAAAAAGAGATAAAACCGCGAAAAAAGGCAGGATTGAAACAAAGTCAACCACCTTGACCAACAAAACTTCGACCAACCAAGCAAGAGTCAAACGCGGACAAAGCCCACCCAACCAGCCAGCAAGAGTTGGGTGATCACCATCAAAAGATCAAAAACAAAGAATCCCTAGCAACCGATAAGGCTGGATGAACACCAACAAAATCCCCGGCGCAGACCGGACAACCAAATCAAAGACAAGAGAACACATCTCAACATCGACGCATGAGCTAGAGCAGTAAGCCGCCACCACAGCCAAAGGATCGGCTACCGCAAGAAGGAGCATCCGGAGGCATAACACCAGATGAGGGTGTATACTCATCAGGCCTTACAAAAGGGGGCTTACCGGACGGGGGTTCATACTCGTCAAACACCAGATGGGGGGTGTATACTCATCAGGCCTTACAAAAGGGGGCTTACCGGACGAGGGTTCATACTCGTCAAAACCAGATAGGGGTTCGTACTTATCAGCCGAAAGGATCAGCTACCACCAGAAGAAGCATCCTGGAAGCACACCTTTTCCCAGAAGATCAACCGCCACAAAGACGAAAAATCTGAAGGACAACCGGGCAAGAGGGTCAACTCCTTTACCCTCTAGTCAATCTCCTTGGCACAACAGGCCAGCAGTCGACTAGTCGAGTAAAGGGGGGCAGCTGTAGACCCCAAATCTTGCCCGGCCTCATAATAATGACCAGAAGACCTCCTTTTCGAAGATGGATGAAGCCTAAGAAGCCATTAGGAGAGACTATTAGGCCCCATACTAGGATAGGAGGGATTTTTGGCCCAAAAATAAGGATTTTCGCCTTTTAAGGTCGAGACCGCCGTCTCGCCTTGCGCAAATGGCGAGACCGCTCTCTCGTTTGACGAGACTGCCGTCTCGCCACTCGCAAATGGCAAGACGGCCGTCTCGACCTGACAGGCGCGAATCCCTATAAATAGGAGCGCCATTTCCCTCATTTCACACAGTTCTTCCACTCTCTCTCTAGATACTTCTTCAAATTCTCTTTCTAGAACCCCTCTGAAGCATTTCCGGAGTTTCTGAGAGTTTTCTTGAGTGTTTTATAGCGTTTTCGAGAGATTTCGGCGCTGTAAAGAGTGAAGGGCTGCCAAAAAGCACTCTAATTGCAAAGAATTAATAGAAAAGCTTGCTCCGGAGGTCTTTCATACTCTCTCTCTCTCTCTATTTTACTGCTTTAATTTAATTATGCAATAGAAACTAGGGCCATGTAGTCATAATTTTAAATTCTGCAAAATAAAGGGTAAAAGCGTATTTTTCACCGGTTTATTTATTTATCCAAAGTACCTAGCCCATCATAGGGAACCCGAAAGGGGCGTCGTAAGGGAACTAACACTTCCTTTACACGTAACTAACTCCCTTACCCAACTCTAGTTCTAATGACCAAAGTTGGTTTTTCGAAAACCAACACCTTTTAACTCCTTTTCCGATGTTTTCGGTAAAAACATCGGTGGCGACTCCAAAAGAACCCTTCAAAAACTAGTTCTTGGTTTAGCCCGGTTATCGGACAATCCAAGAACGCCTTTTCGAAAACCTCACCCCTAGGTTCAGCCCGGTTATCGGACAACCTAAAGGCGTTGTAGCCACACCAATAAAAACGCGAAAACGGAAAGTCAGAACCATCGCGTCACTCTGACCGCCTCGTTTTGACGGCAGCGACAAATGGCACAAAAAATATGGGACTAAGAAGCATAAGTTGAATGTCCTAATCTTCCTTCTAATATGCAAAATAAACTTATTTTTGGCTTTTCTCGAGTGATGTGAGACTTCATGCTTCATGTGCCTCCTCTCCATGACTTAGCTATTTTTTGTAGGATTTTGATAACACATATTTTGTACATACATTTGTAGCTTTATTGTACCATGAATGCACTTTCTATGTGCTTTATTTTCACTTCTAAACTCATTTTTAGTTTGTAGCAATAAATTGGATTCAATGTACATATTTGCTCTAATTTTACATTTTTAGCTCATCTGACATTTGCTTAATATTTTGGCCATAATGTTTTCTATAGATATTATTTTTTGTTGATTGGAGTTATGTGCTATTTTCTACGACTTTTAGTAGTTGAAGCATAATTGTGGAAAATTTTTGTAAAAGAACCCATGCAGATTTGATTTTAGTTTGTTAGCTTATCTTTTGCAAGTGGACTTATAAACTTAATTAGAGCCTAAATTTAAGCCCACATTTACTTTGGATTTCAGAGCTTTTATATAATTAAAAGTGTTTTAAACTCATGGGAAGAAATCTATGAAGAAATAATTTGTTTAGTTTTTCATTTTAGGAAGTGTCTTTACATCTTCTTTTTTCTCTCCTATTTTCTATTTTCGGTTTTTACTCTTCCTATTCTTCTCCTTTTTTGGTCTAAATTGGTTTAGAGTTCTTCTTCCATAAATAACTAAATTTTGAGGATTAATTCAAGATCAAACAAGTCGAATTGAGTTTTGTGTCGATCATTTCTCGCTCTGAGTTTGTTTCTCTCTTTTCTAATCTTGGTTTTGCATCTTGAGATTTCAATTTGTAATGTTGTTTTAAGAGCTCAAATTAGGAATCAGTTGAATTTTGATTTGGTAATTATATACGAATTAGATTGAATGATATTAAGATTTAATTCTTATAATTGATTTAATTGATTAACTGAATTGGTTAATTGTTCAAACTTAGATTGAAATCTTTAGATAACTATGATAAGAGAATTGTTTGATTGATAATTCATGGATTGATCTATTTTCTTATTTTGATTTCAGTTTCTACCTTTTTGTTTTCAATTTTGATTTACAATTCTTATTTTACATTATAAAACCCCCAAATATAACTTTTACGAAGAGATATTGAGAATTAAATACATTTTAATGTGTGTCCTTGAGAAGAATGACATAGGTTTGTACTCTATATTACAAAATCTTTAGAGTGAACTTAATATTTTTTTTTTCGTGAATGATAGTGAAAATCAGGTTTCTCCATGGGTTGGTCGTCCAAACAAGGTCCAAATCTAGCTCACATATGCCTTTACAAATGTTTATAAAATACAAGAAAAATATACACCTATACAATTTGTATAAGATTTAAGAAAAAAGAAAAGTTAGTTTATACTTCAAAGTAGAAGAGTTTTCTTCTTTGAGGCTCCCTCTTTTTCTATATATTTTGCCATGGGCCTAGTCAAGGGTCGAATGTATTGTATCACATATGGTCCTCCATCAAAACCCCATTTTGTTTAGTATGTGGCTCAAACACAATGTTTCATATGAAGATATCCTTTCTTAGAAGAGGATCCCCACATGTATTTTGAAGAGGAGACGTTGGTAGAATACCAAGTTAATTTTGATGTTATCTTGGAGGATGAAGAAAGAGTTTGATTGCAAATTGAAGTAGTTAAGAGATGATATGAGCTTAAATATATTTCCAAGGTACATCCATGAATTTTTAGCATTTCAATATTGAATGCAACTCAATCAAACTGGTTCAAATTAGATTTGTGAAGTTATTGAAAAGGGAGCTCATAGGCTCCAGGCCTTTAATGGAGGAAAATTTTCCTACACCATGAATGTAATCAACCTTTGATTCTCTTATAGCCAATGTTTATAAATTTTTTCCAACTGCAATTGACCAACCCACATTGTTTGCTTTCCTACAACAAGTATTTCTTCCCTAAAGAGGGTTTGAATGAGGAAGCTTTAATAACATAATCATGGTTTAATATATTTTATTTTAAATAATCATATTAGTTTTACACAACTTCAAGAATTAACTTGGCTTATGACAAGTCATCGTGCTATAGATTATGTTGGAATAAATGGTTGAGTTCAAAAAGGGGTGAATTGAATTATCACATATTTTTCAAATACACATTGAATGAATATTTATTTAATCAATTAATCAAAGGATCTAGTAGCCTTTTCACACAATACACCAAGAAAAGCCCAGAACAATTAAAGATTTAATAATAAAAAACAAAGAGAGAAAGAGTAAGAGATCAACATGATATTTTATATTGATTAACGATTAACCCTTGTCCAAGATCTACACACAACTTGCACTAAAAACAAAAGTTCTACAAATCAACAACAAATGCAAATTTCCCAAGAAACCAAATATTAAACCCTACAATAATTGATTCCTAGTTTAGTGACACTCACAATACAAAATCTGAAAAATCTAAACAAAAACAATGATACAACATGAAAGCAATAGTAAAATGATGGAACAAGATCACCTAAAAATACAATAAATACAAAAGGAGAACAAAGACCTGGTGTAACTCTATGTTTATCTTGTATTCCTAGAGAATGATCTTGAAATCACTCAAAGAAAGCTTCAGTTTGCAACTCCAAAAATCAAATCTCCAACTCAAAAGCATTCTTCTCTCAAAACTAGAAATGATATATGAAAACAAGATTTAAATTGTGTGTGGAAATAATTGGGAATGAGAAAGTTCTATAGAAGTCTATCAGTTTTAATGGATTAAAATTATGGCTTAATATGTTAATTTCAATTTAAACATAAAGAAGTTTTAATATATTAAAAGTCATTTAATCGATTAAAACACTAAGGTTAAAAAACTTCCCCCAAGGGCCAAAATGTTTTAATTTATACAAAAATTATTTAATCAATTAAAACAGAAATGTTTGAAATCTTACTTAAAGTTCAAAATGTTTTTAATCTATTAGAAAATCATTTAGTTGACTAAAACAAAATGACTCAAAATTTATCTTAAGTCTAAAAACATTTTAATCGACTAAAACTTCAATTAACATATTAAAACAAAACCCTCATAATAGATCATGGTTCTAAAGTGATTTTAATCGATTAAAATGGTTATTTAATCAATTAAAATGTAATCTAAGAACATTTTAATAATACCAACATAAGTTCCAAAACATTTTCAAGGAACTTTCTAGCAGTAATTAAAGATCAAACAACTCACGAGAAACTTACATGTAACCTTAATCAATACGACACACACTCTAAGCATATTTATGTTAGAATTATAGGCTAAGGTCAAGAGGGGGGTGAATTGATCTTTACAAACTTTTTCACAATTTACAAATACAGATTAACAATTTCAAATATTAAGAAATATGATCAAATATTAAACCAAGAAAACCAAAATAAATTGAATAAATTTCAAGTTAAATTAAAGAAAGTGATGGAAGAGGAAAAGAAACACCAAGAATTATACTGGTTCACCCAAACCACTGGACTATATCCAGTTCTCAACCAAATTCCAATTGAGTTCTACTAGATTGAATAGTTTGATTTATAGAATCAAATTACAAACAATCCACCCTGCACCAAGAACCAAATATCAGTTCTTGAACCCAACCTGCAACCAAATTCCAGTTGTAGAACCAAACCTACACTAAGAACCAAATTCCAGTTCTTTAACCTGCACCAAGAACCAAATTCTAGTTCTTGAATCCAACTTGCAACCAAATTCAAGTTGTAGAACCAGTGCCCAATCTTCCATACACCAAGACAATACAAAATAGAATTGAAAGAATGAAGAAACTAGAACAATCAAACCCGATTATGTAGATGCATAAATCTACTACAGATTGAGTTTCTTCACAAGCAAGAACACAAAAATGCCTCAAGAAAGAACTTCGAAAATTTTCACTAAAAATAGTGCACTTCTCTCTTGAAAAGATCTATATTGATTGCTTGAATGATTTCTAAAAGGTGTATATTAAAAAGTTGAAGCAAATCTGTTTATATAGATATTTTCTAACAAACTGTTAATTAATCAGTTAATTCGTCATTTAATTGATTAAAAAATCTTCATTATAACTGTTTTAATTGATGAAAATATCATTTAAATGATTAAAATGTTCTACATCACTTTCCAGAAATATTCTAACTGATAAAAATTAGTTTTAATCGATTAAAACAATTACTCAAAAATCCTTAGGTGATTTTAATCGATTATTTCGAATATGCATCGATTAAAACTGCAACAGAACATGCCTACACTTATTTTATGTGGTTTTAATCAATTATTTCGAATATATATTGATTAAAACTATGACAGAACATGTTTACATTTATTTTAAGTGGTTTTAATCGATTATTTCGAAAATATATCTGTTAAAAGTGTTTTTAGGTGATTTTAATCAATTAATCTGTAAATATATCAGTTACATCCGAGACTTAAGAACATATTAATCGATTAAAAGGATTTTTAACAGATTAAAAAGATTAGAGGCATTTTTATCTCTTTCAAATGATCGAACCTCATGCAATGGAAATGAATAGATGATTATACTTATTTAATATTGATGCAGACTCACTAAACACTACACCCCATATCCCACAAATCCTCTGACTTCATCAAATCTTCACTTATTCCATAAATCCTTTGACTTCATCAAATCTTCAAGAACTTTAATCATCATCAATCTTCCCCTATTTGACGAAGACAAACTCGTTTTTGAATCATGTAGAGAAGTCATTAGATGTTTTTGTGTTAGTGAGTTTATTCAATATTTATTTCTCCCCCTTTGACTTCATAAAAAACATAGAAAATAGCAGTTAATCAAAATAAAGCATGCATAATGAATTAAAGGTTCAAAGTCTTAGAAGCGAGTAAAATGTTACAAATCGAGAAAAATAAAAGAAGTGAGTTGTGATAAAAAGATGCACAATACCATGCTATTGATCTCTTGAACATTCTTGTAGCAAGAATTTAAGAAAAAGATCGAGTGGTTAAAAGAAGAGAAGAAGGAGTGATCAAGAAGAAAAAGAGAGTAAGTAGGAGTTAAAGAAGCAGAACCTAGTTTTGAAAGAAAAACAGAGACCAGATCTCCTTCATTCAGCAGAGCATGATTGCTCCCCTTGGGTGTAAGCACCCATGCTATGATGAAGGCCAACAATTGTACTAGAATTTGTTTTCAACTTTTTCTGTAATTAATGGACCATTAACAATTACATCCCAAACATTTTTATCAATAGATTCAATAAAGATCTTCATCCTTATCTTCCAAAATGGATAATCTGTACCACAAAACAGTGGAGGTCTATTAATAGAAGCACCCTTAGAAAAAGATAATTTGTTTTCAGCCATGAAAGATTTTGGACCGAAAGTCTTGAGTATTTTTCAAGACCCTGCTCTGATACCAATTGTTAGAAAAAGAGGTTGAGATCAAGAGGGGAGTGAATTGATCTTTGAAAGATTTTTTAACTTTCTTGATACAGATTATCTATTTCAAAGATTTTGATTTCTGATCACTTTTTGAATCAAGAAAAACAAGCAATTCAATATAGAGCAACAAAAAAATTAAAGAAAGCAAGGTTTAGATAAATACAACCAAGATTTATACTGATTCACCCAAACCCCAGGGCTACATCCAGTTCATAGCCAAATTCCAACTGAGTTTCACTAGATTGAATGTTTTACAGATTACAATTCCGAATCACACAACACCCAATGTACCCCAAGAACCAAATTCCAGTTCTTGCACCTAAACCTTCACCCAAGAACCAAGTTCCAGTTCTTGTACCAACCTGCAACCAAATTCTAGTTACAGAACCAGTGTCCAACAATTCCAGACACTCACAATACAATAAAGAAATTGAAGAACAAAGAGAAGAAACTAGAACAATTAAACCCGGATTATGCAGCTCTTGCAGAATGAGTTTCTTCACAAAAAGAATGCAAAAATGCCTCAAGAAAGAACTTTGAAAAACACCACAATACTTGCGCAATTCTTTCTTGAAAAATGTCTCTTATGATTGCTTGATTGATTGCTAAAAGGTATATCTTAGAATGTTGAAGCAATCCTGTTTATATAGAGTTTTATTTCAACTGCTGGTTTAATTAATCTATTAAAACAGTCTTTTAATTTGTTAAAAATCTTTGATTAATCAGTTAAAACATCTTTTAATCTGTTAAAATGTTCTTGATCATTTTCCAGATTTATTTTAATTGATGTGACAATGTTTCAATCGATTAAAACAATTAACAAAAAGTCTCTTAAGTTGTTTTAATCACAATTTAATCGATTAATATTCTTCCAAAACCTTTCACAAAACTTTCTACGTGATTTTAACTGATAACAACAAGTTTTAATCGATTAAAACACTTAGTAAAAAGTCCTTTAAGTTGTTTTAATCGATTAATTTGATTTTACATCAATTAAAATTCTGATAGAACATATTTCAAAACATCTCAAGTTATTATGATCGATCATTTTCGAGATTACATCGATTAAAAAATACTTCAAGTGGTTTTAATCAATTATTTCAAAGTTATATCGATTAAAATACTGCCAAAACACTTTTCAAAACATCTTAAGTGATTTTAATCGATTATTTCGAATCTATATCAGTTAAAATACTGGCAGAAGGTTTTCAAACACTCTTTTAATGAAAGTAATCGATTATTTCGAAAGTGTATCGATTAAAACAGCTCCAGCAAATGTTTTAAATGATTTTAATCGATTATTTTGAAAACATATCAGTTAAAACTATTTCATAAGAACATATTAATCGATTAATACACTTTTTAACAGATTAAAATGTTTTTAGAGACATTTTCGATTTCTTTCAAAATAATTAATCGTCATGCAGCAGAGAGATATGAATGATTATACTTATGTATAGATGCAGACTCACTAATCACTCTACCCTTTAACCCAAGTAGCCTTTGACTTCATCAAATCCACAAGATCTTCATTTTATCAAATGATTCAATAAGATCTTCATCACTTTCAGGCCTATCCTATTTGTTTCTACATATTTGCTTTGATTTCCTTTATGCATTTTCCTATGTTTGGATTATTCTGCTTGGTCATGGACTGATTCTGCCTAGGTCTAATTTATTTGCATATGAGTTTTGAACTTATTAACTCTGTTGGTTGTCGGGTTTTGGTTTGATTCCGAGTTTATACCATTATTTTCATTTAGTTTGGTTTGAATATGTTGTTTTCCTCTGTTTTTGTTCATGTCAGGGTTAAGATTGGTGTTGCTCGAGCACGTTTTGTCTTGTTGGTTATGTGTCATCATTGTTGATCGGACCTAGATTTAGTGCATTTGATTATAGGCAGGTATGGTCAGAGGCAAAGCTTGGTTTATTATTTATCCTGATTTATTAAATTCTTGCTTAAGTCGTTTGTGCCTATTTATTTCACATGGGGTGGTTGGGGTCTGGTAATGGGCATTTTTAAAAATTTGATTGATTGTTTGGACCGCCTCAACTTGTGGGGAGATTAGTGATTTTGGTTGTCTGATGAGGACTGTATATATATTTGTTAAGGAATGTATATATATTTGATGTGGACTGTATACATTTTGGATTATTGTGTTGGCACTTAATTGTTTTGTTGCAATTTAGTGGTTGTCGGCCCGTACGTTACGATTTAGTGGTTGTCGGCCCATATGTTGCGATTTAGTGGTTGTTAGTCCATACGTTGCGATGTATTGGTTGTTGGCCTATACGTTGCGATGTAATGGTTGTCGGCCTCACGATTCGATTTAGGATATTTGGATGTTCGGTCCTTAAAATAATCTTTGAGGTACGGGTATGGCCAATTGTGTCCTCATGTCCTCTCCTTTTTTAAAATAAACTTTGAGGTATGGGTACAACCACTCGCTTCATCGTGAACTCTCCTTTTTTAAATAAACTTTGAGATACGGGTATAGTCACTCGTGTCATGATGTCCTCTCCTTTTAAAATAAACTTTGAGGTATGGGTACAGTCACTCGTGTCGTCATGTCCTCTCCTTTCAAAATAAATTGAGGTACGAGTATGACCACCTACGCCATCATGTATTCTCCTTTAAAAATAAATTGAGGTACAAGTATAACCACTTGCATCATCATGTCCTCTCCTTTAAAAAATATTGAGGTATGGTTATGACTGCTCGCGTTGTCGTGTCCTCACCTTTTTTAGTAAATCCAAAAAAAAAAAATATTTTCAAAAACACCAACCTTTTTTAGTAAATCCAAAAAAAAAATTATTTTCAAAAACACCAAAAATTTTCAAGTCATTAATCAGCATACAAACTTTTTCTACAAAGAATTACATAAACTTGATTTCTCATTTTGAATGAGAATATGTAGGAGCAAGGTCAATCCTTGTCGGACCCCAAAAAATGAAAAAATATTTTTGTCCATTCTTTTCTTCTTTTCCCTTTTTTCTTTCTTTGTATTATGATTTTGGGGAAAATAAATAATTTTAAAATGACATTCAATCTTGCACATTCAACTAAGGGTAACCGTCTTAGGACATACTTTGTAGGGTGTTAATACCTTCCCTACATGTAATCGACTCCCGAACTCAAATCCAGTTTTCGTAGACATTGTCTTATCTTTATGGTTTTCCATAGTTTTACTAAATAAACTATGGTGGCGACTCCGCTTTCTTTGAAAACATTTTAAATAATAATGGTTTGTTGTCCTACCACAATTTTGGTTGCGACAGATTGCGACTCCGTTGGGGATAGATTAGAGAGTCAAACCTATTTAGCTGAATGTGCATTATGTATGTCATTTTTAATATTTGTTTCCCTTATTTTTTTTCTTCCACTATTTGTCTTATCTTCAATTAATAGTATTATTGAACCATTGAACCCTAGGGTAAACAATATATGTTATATCTGCTTGGGATTTTTTTGGTTGTTTTGTAGGTGAGGGTTGGGTATGCATTTTCC
Source organism: Sphenostylis stenocarpa (assembly GCA_963425845.1). Taxonomy (NCBI): domain Eukaryota; kingdom Viridiplantae; phylum Streptophyta; class Magnoliopsida; order Fabales; family Fabaceae; genus Sphenostylis; species Sphenostylis stenocarpa. The sequence goes on from OY731403.1 coordinate 44,436,362, forward strand.
TCCCTTCACACACACACACACACTTATGCATTCCATATTGAGTGCGACCCTATACCTAGGATTGAGCAAGCTTAGAATTAGAGGGGTTTGTTAGACAAATGGCGTCTAGAGAGGGGTGAATAGATGCACAAATTAAAATAGATGCCAAATTAAAAATTTATTTTAAGATGTCCAATATTTATTAATTCAATTTTAATTATTAAATTGAACAAAGAGAAAGCAAAAGTGATATAATCAGAGAGATAAAATATCAACAAGATAGAGATAAAAATAAGGGGTGTAAGGAGAGTAATGCAGTGAAAAAGGGATAAGTAAAAGAGAAGAGCACACAGTGATTTATATTGGTTCGGGTATAGTCAACCCTACATCCAGTTCCTAGTCAACTCTTAACATAAGAGTGACCCCAATTCACTATCTTTTAAATTCAGTTTACAAATTATAAACAACTCACCAAAAAGCAAACTAATTCAACAGATAATCACCCCCTTAGAAACCCACTAAGGATGAACACCTCCCTAGAATCCCACTAGGGATGAACACCTCCTCTAAACAAATCAAAGGATGAAAACACCTCCTTAGAATCCCACTAAGGATGAACACCTCCCTAGAATCTCACTAGGGATGAACACCTCCTCTGAACAAATCAAAGGATGAAAACACCTCCTTGAACAAATCAAAGGGATGAACAATAATTATGAAAATTATGAAAATATTGCAATAGAAATTGAGCACAAATTTGCACAGATTAGCACATAAACCAAGGCAAAGAAGATAATTCATCACAAAGTTTCATAGAGAAGAACATGATATTAAAGAGGAAATATCTAGGATACCCAAGGCAAATGAAGAGAGAGAAATATAGAGGAATATTGTTTAACAAAAAGATTTTTCGCTTTCATCTTGTGAAGATTTTTCTGCTTTTAAAGCTACCATCTTGGTTTGATTTTGTTCACCGTTCTTTAACCTTTTTAACTCCATCTCATGTTCTCACAGCTTTCCAAATAGAGTAGCAATATTCATTTCTGTAAGATTCTTTGATTCTATAATAGTAGTGACCTTTGGTTGCCAATTCCTGTCTAAGGATTTCAAGATCTTTGTGTTCAACTCCTCATTGTCAAAACTCTTTCCTAATGCTTTCAAGTGATTTACTAATGTGTGAAGCGTGTATGGAAATCCGTGATGCTTTCATTTTGCTGCATTTGAAACAATTCATACTCCTAAATGAGTGTGTTCTTACATGCTCGCTTTACTTCATTTGTTCCTTCATGTGTTACTTCAAGAGTGTCCCATATTTCTTTTGTCGTCTTGCATTGTGAGACCCTGAAAAATTCATTATGAGTTAAGGCAGAAACAATAGCGTTTCGGGCTCTTACATCATATTAGGCACGCTTGTTTTCATCCGGCGTCCATTGGTCAAAAGTCTTTGGAACAACTCCAGACTCTATTGTTCTCATCGGAATGTAAGGACCATTGAGTACAGCATCCCAAACACCGTAATCTAGTGTTTGTAAAATTATTTCCATTCTCGCCTTCCAAAACTGATAGTCTTCTCCTTCAAATAATGATGTTCTGTTTATTGAGGCTTCTTCCCTGTAAACCTGATTCTGCATAGACATCTAATAGAATTGCGCAGCGGAATGTTTGCGTTAACGGACAAAAACCAAGAGGGGGGGTGAATTGATTTCTTAAACAAAAATTAGGGTTTTAAAATTTTCCCCAAATTTCACCGATTAAAATGCTATGTAAAGTAAATAGAGAAGGGATAGAAGATTACACAGTCAATTTATACTGGTTCGGATCAAAAGACCCTATGTGCAGTTGCTAATCACTCAAACAAAGGATTAACGCTGTCACTATAATCACAGTTTTACAAACAGATAACAATTGAAAAGATAAGGTAAATAATACACCTCTCTTGAGTCACACAAGAGATGAACACCTCCTCTGAATCCACAAAGGATGAAGAACAGTTTTCCCTAGAGACGGCACAACACACAGACCACCAAGAAAACTCACTCAGTGATTCTTATGGCTTCTAGCCCACACTAGGTTTCAAAAGCCCCTTTTTCCTCCCAACAAATAGTTCTCTGGCAGTCACAACTCTTAACTTTTGTTTGAAAAAGGTTTTTAACTTTGCAAAGAGCCTTAGAGAACCTTAAGTAGAGAGATTAGGGTTTGGGAATTGGGGATTTTCAAAAACAGATGAATTGGGAATAGGGTTTTCGAAACTTGGCCCAATTTTGAATTTCAAAACACATATCTGACTGAAATAATCGATTATCTTGAGTGTTAATCAATTATTCCAGAGCCAAATTCGGAGAGAACCCAAAACAACTCCATTTAATTGATTAACAGGGTATTTAATCGATTAATAGCCCAGTTAATCGATTAACAGGGTGTTTAATTGATTATTCCAAAGAGCAGATGCTGAAAATGGTTTTCTCTCTGTAATAATCGATTATCTTGCCATTTAATCGATTAATCTAGTATGGTTTTGATAAAAATGAGTTTTTAGAGCTTTTAAAGAGTGGTGTATGTGCTGACTATCTTGGACTCTAATATTACAGACTCAAAATCATAAAAACAGAGTTATTACATAACATTATAAGTCTTCAAATATTTAAGTCCTTTATTCTTGAATCATCATCAAAATCTACAAGCTTCATATCCATGTATGTTCAACATTCATATCCTTGTATGTTCAACAATCTCCCCCTTTTTGATGATGATCAAAATTTCCTTTAAAGCCCTTTGTAATAACCTGTTTTATCTGTCATAACTAACAAAAACATTAAACATACCATAACATTTAAATTTAATAAACATAAGAGGCTTTAAATAATTTCTCCCCCTATTTTGATTATGATCAAAAAAATGAAAGCTCCCCCTCAATAAGTGCATAAGATATAGAAAATAGCTCCCCCTCAAAAAAGCAAAAAAACCAATTTTATTCCATAAATTTAAGTAATTATAAACAAGAAGATATGAGGAAGAGATTAAAACTCTTCACTTGCATCGCTGTTGAATTGAACATAAAATCTATCCTCTAAGTTACAAACCCTATCATCAACATCTGAGATATGGCGAATGATTTCCTGATGTCGTTCTTGAGAGATAGTGAAGAATTCTTGCATTCTTTGATTCATATCAAAGAGCATATCTTCCATTGATTGGCGGGATGTAGGAGGGGCAGATGATGTCCCAGCAGTATGAATATTTTCAGTAGGAAATTCAACATCAGGCATTTCTTCATCAGAATCTTTAGCATTTTCAACAATGTTGGGAGCGTCATCTTTGTGCACGTAGATTCCATTGACACGCACCATTTGTAACTGAGTTAGTGTGCTGTCAAGCATTCTATTTGAATTTATCGTCCTGACCATTTGCTCTCCCTCAACATTCACTCCTTTGTATTCTAAAATAAGAGAAATAAGAAGAGCATATGGAATTTTGAAAGTAGGATGACGCTTAGCTTTAAGCATTGTCATGGTGACAAAACTACCCCAGTCAATTGGCTCATTATTCATGATGGCATGAATAATGCGAAGATCAATAGATGAGCATTGGGCATGGTTGATTTCCCGGGGACATAAAATCTAGACAATGAGATGCAGTAGCAAGCGTTCCTCCTTCTTTAATGGGCCAATCAATAGAAGTCGCCCAATTTCCATGGAGGGGTTGCGGAGAAAAGAGCGGTAAGCCATAATTCTATCAAAGTCTTCTAACTCCGCAAAAATATTGATAGCATCTTCTCTGACATTAAAGTGGGCAACATTTTCCCATATATCATCATCAAGGATGATAGTTACACCCTTGACACGAGAAGTGACTACATGATCTCTAAATTTAAAACGAGAATAGAATACCCTATCTAGATCAGGGTAGTAAGTACCTTGCATTTGGATAAATGGGAGGACACCTTGAATTTCAATAAGATTTGGAAAATTAAATCCCCTGTTGATGAATTGATCACCAATAATATATTTTGGAGTGATGATACCCCTTTCTTTCCAGAAGGTGAGAAATTCTTGTTTACCTTCATCGTCTGAAATCCATCCTTCAACAGAATTTGGACGGAGATGAGAGGTAGGAGCAGATCTTCTTCTTGTGGGGATCTTAGCACGAGATGAGGAAGCCATTAAGATTAGAAGGAAAGAAAACAACAATGTTTTGAAGGCAAGTGAGGTTGGGAGAAGGCAAGAGAGCTTGAATGATGCAATAATGCTTTGATTCAAGGATTTGAGGTGGGGAGATGTGAAATGAAGCCTTCCTATATATAGAGAACAAGTAAAACAGTCATAAACGGTCATATTTGGGTGAAAGGGTGCCAAAATAGTCGTTTCAAACGGCTAGTTCATCAAAACGTTCCAGTTTAATCGATTAAAGCTTTAGTTAATCGATTAAATGAGCAGATAATCGATTATTGCTTGAAATAATTGATTATTCTAGAGAGAAACTTTAGATTTTGGACATTTTGGTGCAGATAATCGATTATTTCCCACAATAATCGATTATTCCAGAGAGATCATCAAAATTTTTAAGGTTTAGACACATGATAATCGATTAAAAACCCTATATAATCGCTCATTACAATACAATCATGCAAAAATTGATTAGTTAAGCATATTTTAAGTTATTTCTAATATTCCTAAGTCTCTTCTTAGATCATAGAATCTATCCTTGGGAAGAGGTTTAGTAAAAATATCTGCTAATTGATTCTTTGTATCAACATATTCGATTTTATAATTTCCTTTACTAATATGATCTCTTAAGAAGTGATGTCTAATTTCTATATGCTTATTTCTAGAGTGCAATACTGGATTCTTAGTAAGATTTATTGCACTTGTATTATCACACATCAACGGAATATCACTTAGAAAGATACTATAGTCTTCTAATTGTTGTTTCATCCATAAAATTTGAGCACAACAATTACCAGCTACAATATATTCAGCTTCAGTAGCGGATAAAGCAACACATGCTTGTTTCTTAGAATGCCAATACACTAAGGATGATCCTAACAAATGACATGTTCCACTAGTACTTTTTCTATCTATTTTACATCCACCATAATCAGCATCAGAATATCCTATTAAACTAGGAGAAGCTTCAGATGGATACCATAAACCAAATCCTGTGGTTCCTTTTAAATATTTTAAAATTCTTTTTACTGCAGTTAAATGAGATTCTTTTGGACATGCTTGAAATCTAGCACACACACAAACATAATGCATAATATCAGGTCTACTTGTAGTTAAGTATAACAGTGAACCTATCATACCTCTATACATACATTGATTTATTTCCAAACCTAATTCATCCTTGTCTAAATAGCATGAAGTTCCCATGGGTGTGTTAGCTTCCATTGAAGTGTCCATTCCAAATTTCTTGAGAATCTCTTTGTAGTATTTGGTTTGTGACACAAATATGCCATCTTTAAGTTGCTTAATTTGAAGTCCAAGGAAGAACGTTAATTCTCCCATCATTGGCATTTCAAATTCACCCTGCATTATCTTAGCAAATTCTACACACAAGGAATTATCAGTTGATCCAAAAATGATATCATCAACATATACTTGAACTAATAGGATATGTTCTTTTACTTTCTTAATAAACAAAGTGGAATCAATTTTTCCTCTAGAAAAATCATTTGAAGTTAGAAAACTACTTAATCTTTCATACCAAGACCTAGGAGCTTGTTTCAAACCATATAAGGCTTTCTTCAATTTAAAAATATGATTGGGATATTTAAAATCTTCAAATCCAGGGGGTTGTTCCACATACACTTCCTCTTTGATAAACCCATTCAAAAATGCGCATTTAACATCCATTTAATAAAGCTTAAATTTCATCAATGAGGCATAAGCAAGAAGTAGGCGTATAGCCTCTAACCTGGCAACAGGAGCATAAGTTTCATAATAATCAATACCTTCCTCTTGACAGTAACCTTTGGCAACAAGTCTGGCTTTATTCTTTGTTATATTTCCATCTTCATCAAGTTTTTTTCTAAATACCCATTTTGTTCCAATTACTTGATGTGATTCTTCTCTTGGAATTAATTCCCAGACTTGATTCCTTTCAAATTGATTAGTTCTTCTTACATTACTATGCACCATTGGTCATCTTTAAGAGCTTCTTCAATACTTTTGGGTTCTATCTGTGAAACAAAAGCTACAAACATACAGAAATTTGTCATATTTCTAGTTGTTACCCCTTTTGAGATATCACCAATTATATTGTCCATTGAAAGTCCTCTTGGTGATTGCCATTCTTTTGCTAATTCAGTTGGTTGAGATGACTCATTCTCATTCAAATACATTTCTTCTAGATCCTCTCTTATGTACTCATCATCACCTGCATGTTCTTTATTTGACTCAAGAGGATTTCTCTCAAGGTCTACAATTTCATCAAAGGTGACATGCACAGATTCTTCAACATTTAAAGTTCTTCTATTAAACACTCTATATGCTTTGCTAGTTAGTGAATAACCTAAGAAAATACCCTCATCGGCTTTTGAGTCAAATTTTCCTAAGTTATCTTTTCCATTATTTAAAACAAAACATTTACATCCAAATATTTTTAAATGAGCAACATTAGGCTTTCTACCATTTAACAGTTCATAAGGAGTTGATTTTATAATAGGCCTAATAAGCATCCTATTCAATACATAACATGCAGTACTTACAACATCAACCCAAAAATATTTAGGAACATTTGATTCATTTAGCATTGATCTAGCAAGTTCCTCTAGTGACCTATTTTTCCTTTCTACTACACCATTTTGTTGGGGAGTCTTAGGTGCAGAAAAATTGTGCAAAATACCATTTTCCTCACAATAATTTTCAAACCATTCATTTTGAAACTCTCCACCATGGTCACTTCTTAACACCTTAATTCTTAAGTCTTTCTCATTTTGGATTTGCTTAGCAAACTTCCTAAAGACCTTAAAAGCTTCACTTTTTAATGTTAAGAAAAATGTCCAAGTATATCTAGAAAAATCATCAACAATTACAAGAGCATAATAATTTCCACCAAAACTTTTTATCCTAGATGGACCAAATAAATCTAAGTGTAATAGTTCTAAAGGTTTTGATGTGGAAATAACATTCTTAGATTTAAAGGATGATTTCACTTGTTTACCTTTTTGACATGCATCACATAATCTATCTTTTTCAAATTTTAACTTAGGCAAACCAACAACTAAGTCCTTTGATATTAATTTGTTTAATTGATGCATATTTATATGAGCCGCTCTCTGATGCCATAACCATGGGTTTTCTTCCTTAGCAACTAAGCATGTTATACTAGTATCATGTATACAATCCAAATCAATCAAATAGATATTATTATGCCTAATGCCTTTCAATGCTACATTTTCGGAATTCACTAAATGTATTGTACAAAACTTACTTTCAAAGATTACCTTGAATCCTTTGTCACAAAGTTGACTTATACTTAGGAGATTATGTTTTAGCCCTTCAACAAGAAGCACATCCTTTATCTCCAAAGTGTTTGCACCACCAATGTTTTCGATTCCAAGTATCTTTCCTTTGTTGTTGTCCCCATAGGTTACATATCCTTGTTCTTTAGCTTTGAAACTTACAAATTTCGTTTTGTCTCCGGTCATATGTTTTGAGCATCCACTATCAAGATACCACATAGACTTCTTGGATTTGGAAGTTTCCTACAAAACAAGAACATAGTAATCTTAGGTCCCCATAACTTTTGGGTCCTTGGGGTTAGAGACAAACAAATCATTTAACTATAGGAACCCAACCATATTTTCCTTTAGGAACACCAAAATGCTTAATTTTACATCTATTTGAAGTATGACCATGTTTCATACAATAAAAGCATGCATTAGATGTAATTTTAGAATATGATACATTTCTAACTATTGACGTTTTTGTTTTTTTCAACCCATACTCTTCTATTTTTAATTTTAGGCTTTTTCAAGGGAACATGATAGTTTTCTCTATTTTGAACAATAACAACTTTATCCTTATAATTATCACTTATTTCCTTCTTAGCTTTATCAAGCAAATGACTAAGTATATCAATATCATGTTCATACTCTTTACATTATGCACATTCTATATTCTTATTATCTTTTTCTTCTAAACATACAACTTTCGTTTTTAAGGACTCCACCTCTTTTTCGGATTTATTCAAACACTTTTTCACATATTTATATTCATTTTTCAAGTCCTTAAATGCATTAAACAATTATCCATATGCATTTTGTAAAGTATCAAAGTCATTTTTATCATCACTTGATGAATAGTCGAAATCACTAACCTCAAAGTCGGAAGATATGTTGTCTTTTGTCATCAAGCAAATATTAGCTTCAATTTCTTAATCGCTTGACTCCGAACTTGAGTCACTATCATCCCAATCAATGTAGGCTTTCTTCTTGAAGAATTTCTTTCCCTTATGGTCTTCATTTTTCTTATTTGGACATTCGGTTTTTACATGTCCTGTTTCACCACAACCATAACATTTAATATTTAAAGAAGTATTTTCTCTTACCTTTCCCTTACCTTTGAAGGGTTGCTTCCCTTTGGCTTTCATGAACTTGGTAAATTTCTTTATCATAAGACTCAATTGTTCTTCTTCTTCAATTTCTGAGTCTTCTTCTTCCTTCTTGTTCTTATACTTGGAGATTTCAGTTTTGAAGGCTAGGTTCCTCTTTTGATGTTGGCCTTCTTCATCATTTAGCCTTCCAAGTTCAAGTTCGTGCTCTCTCAACTTTCCAAAGAGCGTCGCCATAGACATTGTTGCAAGATTTTGTGACTACGTGATGACAGTCACCTTAGGTTTCCATTTTCTATTCAAAGATTTCAAAATTTTTACATTTAATTCATCAACATAAAAAATTTTACCTAACCCGGTGAGATGATTCACTATGTGCGTGAAACGCTTTTGAACGTCAAAGATTGTTTCCCCTTGTTGCATCCGGAACATCTCATACTCTTGTATCAATGAGTTCTTCCATGCTCTTTTTACATCGTCGGTACCTTCGTGGGTTACTCTTAACATTTCCCACATTTCTTGAGCACTTTTACAAATAGAGATCCTGTAAAACTCATCAAGGGTTAAAGTAGATGAAATAATATTTCTAGCCCTAGCATCATATTGGGCTTTCCTATTTTCTTCAGCCGACCATCTAGAAAATGGTTTTGGTACCTCTTCTCTGTTTTCAGTAATTTTAGGAATAAAGGGACCATTTAAAATTGCGTCCCAAACACCTCTATCAACAGACTCCAAAAATATTTGCATTCTAACTTTCCAAAAGGGATAATTTTGCCTCGCAAAGAGTGGGGGTCTATTGATAAAGCACCCTCGGCAAACGTTTGATTTTTTCTGACCATTTTTGAAAAATTGAATGACTATCAAAGCAAGCTCTGATACCACTTGTTAGAATCGCACAGCGGAATGTTTGCATTAACGGACAAAAACCAAGAGGGGGGGGGGGGTAAATTGCTTTCTTAAACAAAAATTAGGGTATTAAAATTTTCCCCAAATTTCACCAATTAAAATGTTGTGTAAAGTAAATTGAGAAGGGATAGAAGATTACACAGTCAACTTATACTGGTTCAGATCAAAAGACCCTACGTCCAGTTGCTAATCACTCAAATAGAGGATTAACGTTGTCACTATAATCACAGTTTTACAAACAGATAACAATTGAAGAGATAAGGTAAAGAATACACCTCTCTTGAGTCACAGAAGAGATGAACACCTCCTTTGAATCCACAAAGGATGAAGAACAACTTTCCCTAGATACGACACAACACACAATCCACCAAGAAAACCCACTTAGTGATTCCTATCGCTTCTAGCCCACACTAGGTTTCAAAAGCCCCTTTTTCCTCCCAACAAACAGTTCTCTGGCAATCACAACTCTTAACTTTTGTTTGAAAAAGGTTGTTCACTTTGCAAAGAGCCTTAGAGAACCTTAAGTAGAGAGATTAGGGTTTGGGAATTGGGGATTTTTGAAAACAGATGAATTGGGAATAGGGTTTTCGAAACTTGGTCCAATTTTGAATTTCAAAACACATATCTGACTAAAATAATCGATTATCTTGAGTATTAATCGATTATTCCAGAGCCAAATTCGCAGAGAACCCAAAACAACTCCAGTTAATCGATTAACAGGGCATTTAATCGATTAACAACCCAGTTAATCGATTAATAGGGTGTTTAATCGATTATTTCAGAGAGCATATGTTGAAAATGGTTTTCTCTCTGTAATAATCGATTATCCTGCCATTTAATCGATTAATCCAGTATGGTTTTGATAAAAATCAGTTTTTAGAGCTTTTAAAGAGTGGTCTATGTGCTGGCTATCTTGGACTCTAATATTACAGACTCAAAATCATAAAAAAAGAGTTATTACATAACATTATAAGTCTTCAAATCTTTAAGTCCTTTATTCTTGAATCATCATCAAAATCTACAAGCTTCATATCCATGTATGTTCAACATTCATATCCTTGTATGTTCAACAACATCTTGACAAATCGTTTAGAAATATCATATCTAACCAAGCTCTGATACCACTTGTTAGACAAACGACATCTAGAGGAGGGTGAATAGATGCACAAATTAAAATAGATGACAAATTAAAAATTTATTTTAAGATGTCCAATATTTATTAATTCAATTTTAATTATTAAATTGAACAAAGATAAAGCAGAAGTAATATAATCAGAGAGATAAAATATCAATAAGATAGAGAAAGTTAGAGATAAAAATAAGGGGTGTAAGGAGAATAATGCAGTGAAAGAGAGATAAGGAAAAGAGAAGGGGTGTAAGGAGAATAATGCAGTGAAAGAGAGATAAGGAAAAGAGAAGAGCACACAGTGATTTATACTAGTTTGGGTATAGTCAACCCTACATTCAGTTCCCAGTCAACTCTTAACACAAGAGTAACCCCAATTCACTATCTTTTAAATTCAGTTTACAAATTATAATCAACTCAGCAAAAAGCAAACTAATTCAAAACACAGTCACCTCCTTAGAAACCCACTAAAGATGAATACCTCCCAAGAATCCCACTAGGGATGAACACCTCCTCTGAAAAAATCAAAGGATGAAAACGCCTCCTTAGAATCCCATTAAGGATGAAAATCTCCCTAGAATCCCATTAGAGATGAACACCTCCTCTGAACAAATCAAAGGATGAAAATATGTCCCTGAACAAATCAAAGGGATGAACAGTTTCCACACAGGAAACCCTAAAAAAATACAACAGAATGATAGTGACTACTTAAACCCTAAACAGGGATTTTAACAATCAATCACTTAAGTCCACAAAGGATGAAGGTAATAAAATAAGAACAGTCAAACCTGTGAAGTGAGTCATAACTCTAGTGGCCTTATACCATTAAGATTAGGAAGCCCACCTTGTGAGGATACATAAAAGTTGCCCTAGATCTTTAAGTGTTACTCTGAGCAATGCTTAGGGCACAAAGGGAGAATTATGCATTCTTGTACCAACGCTCACTTTTTCTTTTACATAATAAATGCACCATATGCATTATTGTATTGCTCACTTTTGCTTTTACATAATAAATGTACCATATGCATTATCTTTTTCATCCTGTGCATCTTTTTCATTTTTGTCACGTCATAAGAGGAGATTGGGTCGATTCATGCTCTCTCTCCTCATGCATTCCATACACTCAATTGTACATTATGTCTTAGCCTATAGAGGTGAGAAATCATAAAGTTGTTTGATTATCCTAGTGTAAGAGGGTAATTAACATAGAGCCCAGACAGAACAATATCCAACCATATCAAGAAAAAGAATAAATTTGTTTCACATAGGTATGACCTTGTATTAATTCCCTTAATTCATACAATCAAGTAACACCAAGATACTCATTTAGTTCTATGGTTTCCCACCAATTCTTCTCTAGTCTTGCATTTTTCTGCATGCATTCTGTCTTGCATATTCTAACATCCATGTTAATAAAAACAATAGAAAGAGTGAAGTCGTGTGTGAGAAATAATGGCTAAGCCACTACGACATCCCTATAGGACTCGAGCAAATTAGAAAATCATGGAAGACTAGGAAAGCTCTCAAGAGGCAATGAGGGTTGGCATCAACCAATTGAAGGGCCAGATGAATCAAATTCTGGAAGCATTAAAAGCCCTCAAAAGCACTGATGAGACCCATGTTGTTGAGAATCAAGAAAGAAACCTTCCCTATCCTCCTAGCTTCTACCTTTGCCAAGCAAAATTGCAAGCTATCAATGCTCAAATGCCAACTCACACTCATGAGTATGGGACCCATATGTCCACAATGCATCATGTAATCGAAAATGTGTCTAAGGCAACTCTTTAAGGACTCACATCATTGTACCTCTAGGAGCATTGCACATGGTAACAGGGGAAGGACATCAAGTGAAGCCTCCCTTTCAAGCTATGATGCCTGGGATGATTACTGAAAATCCTAAAGTTAAAGACAAGTTGGACATGTTGAAGGAGAGGCTAAGAGTAATCAAAGGGGAAGGAAGCCATGGATTTGGAGATGTTGCAGGATTGTGCCTAGCCCTGACGTCAACATACCTCTAAAGTTCAAAGTGCTTGAGTTTGAAAAGTATAGAGGGATCACTTGCCCCAAGAGCCACATAATCATGTACTGTAGGAAGATGACATCCTTTGATCATGATGACAAGATGTTAATCCATTTTCTCCAAGACAGTTTATCCAATATGGCTTTAAACTAGTATATGCACCTTGAACTTGCACGCATTCTCTCCTAGGGGAACCTAGTAGATGCATTCTTGAAGCAATACAAGTATAACGTAGATATGGCCCTTAATAGGCTGCCATTGCAAAATATGGCGAAGAAAGGAAGAGAAAATTTCAAAGAGTATGCTCAATGCTAGATAGAAGTTATTGCTCAAGTTTTTGTTTGTTTAGACAAGGTTATTATGAGGTCTAGACATGAAGTAGCAAGAAGAGAAGCAGATAGTAAGAAATGTATTCTTTATTAATTAGTAAGGGAATATGTTCCCAAAAATGCCCGGGGGTCGGGCTAGCCCTGGGGAATAATCTCTAACAATCACTGGGTTTACATCCCTTAAGCAAAGAAAAAGATCTCCTAATGACTAGGGTAGCTCTTGACGCTTGCATCCCTCCGCTTCTGAATATCTGCTTGAGTGTACGGAGGGGAGACTTCTCTTTTCTTCTTTCTGGTCGACCCTTTGTAGGGTCATATCCTAGGCCATACTTAAAGGGGTTATCTTTGAATTCTGGGGGTTCCCTCATTCCTTGGGAATCTGCCCCTAGTCCTTGGCCAGGATGGTAACCATGCTTCATCATCATGCGGGCTACCTTCGTATTATTGGGAAGTCTCTCTACACTGGAAATTTCGAGCGCTTGAAAAGATGTTTCAAGGGCCTCTTCATTCGCATCCACATAAGGTTGGGTAGACGGTCCACTGATCAGGATATCATCTTCTGCTTGGACCGTGACCAGTTTGTCGTCCACTATAAACTTGACTTTTTGGTGGAGCGTTGAAGGTACTACCTTAGCGTAATGAATCCAAGGCCTGCCGAGGAGACAACTATACGCCGGAGTAATGTCCATTACATGGAAATCGACGTTGAAGATAGTGGGTCTAACTTGGATTGGCAGATTGACTTCTCCCACTACTTCTCACTTGGATCCGTCGAAGGCTCGAACGATAGTGCTTCTTGGGCGCAGACGGGTTCCTTGGATAGTCAACTTGTCGAGTGTGCTCTTGGGCATCACGTTCAAGGATGACCTGTTATCCACAAGAACTTTAGCAATGAGGTACTCCTTGCACTTGACAGAAATGTGCAAGGGCTTGTTATGGCTTGACCCCTCGAGGGGGAGTTCTTCCTCTGTGAAGGTGAGGTGATCGCTTGTCGTAAAGTGACCGACGATCCTCTCAACTTTTTCTTGGGATATACTATGAGGTACATATGCTTCACTCAAGACCTTCATCAGGGCATTTCTATGCGGTTTCGAGCTCATCATTAGAGATAATAGAGTTATCTTTGCAGCTGTATGATTGAGTTGTTCAATAATGGAATACTCGTTTTGCCTTATGAACTGGAGTAATTCGTCGGTCTCCTCCTTGGATTCTTTGTTTTCTCTTTATTTGGTCTGTTTATTTTTCCCTTTATTCTTGGGGGCATCCTCTTGTAATTCCTTGGGGGAGTAGATCCTTCCACTTCTGGTCATGCCCCCAATGCCGACTATATTAGAGATATCCTCCTTTATTGGTGAAGACTCCCTATATCTCCACGGTACAACTTTATTTGATTCGTAGGGGAAAGGACGTGGCATAAATAGTCGCACAGGTGTCCTTGCCCCTCCTTTCTTATTGATTTTGAGAACTAACGGTCGAGGCTTATTATCCTCTTGTGGTGGATCAACCATTGGGGAGAGCTTGATTAAGAGCGGCTTTCTCTCCATTCTTCTGATTTGGAAGACGTGTCAGTTAATCCTTCCTTTTTATTATCTTGTTTATTAAAAATGAAGGAGGGGAAATCAAATATGAAAATGAATGAAATGTATGCAAGTGGACAATTGTTGAATAAAGAAATTTTATTTACTTGTAGAAAGTGTACATTCCCCTATTCCATACTACGAAGCAACTTTTGACAGAAACGGAAAAGCCTAAAGAGACCCACAGGCGGGTCTTGATCTCTATGCAATTCTCTTTCGGCTTCCTGGATGTGACGAGCGAGTGCTTCGGTTTGCTTCTGAACTGCCTGGCTCATATCTTCACTGTACTTTTGAGCCTCTTTGATCTTTGCTTCTTGATGGACGACCAAGGCTTGCAACTCGTCGAGCTTTGCAAGGGCTCGGTCCTTTTCTCATAGTACTTGACCATACTGAGCTAGCCTGTCTCATTCTTTGCAGCGTAGCTCAGTGAGACTTTTGCTAAGCCTCTGGTTGGCCTCTCACTCTTGACGTATTTCTGACCGAGTCCTTGTGAGGTCTCGTAGCAAATCCTTGATCTTCTGAGCCTGTTTTTCACATTTGGCCTCAAGGCGTGCTGATTTGGCGGTTATTTCTTGAAGTTAGCTATCCGAGCTAGTTCTGGAAGCTTTGGATGCTCGGATAGCTTGCTCATTAGAATCAGCACACTGGTCCTTGAGGCGCTCTATTTCATGATCATTTTTCTTGCATTGCCTCTGTAGACCATCTATGGTGAAGATATATTCTTGCTCTCTTTCTTCAAGGGCCCTCATCTGGGCTCCCATGATTTCTATCCTTCGGGTCAAGGCACTGACTTGGGTTTGCAGCTCTTCACTATTTGAACGTGTAGCAAGTGAGGTGGATGGTTGCGACATCCCTCTTCTTCGTCTCCATTCCTCATAGTCACTGGAGACAGCTACTCGAGCTTTTCCTAGTTCTCTATCTCCCACAAAGACTGGTTTCTCCCATGCTCTTCGCACAACTAGTGAGTTAGCAACTGTGCATGGATCTCCAAAGAAAAATAATCCTCTGAGCTCCTCTCGGGATATTGCAATTTGGGTCCTCATGAGTTGTCTCATAGCCACCTTTGGAGAATAGGCTATGCAACCTCTGAGTCCTATCAACGGTATGCTCGGATAATCTCCACATCTGATGAGGACTGGGTCGGGTCGGAACCAAGGGCAAACCCAGGATAATCGGTTGGCGTCCCATTGTTCCAAATCGACCTTCCACTCTAAGGTCAGGCGTCGGTGGAGAGGGATCTTAGAGAAGCTTCTCAAAGAGTCGGGGAACATCCCCATGTGACTAGAGGCGTAGAAGTGCGTGATAGCCCATATGAATAGTAGCGAAGAGCAACATCGGAGTGTTTTTCCTTGCTTTTGGCGACAAAATTCCACCGAGAGCAAGGTGTCGGCAAGAAGTGCAGGCAGGGGACTCTTCGAGTTCATGTCCCAGGTGAAGAAGGCGTCCATGACAGCTTGGTCTACTATGTCGATATGGAAGGGAAACAAGATTGTTCCAAATATGATCAAAGTCAGGGTTTTGTTAAAAGCAGCTCATTCTGCCCTTTCAGCCAAAGAGGACAGATGGTCTTCTAACATTGAGACTTTCCAACCCTAGGTATTCCCTTTCTCTATCAGGGTAGTCTGTTGGAATGGCAATCGGATGATGGCAGCGACTTGTGTTGCAGAAGTATATGCCCCGTGGCGAATATGGACCCCGGCTGATTTGGTCCATTTTAGCATAATCTCATACTCCTCCAAAGTAGGCACTATATCGAACTGCGGGAATTCGAAGCAGTGCAGACTAGAGTTCCAAAAATGAACTAGAACCCTGATAAAAATGGGATCGACACAGATCTTCAACAGGTTGAGAATCCGTCCATAGGATTTTTCAAAGTCGGAGCGGACATCTGGTGGCGTTATCATGCAAAGTCGTTCCAGCTTCTCAGTATGGTTCCGAGGAATGTCTACTTTCTTCAATTGTCTACTAGTCCCCTCCATTTTCTAAAAACCAAAATGCATGTTTATGAACATGATGTTTATTGTGGGCATGCATGTGATCGTTTGTTTTGCCTAAATGATTATCATGTTTTATTTCTACATGATGTATGATAGTATTCGAGTATTTATTTTCAGAAAAATAAACTACCTATATGGATGATTTATGAATTTAATGTTTATGAACAAGGTCCCATTTATTTGATTTGATTTTGTTTTAGAGCCTTTTATCTCTTCTGTTGGACTGCATGGCTACTTAGCTTACAAAGAACCTGAAGTCAGGCTAGCTAAAAGGCAGACTGTCCGAGATAAGATGGTTTATTACGAAAGAATAATATTAGCATCCCTTATCTCTTCTGTCGGACTATGTGGCTACTTAGCTTACAAAGAACCTGAAGTCAGGCTAGCTAAAAGGCAGACTGTCCGAGATAAGGGAGTTTATTATAAAAGATATTTTCCTTTTGTGATTTTTTTCTTGTTGTTTGGTTATGTTATGCAATCAAATGCAACAAACAAATACACATACAATTCACTCATTCGTGATCAGGCGAGGAGTCATTTTAATCACGAGGTAGGGTTTTCCTGCAGAAAAGTGCATTGGCAAGGGTAGGTTCTAATTGTTCTCACCAAGGCTTAGGCCCCCAAGGTGCCCCAATTATAGGGTCCCCACTCTCCAGCCTTCCGACCATGCTTAACACTAAGGTCATAGTCAGTCTTTGTGCCAAAAGAGGAAGGTTATCACCTTGAGTGGTGGTTTCTGATCATACCGGTGGACACATGGTCCTCACTACGGCAAACCGTACCTGCCACTCACTCCCTATGGATTTCTCACTTGCCCCCGGGTATAGAGGGAACTGTTGTGTGCAAAGGTTTGTGTGCAATTTGTATTTCAAACAATTGCGTAAAATAAACAAACAACAGTTATTAAAGCCAAACAATTAAAGCATGTTATAATACAAGGTAGGGTAAAGACAAAATTTCTAAGTTTATTTATTAAACTGGCCCATCACTAAATGGGATCAACTCTCTAGGCTTCCCCAGTGGAGTCGCCATCTATCGGCGCCGTCAAAAGAGGCGGTCGGAGCGACGCGATGGTTTCAACTTTCCGTTTTTCGCGTTTAATATGGGTAGAGTTACAACGCCTTTAGGTTGTCCGATAACCAGGCTGAACCTAAGGGCGAGGTTTTTAAAAGGGATCTCTTAGATCGTCTGATAACCGGGCTGACCTAAGAGCAAGATTGAGAGGGTTCTTATGGAGTCGTCACCGATGTTTTTACCAGAAACATCGAAAAAGGAAAGAAAAAGGCATTGGTTTTTTAAGAAAAACCAACTTTGGTCGTTAAAACCAGAGTTGGGTAAGGGAGTTAGTTACGTGTAACGGAGGTATCAGCTCCCCTACGACGCCCCTTTCAAGTTCCCTATGATGGGCCAGTTATTTTTATAAGTAAACTTTTGAAATAACGCTTTTACCCTTTTATTTGCAGAATAAAAAACTAATTACTACATGGCCCTAATTAATGCATATATAAATAATAAAGCGATAAAAGAGAGAGAGGGAGATTGAAGAAACCTTCGAAGCAAGCTTTGATTAATTCTCGTGAAAAATAGGGTGCGTTTTGGCAGCCCTTCGCTCTACAATACCTCTTTTTCGCTATAAAAACTCTCTTAAAACACTCAAAAACTCCGAAAATGCTTCAAAGGGGCTCTAAAAGAAGAATTTTATGAAATTGTAGAAGGAAGAATGGAAGAGCTGTGTGAAATGAAGGGGAGAACACCCCCTATTTATAGGGATTCGCACCTATCAGGTCGAGACGGTTGTCTCGCCTGGCAAGGTCGAGACGACCGTCTCGCCATACGGGACGGCGGTCTCGACTTTGACAAATGGCGAGACGGCGGTATCGACTTTCCAAATGACGAGAGGGTCGTCTCACCAAATGGGAGGGTGGTCTCGCCAAACGAGACGGCAGTCTCGACTTGCCATTCAGCGAGACGGTGGTCTCGAAAAGCGAGACGGCGATCTCGACCCCTTAAGGTGGGAATCCTTCTCTTTTTGTACAGAAAAGCCTTCCTACTCTAATATAGGTGTCGCCGCCGTCAAAACGAGGCGGTCGGAGCGAAGCGATGGTTGCGACTTTCCAATTTTCGTGTTTTTATTGGTGTGGTTACAACGCCTTTAGGTTGTCCGATAACCGGGCTGAACCTAGGGGCGAGGTTTTCGAAAAGGAGCTCTTGGATTGTCTGATAACCGGGCTAACCCAAGAACTAATTTTGAAGGGTTCTTTTTGGAGCCGCCACCGATGTTTTTACCGGAAACATTGGAAAAGGAGTAAACAGGCATTGGTTTTCGAAAAACCAACTTTGGTCATTAGAACTAGAGTTGGGTAAGGGAGTTAGTTACATGTAAGGGAAGTGTTAGTTCCCTTACGACGCCCCTTTCGGGTTCCCTATGATAGGCCAGCTACTTTGAATAAATAAACCGGTGAAAATACACTTTTACCCTTTATTTGCGGAATTTAAAATTACGACTACATGGCCCTAATATATATTGCATAATTTAAAAATAAAGCGGTAAAGGAGAGAGAGAGTGTGTAGAAACCTCCGAGGCAAGCTTTCTATTAATTTCTTTAAAACTAGGGTGCTTTTTGGCAGCCCTTCACTCTTTACATCGCCATAATCTCTCGAAAACGCTATAAAAACTCTAAAAAAGCTCTCAAAAACTCCAGAAATGCTTCGGAGGGATTCTAGAAAGAGAATTTGAGGAGGTGACTAGAGAGAGAAAGGAGGAACTGTGTGAAATGAGGGGAATGGTGCGACTATTTATAGGGATTCGCGCATGTCAGGTCGAGATGGTCGTCTCATCTGACAAGGTCGAGACGGTTGTCTCGCCATTCGAGACGGCCGTCTCGCCTTGCAGACATGGCGAGACGGTCGTCTCACCAAACGAGACGGCGGTCTCGCCACTTTCGCAAGGCGAGACGGCGGTCCCGAATCCGAGACGGCGGTCTCAACCCTAAAAGGCGAAAATCCTTATTTTTATGCCGAAAATCTCTCCTATCCTAGTATGGGGCCTAATAGTCTCTCCTAGTGGCTTCTTAGGCTTCATCCATCTTCGAATAGAAGGTCTTCTGGTCTTTATTATGAGGTCGGGCAAGATTTGGGGTCTATAGCTGCCCCCCCTTTACCTGACTGGTTGGCTGTTGGCCTGTTGTGCCAAGAGGAACGACTGGAAGGTAAAGGAGTTGACCCTCTTGCCCGATTACCCTTCGGATGTTCCGTCTTGCGGTGGTTGATCTTCTGGGGAAAATTTGTGTTGTGCACCTCCAGGATACTCCTTCTGACGGTAGTCGATCCCTTCGCTTGACACATGGTAGAACCTCAGGATACTCATTCTAACGGTAGTCGATCCTTTGGTTGATGAGTATAAACCCCCCATCAGGCTAGTAGTTGCAGTCTGCTGTGTGTTGGACTGGATGAGTATGAACCCCCCATCAGGATAGTAGTTGCAGTCCGCTGTGTGTTGGACTGGATGGGTATGAACCCCCCATCAGGCTGGTAGTTGCGACTTACTAATCCTGGCTTGAGCGCAAGTCACGCGCACTTGCATGCGCGGGTTGATAGGTATAAACCCCCTATCAGGCTGGTACAGTCCACTGCGTAGGAATGGCGGTGGTGGCGGCTTACTGCTCGGGTGGCTCATGCGCCCCGCATTGAGATGTGCTTTCTTTGTTTTTGTTTGTCTTTTTCTGGGAATGGTCGTCCAGTCTGTGCCGGGAATTTTGTGGTGTTCTTCCAACCTTGTTGGTTGCTAGGGATTCTTTTTTGGTTCGACTCCTGCTTGGTTGTCGAGGTTTGTCAGTCAAGGTGGTTGACTTGTTTTAATCCTGCCTTTTCTCGCGGTTTTATCTCTTTTTTCCTCGTGATTTTGGATTTTGGCTTTTTTCTTGAGCGTAAGTCTTTTTACTCTTAGCTTCTTTTGGTTACGCTGACTTTTGGAAGGGATAGCAAAAAGATGCATGAAATAAAATTTTATTTATAAAAGATTTTATTACAGCAGTCCTATTCTATGAGCACTATCCCTAAGAAGGTGGGCTCTCGTCTGGAGACGATCCGTAGGAGGGAAATTGCCAGTACATATGCCTCCAGAATTCTGCTTGATCCCGGACTTCATCGCGGTATTCTTGCTGGAATGTTGCCCAATCTTGCCTCATTCCCTCCTGATATTGGTATATCGTCTCCAGCCTCGTGTCGAAGGCCTCTTGTCTTAGAGACATCTGTTCTTGCCTCACAGACATCTGATCAAATTGCTGGCGCAGATCGTAGATGTTATGGTTTACTCCAGCAAAGTCGTCTGTGTGCTGTTGTTGTTGTTGCTGCTGATGTTGTTGTTGCTGCTGTTGTTGTTGTTGGAACTCGGGAGGTGTCGGGAGATCGCGCATTGCCACAATTTCCTGGAGATCCAAAGTGAAATCCAGCGATGGGTGGAGGATCAATTGGGTCTCGTGGCGCAGCAGCATCCCCATGCTGACCAGGATCGACCCGTTGATGGACTCGGGTCGTAGGCTGGAGGCCAGTTCTTCCCGACCACTGCACCCCCATTTCTCTGCCAGGGGAGTGATGAGGGGGGGCCATGAGGACAGCTCCCACTGGCCTGCTCCCGAAGTCCTTGAGGGCCTTCAGGAAGAAATAGCCAGGGTTGGATCGGCACCTCTGGCTCATGCAGTAAAGGACAAAGAGGTCGGGGAGTGTTACCTTTCCCTGGCTCTCCTTCCTCCCGTGGATGGTCCCCGCCAGCAGCTTGTGGCAAATGCGGAGGGCCGGGGGGAGTGCTGAGCCCTTCATCAGCGTGGCCAAAGTGGGTGCCCTGGTGAGCTCCTCCCACATCTCGCTGGCAGTTAGGTTGGTGGGGCGTGCGCAGATGGCCTCCTGATAGTCCCGGGTTAGCACGTCCCCGGGCTGGACGAATCCGATGGACACGTTGAATTCGTACAGGGTGGTGGTCCGGTACATCCCACCCATAAAGTATGTCACCATTTTTGTTGGTGACAGGCCTGGGATCATGGCGGGAGTCTCGACGTAGGAGATGGAGGCAAGAAACTCCAGTACCGCCTAGAGGTACACATGGGTGGGTGGAGACTGTAGGAGGAAGCCCCACCCAATGTTGTCAATGTGGGCCCGGACGTCATTCTCCCACCCAAATTCGGCGAGGATGCCGAAGTCCAACTTGAGCATGGGATGCCATGTGTACCCCCTAACGTGCTCAAGATGAGCCTGGTGCGCCAGAGAGAGCTGAGTGGGGTCTTGAGGGACGGGTGCTGAGGAACTGCTAGGGCCAGCAGAACCTCTTCTCTTCCTGGTCTGGCTTCCACGATACATTTTGATGGTAAAGTACTTGGGAGTGAGATATTAGAGAGTTGGAGTGCAGAGGAGTTGTGAGGAACCCCCAAGACCCCTCCCCTATTTATAGGGGAAAAATCAGATTCGGGACCGCCGTCTGGGAAGTCGAGACGGTGATCTCAATTTTGCGTAAGTCGAGACAGTCGTCTAGGATCTCGAGACGGCAGTCTCGACTTTGGTCTTAAGCGAGATGGCGTCTCGCCAAGCGGGACGACGGTCTCGTTTTTGGCCAAGTCGAGACGGCGGTCCCGATTTTCTGAAGACCGAGATGGCGGTCTAGAAATGTCGAACGGTCGTCTCGATTTAAAGTTTTTTTTTTTTTTGGAAAGCAATAGGACCTGGTTCAAAAACATTTTATGCATGCAATGTTTTCATGTTTGATGTCCTATAATTCCTATTCCAATTAGTTTTCGGAAGGACTTAACTGACGTGTCTTATAGCGTCGAATATCCTCTAATTTGTGTTTTCGTGTTTGGCTGTACTATGCCAGACTTCTTGTGACCGAAGGATGACCTGTTTTTCCTTTTTCTTTCCTTCTCTTTTTGTAGAGCGTTCTTTGCCATGTTAGTGTCCCTTTTTCTTCACTTCAGGGGGTTTCAATCCTCTTGTTGACTATACGCCTCCATATTCTCAAATTAATTATTAGAATATTGTTATGAGGGTCAAGAGAAAAGAAGTAAAGAGGTAAATTCAATGGCTTGTGTTTTAGAATGTTAATTTTATTTAGAAAAAGGTTTTTGTAAGAATGGTTGGCTAGGGTTAGGCTTAGGTGTTTAAGCTTTTTGTCTAAGCAAGCGTTTCCCTTTTTTGTATTTGCGCCTTAGTTTTATTTCCATTGCTTTGTATAGCTAGTTGATCTCCCTAGATCGCCCTTCGGGTTTTCGAACTAGGATATTGTGTTTTGGCCCTATCTT
Organism: Sphenostylis stenocarpa; assembly: GCA_963425845.1. Classification (NCBI taxonomy): domain Eukaryota; kingdom Viridiplantae; phylum Streptophyta; class Magnoliopsida; order Fabales; family Fabaceae; genus Sphenostylis; species Sphenostylis stenocarpa. The sequence continues at coordinate 44,459,136 of OY731403.1, forward strand.
TTGTCTAGGTTCCTTCTTTTAGTATTTTTAGGGAATCCTAGCGGACCTTATTTTGTAACCCTAACTTTTGCGTAGGCTACCCTTTATTTTTGTTCGGGTATCCTACCGGGTTGACCCTATCTTTTGCGTAGCCCCCTTTGTGGGTTTCCTACCGGGTATTCTGCCCTTTTCTTTTTTGGCCTTTGGCTTCTATGAGTTTCTTTTTCCTTTGTGTGTATATATATATATATATATATATATATATATATATATTTACAATATTGGCAAAGCATGACTTTCTTTACGGTGAGGTAAAGCCTTATTTGGTGCCTCTAATCAACTAGTTTGACTGTAATGGCAATGGCGAATTTTTGGTTATTTGGATGCACTTTTTATTCTTCTTTTCTTCTTCTTTTTTTTTTTTTTTTGCTTACTTAGACAAGGTTATTGTGATGTCTAGTCATGAAATAGCAAGAAGAGAAGCAGATAGTAAGAAGTATTCTTTATTAATTAATAAGGGAATATGTGCCCTAAAATGCTCGGGGGTTGGGCTAGCCCCGGGGGATAGTCTCTAACAATCATGGGGTTTACATCCCTTAAATGAAGAAAAAGATCTCCTAATGACTAGGGTAGCTCTTGACGCTTGCACCCCTCCGCTTTGGAAAATTTGCTTGAGTGTGCGGAGGGGAGACTTCCCTTTTCCTCTTTCTGCCCGACCCTTAGTAGGGTCATATCCTAGGCCATGCTTGAAAGGATTATCTTGGAATTCTGGAGGTTCTCTCATGCCTTGGGAATCTGCCCCTAGTCCTTGGCCAGGATGGTAACCATGCTTCATCATCATGTGGGCTACCTTTGTGTTTTTGGGAAGTCTTTCTATACTAGCAATTTCGAGCGCTTGAAAGATGTTTCAAGGGCCTCTTCAGCCGCATCCACATAAGGTTGGGTGGACGGTCCACTGATCAGGATATCATCTTGTTTCTGGTGAAAATTTGATCGATTTCGATTAAATCGAGACTTAAGTTCTAATCAAATCTTAACCATGTAGATTCTTTTTATTTAGCCTAGCAAACGGTGTTCAATCAAAATATGTATGAAAATCGCAAATCCCATGGTCTCGAAAAAAGTTAATAATCGAAAGTACTATTTTTGGTGTTTTTTTATTAAGAAATGCGAAGCAAAGAAAGCAGTAAAAATGTCGAATCGAAACGCAGTGCAGAATATTAAATTGTAGAGAAATGTAAAATGCGGAAAACCTCAAATTTGCATAAAGTGTAAATGGCAAGGAATCGAAATTGCGGAAATGTAAATAGCAGA